>VZTU01023849.1:1851-247233 GCA_013400835.1 Zapornia atra
CAGGAGAGTGAGGGGCACGATCCACAGTCCATGTGCCGCTTAATATTATTTTATTGGTTATATTGTGCAATATTTAAAGACATGTTAGGGAAGGAAACTTGTAATTTCTTGTCCTGAAGGAAGCTTGTCACAGGATTGAACTCGGTTTGCTGGGTACAGACACACACTTTAGTTTTATAGCATGACATTTAGGGTAAAATGAGATAATTTTAAAAGGCCATCTTGCTTCAGGGGAGCCAAAATGGAGCAGGAAACAGGAGAAATCATTAAAAACATGAGTAGTGAATTGTTTTTGTGCTGTGTTAGGTTCAGATATTTGTCCTAACATCTGGTTTCTCTACTGCTTTCATCTTAAATCTAAACTGGATTTTCTTAGTAAACAAGCAGCAAATTCATCACTATGAGCTTTCTAAAAAGCATTATAAGTTATTTTAAAGATCCTTTTTGAATTTTATTTTAATTGCACAATAAGCTTCCATTCATGACTAAAGATGCCTGCTTGAGGCATCAACAACCATTTTTCTTTCCTGCATTTCAGCCATATTCTGTGAAACTGGACCAAAACCATCTATTAAATTAGATACACCAATAAGAGTTGATTTTGAAATGGAGAAAAAAATAAATTATTATTCTTTCTGATATTCCTACAGCTGTGAATACATCTTGATTCAATTTGTACCAAGCGGTGGGAAAACACTTTCTGAACGGTTTGAAAGCATTTAATAGTCTTGTGATGCACAGTTGATTTACAGCTGAGCTGTACTGCATTTCAGTGCCATGTGTCTGAAAGTCTGAAGGTATGATATGGAAAATTATTACCTTCCCTGTTATTCTGAGTAATTGCTCTCTAATGGACTCTTCCAGCTTTGAGACTGTTTTATTGCTTAAGGTAACTGTTAGCTGATGCCAGTTAATACAGCTATGATTATACACCAGCTCCTGGGAGGATGCTGTCTGTTCCCTAGGTGACAGAAGCCCTGTGTTCTTTACCCTGTTAGCTTTGCAATTGCTTTCTTAAAACAATTATAAAACAATTCAGAAAATTAAAAAGAAAAGCCCTTTCCTTGTAGAAGCAATAACTTACAATAGAAGAAACAAAGGGCTTGCCAAAGTAATTTGGACCATTGGTCAGTCTCGTTCAGAGTCCTGTCTCAGGCAGCAGTGAGTCCTGGATGCTTCAGGCAAGGAGATACTGCAGCAGGGTACTTATGGGGTAGTTTCTTTCTACAATATTGTTGAACATCCTCTTTTTAAAATATGAGGAGGTCAGAATTAACTATTTCATAGTTAGCTTCATACCATACTTAATGTAGCTTGGTCACCTCATTTATCTCTGGTTTTGAGATGAACTTCCAGATCTCTGTGGGATCTCTTAATCTGAGATGCATTCTCTGATTTTGCTTATCTTTGCCTGTCTGTCCAACATTCTCTGTCTCTACAGCATCCCTTTTGGCTTGAGTGTTAACTCCGTTGATAAAACTAGCCAATGATAAATTAAACAAGAGGTTTTTGCTATTTCGATTTGTTCACTGGCCTCGCTGCTGCCTTTTTGTTGTAGCATGGTGATGTGGCATCTCAGATTTCTTGTATTTGTGAAGGACTGTTTTTACATACATGATAAAGGAATAGTTTTGGGAGTCACAGTTTTCTCCTGACTGGAAGTGGAGCCTGTTCACCAGCCACAGACATTAGAAAATGATGGGTGCAGCTTGTGGCACAGGTAGAGTACATGGAAACATTGTGCCTCAGGTGAGCAAGTACTCATCTGAATAGGTACTTTACTCAGTTAAGAATGCTTTTGTGTACTTAACTCCATTCATACCTCATCCACCCTGATCCCTGTGTTTTCTTTTAGTCTGAGTGAGGAACCAGATTGTTTCAGGTTGAAACTGCATGGGAAGAGAGAGGAAATATTTCAAATAATTGAGAAATAAGGTAGCTACAACTGCACCATGAGTTACTGAATACGGTATCAAGTGCTGAAAGAAAGTAGAATAAACTGACACTTCTAAAATCACACAAAAACATCTGGAAGAGGAGCTGGATTTCTTTATAAGGTGCTGAGCAGCTGTGGAGGGCAGGCGACAGCAAAAAATTGTGGACATCATCAGCAAGATGAGCTCTGAAAATACTGCCATTGTCTGTATCTCTTGGAATTTAAATGGTTTTCAGCTTGGCATAAAGGAATTCAAGTGGCTTAGCAATCACCTCTAAAGACTGGTGACTACTGATTTATCAGCAGAAGAGTTTAACTCTGCTCTGTGCTACGTTTCTTCAAGCTGATGTGGAGGTTTCATGACGTTTGGTGTCTATCTTCCTCTTCTCATTTGTAAGCTCTTCATGGCAGGATATATTCCATCCTTAAATAAATCACTTCAGCTTTTCTTTAGCAAGCTGATCTTTGGCTGCTCTTTGTTATTCAGATGTGACTGGACTTTTCATCAGGAAAGAGGTAAGTTTCTGACAGGATTATTCCAGGGAAAAGAGGTGGTCTTCCCATTACTAAGGAACCGTAAGCTTGATTTGCTTATGAAATAATCACCTTCTCTCCAAAAACATCTCGTGATTTATCTGAATAGGCAGAATGTGCAGTCCTATTCCTGCAGCAGTACAGGTATTACACTTCTCAGGCTTCTCCAGATCAGGCTTTTATCCCACTTTTTTCCTATTCTTTTCCAGGATGTGTTGCCCCGGGTAGGAAGAGGGAAGGCTTGCCTGAGGCTTTCTAGAATGCTCTTGGCTATTTAGGTGTCCTGACCATCGGAACATGATCAGAGAAGTACTACAGAGCATATGATCAGTTTGTCACACTCTGCACATACCAGACTCATTGTATGTGGCAGTTTATATACAGGTATTCTCTAGCATGTAGGTCCAACATGGGGAGAATCAGAGGTGCCCTTTTTCTGAACAAATGAGGAGGAGCAATAATTCTTCCATAGGGGTACATAAATGTCCAGGGGCCCTTTTTGTGGGTTATTCGTATCCCATGCTCAAGATTTTGTCTCCTTGATAACTTGATCTGCCTCAAGGGAATTCAGTGACCTTCTTGAAGGGAGATACAAGTAGCATGCAGCTTGGGAAGCAAAGGAATTGGACAGCAAGGAGGAGCTGCAGCTATGCTAATGGACAGAGAGAAAATACTGATGTTTGGAAACAGGGTGATAGACATCTATAGACTGATGCTGAGAACAGAGGAAAGCTTGGGGAGGGGGGAGGGCAGGGGCTGTCACTGAATGATCCAGGCCACAGGAGACCTGTCTAGTCAACAGAGCAGTAAATCTGAGCTTTCCTGTGTATATTTATTTTCACGTCACAATCTGTGTAAGCAAGAAAAGCGCATTCTAATTGCACTCTAAACAAAGATTTCTCCTTCAGGATTTTACAGCTGTTTCTCCTGTGCAGTGCCAAGCTGATCTTGGGGAGATGTTGTAGCACAGCATGGATGTGAGCCCGGTGGGCGGATGTTTCTTTCGCTGCATTTTCATTCAGTGTTTCAAGGGGCAGTTGTGAGCCTGTTTTGCTCCTTCATAATGGTTTATAATTAATGAAGCCTGTTACAGTGTACAGAACTGTACATCTAGCATAGAAGCGCTCTGGTAGCTCAAAGAACATGCTTAACAAGAAATAAGATGCTTTTGGAGTAAATGCTGCAGTCTGGCTGGAGTTAACTTCATTTAAGCAAAGATAAGAGATAAGATAGTGGCTGCTGGAAAGGTGATACCAGGAGCTGAGCTACAATACCTGTGACATCTCAGAGCAATTTGGGCTGTAAAGCTCTTGCATCCAATTATAAGATCCATGTATGGTAGTAACCTAATGATCTGATCCTCCTCGAAGCCAATTGTTTTGCTAAATGCAAAACATTTATTTGGCAATAAGGGCAATTCAAGCAGCAGAAGGGCTGTTACCTACGGTAGAACTTTGTTAGAAAACTCACCTTTCTGAACCTTCTCTGTAATTCACTCTGAAGGCTCTTTTTTTCCTAGATTCTGAATTCAGAACACTTTTCAAAACAGAAGTCCGTTTTATTTAAGAGATGACACTGAGTCCAAGAGAAACTTTCCCATCAGACACTCTTTAAATAAGAAGAGGCAATAATTTGTACTGTGAAAACGAGCTGGATCCTGCAGTTGTGTTACACAAGCTAAGGCCAACACCTTTGAGGGTGTCAGTGTGTGTTGCTGGGAAGCAGCTCCCCTGTACCCTCTGCAGCGATGCAGCCTGAGGAAGGCCAGTCTTACGCTCACGTTACCATTGCAACGGCACCCCACTAGAGGGATTTTTCACTTGCTGAGCTCAGTCCTCCTGCTCTGCAGTTGTGCACAGGCTGCTGGTAGGTACAGCTGAGACACAGGAAGCTTCTGTTGTGTACAGCGAGTTTAAAGCAACTGTTAGCAGTGAGAAATGAGTGGGGCTAGCAGCTTCAAGCTGAAATGCAGTGAAGTTACATTCTTTGTTCATGCACTTAGATGAATATCCAATGTCTTGGAAAACAAAATTCTTTATGTTTAGATGCCTGTAGGTGTCTAATTGCAAAATGTGTGTTTGAAAACTATAGGCTGTATTTATGTATTAAAAAACCCCAACAACAACACAACAAAACAAACCAGTGACTCTGGAGATAAAAATAAGGGATCTGTTCCAGCTGAATAATCAAATGTACCATAAGGTCCCTCTGGACTAAGACATCTTACTACTGGCATCCCAGCTAAAATTAGACTTTCAAATTAAAACCATCTCTGCTGAGAGGCCAAATCTCTGGGCTAGTTCTGGTGTAAGTGAAAAGACAGAGATACTTCTTAAAGATCAGTTCAGCCACCTAAGATCTGGAGGGGGGGGTGTGTGTGTATGTCTCTGCTGACTCTCATGCAAGGCTGTGATGCTCCCAAATTGGACCGACTGAATGCAAGACTGAATTTAAGTGTAAAGTTTTGGGTAGGCTATAGTGAATTAAGGCACAGATTCTGATTAATTTTCAAAAGAGGGTGGAGCCAGCCTGGTACTTCTTGGCACAAAAGTCCAGATACAGAGTTGTTATGGACATGAAGAATATGAAGAATCTGGATAAAGGCTGAGAGGAAGTCCACATTCATCAAAACTGGCTTAAAAAAATATTTTTCTAAAATGGAGTAATATGAATCCCACTGACTTTCAATGGACCTTATATTCAGCTTCCTTCTGTGATCCCTTGCTGATAATACACAGTAGTTCCTATAACTGTTTTCTGGAATGTCTTGATCAGTATGCTACTGCAGGCAGGATCTTGGAGAGCCCTGTGAGCTTAGTAAGAAACTGTACAAAGCAGGTGAATAAGAGCACAGGAGGTGGGATGGTGGACAAGGAGTTAGGTGTCACATTTATCTTGGGACATGCCATAATTTGGAAGATTCAAAGATCTGGCTGTATTTCAGCTTTCAGATCATAACAGCTGTACAAGCCTGAAGTAAGTACTGTATGTAGTATTAGGAGGAATAGAGATTCTTGTCAGCATAGTCTTGACAGGAGATGCCCAATGGAAACCCTGGAGTATTCATTAATAGATAAATGAAAGAAAAATTGACACAATTGTTTTAATGAGAAGTTTTCATCAAAACCCTGTCAAGGATGCTGTCTTCTGCCACTTCCATTGCAGGAGAATCAGGCCCAGAGAAGATCAGAGGGGAAGGGAAATGTATTGCAGTGGAGTCAATTACAGTTCCAGTTTATGGATGCAAAGGAAATTTGCTAAACAAAAAACTTTCCTTATTTTCAAGTTCCCACACCAGTCATCTACTGGTCTACTACCTAGATAAAATTTTAAGTCTAAAATCTCCTTTCATTTGCATTGTATTTACTCTGGTTTCAGTTAGAGCGCAAACAGAATGTGGCCACTGTTGTGTAGCCAACTAGTGCACTCCAGCCTAGTAAGCACACATTTTGCTCTATTTAAATTTTACCGTGTTCTCTTCTTCCTCTAAAAAAATGGAGAAGAAAGAAGTTCTTTTGAAATTCTGACTCACACCCAAGGGCTTTGTAAAAATGGAATGTGCAGTTAACATTAAATCAATTCTTCTTATCTGAAATTGGGGGAAAGGCAGAATTGGTTCTTGATGCCTCTCTTGTGCAACCTAGCATTCCCTGAGAGTAGCAAGATTCCAGTATTAGTGGAAAGCGTTTTTGTAAGACATCCCAGGCTGTGCCAGCACGGGTGTAATGCACACCAAACAGGCTAGCTCATGAAGAAAAACATGTTTACAGAAACTGAAATGACTTCTTTGTTGTTTACTTGTGAAAAGGAGAATGGCGTCAGGAGTACTCCGAGAGAATCTAGCTTTTGAATTACAACTGCACCAGCGTTGCAGTGTGACTGGGCAGACTTTTCATGACCTTGAGACTGTTCCAGGAGCTACTGAGCAAATGCCCATCAAATCATTGATCCATTAGGCATATTGATCTGTTAGCCACATTGATCCAAGTGGCAGTCACCTATACACATGGCTGTACATACCCCAGGGAAAGTGACTTGATGTTCAGTAAATGCTGCTCCATAACATCACCTACCTTAACAACACTTCCAGAGTCTGCTGTCATCTTTTGCTCACTTGACTATTTCAGTGCTTCAGCATGTGCCCTAAATTGTCTGAGACTGTCACAATGTGTGAAGGTTTACATACAGTGATGCTGGCCCTCTTACAGCACATTGTAGGAATCTGGCTCCCAGTTACAGGATTTTGGCATTCCTCTGGTTATTTCCTGTTCACACTTATCTGATCCCCTCCAGGAATCTGTAATTGTCCCTGAATTTTTTACCTCTGATAGATATGCATCATCAGTACTTGTTAAAGGTTACCAGCTTCTCTCGATTGAGGTTTTGTTTTGTTTTCCCTAAAAAGCAATTTGTAATTCATGCAGTGAAGATGTCTTTTGGCTCCAGGCTTGAGATCCTTGAGATCCTACCCACGATGGGCACAGGCAGTGTTTCTTCTCTGGTCACCTGGGTATGGAAGGTGTTTGTGTATTGCCCACATGGTCAGTAAAATGATATGTTTGTACCCTTCTTGTTGCAGAAATATATGAGTATTTACCAGGGTTACCAAGATCCAGAGGTATACTGACAGTAGCTGGACAGGAAGTAGCCAAGGCAAGAAAAAAACCCCTGACAAAATTAAAAATACTGACTGTAGAGGATGCCACACAGGTTACGGAGAATTACTTTACCTTCACTTTTCCATGTAGCTGCCCAACAAGGCTTGCCAACTAGATGCTGGAGGAGAAGACATCAGGAACAACATTAATGTAAACAATTTGTGTTGTGAATGTCTAGCCAGCACAGCTCTGAAGGCATTATTTGTGCAAAGAATGATAAAGAAATAGGAATGTTTTTTTCTTTTTTTAACCAAGAGCAGGGAATGGGGAGAGGGATAATTCAGATGAGTTAGACATCACTTACTGTAAGTGTGTTTCCCTTGAAGAGCTTACTTAGGCAATTCTGCAAACACAGCAATGCTCTTGTAGGAATTGTCATGTGTTTTTTAGGTCCTCATCCTTTCATTTTCTTTCTGCTCTTGGGTGGTAATTCTTGTCTTTGCTCCTCTAGATTTTCTCCCATTTTAATAACAGCATTCTGTGCTTTTTACAGCCTCCAGGCCCTCCTGGTTCTTTTAAAAGTTAACATTACCCTTGTGGTGTGAAGTTATTGCTTTTGGCAAGTGGGGAAACAGAGGCACTGTGAGTCAGTGCATGGACCTCTTGGCCCTTCTTGCTGTTCCCTACATAGAATCTTTCTTGTTGGAAGAGATCTTTAAGATCATAAAGTCCCACCATTAACCCAGCACTGCTAAGTCCAACCACTAAACCATATACTGAGTGGTTGTATGATGTACCCTATCTTAACTTCTGTTGAAGAAAGAAAGACTGAAGAGTTGCTTGGCCAAATGTTCTTCCTCCTGTGAGCGTGGGGTTTCTCTGTACTGCAGATTTACTGGTGATTTATCCATATGGCCAAGGAGTGCATTTGCTGGAGAAATTTCTGTGTAGCTGAATAGAACTCCCTCATCAGGCTCTATTTTCCCAACTTCTGTCCTTAATTTCATCCTATGCTTCTCATTTTAAACAACAAATGTGTTCTGTAGGATCACTGCTGTCTGCTTGCCTTCTTCCCTCCAACTACCTTCCTACTATACGTCTCCCATTCTTTCCCTCCAAATAATGAAGCTCTGCTTTTCCAAATGTCAGTTCTTACTTCCCAAGCCTTTCTTCCCCTTTCTTATTATCTGTGTGACTAGCTGGAGTGATACCTTCTTTCTCCTGAATCTGCTTTGAAGACAGGAGCTATCCTGGCACTTCCTGTGCTTCAGCAGTGGGAGATGAGTGACTGGATAACCACTGCCGCATAGCTGTGCTGCCATCAGCATGGCCAGGAGACAGAGAGACTGGGACAAAGAAATCACAGGGATAAAAGATAGCTGGGTGCAGGGGGAGTGTAGGAGTGAGTCACAGAGGATCAGTAGTGTGACACAAAATGGTGTTGCAGCAGTGGCAACTGCTTCACCCCCAAAAGCCTGATGGCTTCATGGGAAGCAGATTGCGTATGACTCAGTTGGGTTTGCTGACTCCTGCACATGTTTGAATGAAGTCCTGGCTGACCCCAGCAGTCTGCAGTGAGTTCATCCTATTGATGCACACAGCTGTGAGATGTCTGAATCCTGTCTCTGGCTGCAGCGCTGGCAGGAGTTAAGATAGTTACAGAACCTATGCTCAGAGCAGAGGAGAGCAGAGCCTTCCAAGGCTCACTGTGAAGCAGTACTTCAGAGGAAGAAATTAAATGGTAAAATTAAAGGGGATCTCTGAGCTCTCCTTATCTTACTAAAACAAATACACTAATAGCAACCAAAGGACAGCTTTCTTGAGGTGTTTAATAGCCATGACAGGTTCTGACAGCCCCAACTGCTGCTGCAGTGTGTTTCCTGGATGTAGAGTGGCCGTTGACTGTGGGCAAGGCAGCACTCCACTCATTTTCCTTTCCTCCCCTCACCCCATTTCACCTATCTTTCTGTTTGATCAATGTGTACAGCATCAGTGGGTGTCTGCCCTGTTTCTGGCACAAAGAAGCCTTGACTTTGGCATCTGCTGTTGGACACTGCTGCTAAGATGTTGTATCAGTAGAGTAAGGTATGTGCTGAATGGCTTAATGGTGGAATAAGACAGCACAGGAGCATGGCTGTTTTCCTTATGCTTCAACCCTCTACTGACAGCATCTCAGTGGAAGGGTAGCTGCTGTGGTTTAGACAGTAGCATGAAATGGATGCTAGGCCAATATAGAAAATGAACAAATAGGGTGGTGGTGGGCCAGTTAGTTGAACTTCATATTTGGCAATATCATGGTTTGATGAAGTATCAAAGAATAGGTGTACCGTCAGTTTAGTGTGGTTGGAAAGAAAGAACATCTTGTCCAAGAAATCTGACATCAGATTTCCATGAGGTTGTGAGGTTAATAGATTGAGGTTTTCCTAAAAAACACCCCTCAACAATCAAAACCAAGAAAACCCCAACACAGATAGTGTGATAGTGCTGAAACATCTACTAAACAGGTTAAGTACTGGCTCAGAGTGGCTGACATTACCCAGTAGAAAGCAGTGGTTTTGCATATGGAGTGGTTAGATCTTTTAATACGTGAGGCTAGAACTTTAAAACCAGTGCTCATTGATAGAAACTTCTGCATGCTGTGAAGGTTGATCCAATGCCAAATAATGACAAGAGCAGAGTAGTGCAACAGGTAGATTGTCAATCATTTGACAAGTGGGAGCCCAGCGGTGAAAAATTTTTAGCACAGTTTGGTATTAGGTCCTGCAACTGCTGGGGAAGTAAGAAAGGCAGGCAGGCAGTATCCAAACAAGGAGGGGCACCTTGTCCTGGAAAGGCTGAACTCTAGGTGATTTTGCATTTCTGGGGAGCAGTGGCAATATGTATGGTGAGGTGTTGCAGTGTTGTGCTCCTCCCAGTAGACATGATGACAAGTTGTAGAAACTGTTAAAGAGGAAGAGACCTTCCTGGACTTGAGGGCTTTAGCCTTTAGCTTATCAAAAAGACTAAGTGACTTGATGACAAGGAAACTGTACATTAAAGGATTCTTAATGTAACAGAGAAATGTGTGGCAAAATCCGGGGGCTGGAAACTGAGATCTGACAAATAAAATTTTAAAAATCATAAATTCTTAATAAAAGATGTAAAGAATCCCTGGAACAGTTGAAGGCTCTTGGCCTCCTGAAGTTAAAACTGGATGCTTTTTTGGCAGTTGTGTTCAGCTAGAATATGAGTTTACAGAATCAGAGGTAACAGAAATTCAGGATCAGGCAGTGGGATGCAATGCGTCCAGCAGCCTTTTTTCTTTTTTTTTAAGGCTTCAAAAATTGTATCACCTAAAGGATGGGGTCAGGCACACAGCCAGTTTTCTCTCCTGGATGGTAAAGCCACATGTTAATCATACCACATTCTTGCTAACCTTCCCCAGATTTTCTTTGTCATCCTTAAAAGGGTCTGATCTAGCTCAGTGGGAGGGCTTTCATTAGCTTTGTTGAAAATGAGTGAGTCAAAATAGTGTTACTTTTACTCCTAGATCAGTACTCTGGTTCACTTCAAGATAGCAAGTGCAAGGGATTCACTAACACGTTGTTAGACAGGTGAGTTTTAAAGCATTGGAATACTGTTATTTCACTGATTATCTTTCCAAGAGCTAACACAGAAATCAGAATTTGGGTATTGCATTTTCCAGTGTCATTTGGTAACAATTTCAATAAATGTGATACATTCCTACCCCTATAAATTCACTGAAAGATCAGAATCAGACTGGTTTATAGTTGCATGATTCAGCTGTAATTGCTTTTGTGTCTTCACTGTTCTTTCTGTGGAGATTTCCTTGGACTTCTGAGTTGGAGGAATAATTTTGAAAAAGGAGGTGCAGGGAGAAGGGAAAGGATAAAGGCAGAGACAGAGAGAGCTTGTCTGCAAGGCAGATTTTTTCCCAGGCTCTCACAGCTATATTAAAAAGTACCTGGAGACACATTAAAAAAAAGAGGTATTCCTAGCCCCAGCACAGAAGTTACTGTTGCTCATAAAACTGGCATAGATGGTACCTAACAACATCTTTGGGCAGCTCTTGTTTGAGCATCGCACCAGGTTTTTGTATAACGGATTATCCATGCTGTGTATCTCCTTCTGCCTGGAGGACAGTCTGCCAATTCCTGATCGTGGTCCAAAAGGCTGCTTTTGCTACCTGTTACCCAGTAACTGTGAAAAGAGATGGTATTTTATTTGAAAATAGCTTGTGTTTGCTTGTTTTGCGTGCTATCCGGCGTGTATTCTTTGCAGGCCTCAGCCAGGATCTCTGTTTTCCGTTCGATGCGCGTCCAAAATTCCCATGAAGGCAAATGGATCCGCAGTGGAAGGGGCCGGGGAGGGCTCTGCGGGTCGGTGCAGTGTGCAAGGGGACTGCCAAGTTTCTGTCTGTTGCTGTGTGCTTAACACACGCTGAAGCCAGAAAGCAGACATAGCGTGCCACAAAGGCCGGCGTGAAATCTCTGCTGCCACATCTCGTCTTAGCAGGGGGGATGTATTAGGAATTGAGGGGAAGAGCTGTATTCCTCTAAGTGGCTGTACCAGGGACAGTGAAAGAAGCGGTGCCTGATGGGGACAGTGCACCTGAGCCTCACATACTGCTGGCTGCCCAGGAAAAGTAGCTGCAGGTCTGTGCTGGTGACTGTGAGGTCCCAGGTAGGGCGTTCCTGAGATGGAGTGCTCTCTGGAGAGGAGATGCCATGTAGTGCACAGATGGCTTGCTACAGCTGTGTGAGAGAGGGAGTCATTTACTGTTTCTCATGATACCCCGAAGCTGCCACATTGAGACCAAACTACGAGTTTGTTTGCCTCATTACTCGGAAGTGAGAGTTGCCCACAGACTGACCGAAAGGCAGGGGGGGTTAGACATGAGAACAGAGAATGGAGAGAAGCTGTCAGTATAAGAGAATACCAAGGATGTTGTATTAGACTCCATGGGCTCAGGGAAGCATAACAGGGCTGGATGGATCATGTCAGGTGAATGATTGATTGCTTTGGTCACTTTAGCCCTTTCTGTGTGTCTGAATTAACTCGGGACTAGAATTTTTCCAGAAGTTCATGTATATCCCATGCAATTTTAGTATTTTAGTCTTCCCATATTTCCTAGTGTTTCTGTCTCTTGATTGGCTAACCAGAATACCTATATCTGGAGGACACAAAGTATACTAATCCTGAAAATTGGCTAGAACAAAACAAAACCAAAACAGAAGTGGTAGCAGAAATACCACGTTACATGAATGCCACCCTTCAGAATTCCCTGGATTTGAGGCAGAGTGAAGGGAAAGAAAGATGGTGTTTTAATTTCTTGTGATACAAGTTGTTGGGATTTGATATCAGACTGTGCCTCTCTGCCCTGGGGTTGCCACTTGAGGTTTGTAACAGACACATAGCACAGGTAGATGAGGTACTTAGAGGTATGGTTTAACATAGGACAGGAACGGTTGGACTCGATGATCTTAAAGGTCTTTTCCAACCTAATCATTCTGTGATTCTGTATAAATTTCTCATGTTTCAGTGAATCGGGATCTATGTTAATGCAGCCACCAACATGTAACTGGTCCCTTCAGTCCATGGAAGACTGCTTCAGTTCTTTCTCCTCATCTGAGTTTGGGGAGTCATGGTAGTTTGTGGGCTCCATATATATATATATATATAGTACCTTTTTGAAAAAATGAAAGGAAATTATGGCAGTACAGTATCTCTCAGGTCTAGTTTTCTGATACAGTGACGAAAATTTTTAGGCAGCCTGTTAACTACATTAAACAAATCAGGGCACAGTGGAGTCTAGTGCAAAATTAAGTGAGCTACAGTCTTACGGACAACCTAGACATGCATTCCTCAGTGTCAGAGCCATCCACTGGTTCCTCCAACCTATTTTTTAACCACATAAGATTTAATTGTTGCAAATGGAATACTTGTTCTACAGAAGTCCAATAAATCTGCAGTCTGTCTTCCCAGTAATCAATCACAGATTGTGAATTGCATGAGGAAAAATCTATAAGATATGTTCTTCATGTCTAGTACGTTGGGTTATTTTCATGTCTTGTGGTTTGAATTTGGCCACTGTCATTTTAGAGGAATTTCCTGCCATCTGCATTCAATTGAATTTTCTCACAGATTTGGGCTTGCTTGTAAATACTGGGATCTGGCAAAAGGAGTATCTTTGTTCTTCAGGGGCATATTCAAAAACCGTTAACATGGTGTTGGCAATGTGCTGGGTTAGGGAAGATCCAGGAGATGAAAAAGGTATAAATTTCCCCTCCCCCTAACAGCTGATGATTTGTCTGGGAAGGAAGAAGAATGATGAGTGTATGAGTTTATAGCAGAGATTATCTTGAGCTATCATGGTATTTCATATTTTGCTCATTAGTAGGGTGTTGTTGGTCTTGCTGTCTGCTTGTGACCACGTATGCAGGCAACAGACCGAGCAGCCAAAATATTACAGTGAATTCCTGGGGGATCTCATTGCACAGTCCCAAACAGATCAGGAGTCGATTTACCACCAGTTCTAATTTGTGTTTTGGCTGCTGGTTTTGTGTTTTGAGTTAATATCCCAACAGCAAGCATTAGCATATGTAGATTCTTAGAAATCACACATTCCTCTGGTGATGTTGGGGCAAAAGGGCTACTCGGTCCTCACTTCAAGGCTTTGGTACAGGGTTACGAAATTCAAGGTAATCTCATCATCCTATTGGAAAGCTGCAGAGAGCTCTCTGCATTCCTTTCTGAGCAGAGTGTGTATAATCAAATAAAAATAAAAGTCTAAATGTTGAGGATCAAGTTTAAACAAACAAAATCAATCCATGTCAGAATGGAGTTTATTGTTGTCTTGAGCTTAACGTCTCAATGAAAAATAATAGATAAAATGGATTTATATCTGTTATTTGCTAGATCTGGAAGAGGTGTCCGACGCAACTCAGAAGGAAACTGCTTTAATTTATCTCATTTTGCATATTTCAGTTCGTCAGACATTGTTGCTGGGGTGTGAATCAGAGTCAGTTCCAACCTTGCTCTGAAAAGTAGGCCTGTGAAAATATGTCAAGGGCTTCTAGATTGATGATGTCTCTGGTTGCTTAACAGTTTATTCCATTTGTAGACAGAAACGTGTTCTTTGACTGCCAGTTTCTCAAACTAACTTTGGTCTTTAAGAATGGACTATTTAATCTTGTTTTAATCATGTTTTTTGGTGGGCCAAGATTAGATCTTCCCCAGTTCCTTTAAAAATGCCTTGTGCATTTAAGTATGTGCAACTGCCTGGAGTTCAACACAGTGGTGTGCTGATAATGTAGCAGAGGGATCCTGCTCCTGTTCCCTTAGTTCTGTAGAAGAGGGAAAACCAAGTGTTTAGGTCAGTGAAGTCCTTAGAGTGCCTCAGTATTGTTTAGCTTTGGTTTCTGTAGCAAGCCTTTTCCAAATTCTGTCACTACCTGAAAGCAGTCCAGTCTAAGATATTAAACAACAGCTTTGCCTTGGGAGCTAGAGGGTGACATTTTTGCATAATTTATCTTTTAGAAGAACTGCAGCACGAGAATCAATGTGTTGTTTTCAGTACTGCGTTTTCCATGGTCTGGAAATAGTCAGCGTCCATGAGGAGGATCCTTGCAATAGCTGCGAACACGCTTAAGATTAGGAGACACAGCTACTGCCCCTTCTGCTGTGCCCAGGGGTGCTGAGGTATGGTGGGAACAAAGCAATTTCCTCTTGCTGGCATAAGCAACTGCACTTACCCATCTCTGGGTGCTTTCAGGATAGACAGGCTTACCAACTAGGAATGGTGTACACCCCAGTTGCAGGGGAAGCTTACTGCTTCAAATGAATCCTGGAGAGTATCTGCACTTCTGTACTGGGTAGGCTGACAGTGTGAGTAAATGGGTGTAATTCAGCTGAAGCAGGTTGATGTGCAGTTCTGCCTTGTGCCTTTTGGCATGCTAGTGTGTGGCCCTGGCTGGACCTATTCATTGCCCAGGAGGAACCTCTCATGTGGAATATTGCCCTGAGATCCAGCATATGTCTTTAGCTCATTTTTCCTAAGATTTTAAAAAAATGGGGAGTTTTTTGAGGGTTATCCAGTTTTTGGTGTGCATGTTTTTCTTTCCCCTCATGCTGTTTTCTTTTTTTTTTTAGTTAGTCTATCACAACATTGGTATAGATATTTTTCTTTGTTGAGGCTATTTCCAATGATGTAACTGTATTTTAACTCATTTGTAATACATTAGGCAGCACTGTTCTGGCTTGACCAAGTACCTGAGGCCACTTTTGCTTTATGAATAAATAGATATTTATTCACTGCTTCTATTATTTAACGTGGCATCAATATCTTAGCAAAGATTACTTATTTGATCTCGACAGCAAAGCCCCCACGATAAACATCTGGAAACACACCTTCCAATGAGTTTTAAGCCCCAACTCTGAGAGAGAGGTTCCTTTATTTAAGTAAAGTTTCCAAGATTCTCTGGATCACCAGTTTAATTTGCTTGTTTACCAAACAAAGGGTTGCATTTTACACAAGCCAAATGAGCCTGGCACTGCAAATAAAAAACAGATTACATTTGTTGCCATTAGTCACTCAAACTTAAAGGGCAGCTCCTCCCTGAAAAGCAACTCTAAAAACAGCATTGAAATTTCCATGGGTTTTGTCCTTTAATATTTCCAAACCATACATACTAAAGCAATACCTTTATTTTCTTACGTCAGTCTTGCATAATTCTAGTTTGTGATAGCTGTGGTGACACCTAAGTTCATTTTCTCATTTGACTTTCTACTGAAAGTGTTTTCACATCTGACAAGCCTGTCTTCTATTCACTTACGCGGTTCACTCTGTCCAGATTTTGTCCCTGATCTTACTGAGGCAAATCTGTGTTCTATTTTAGTTAGCAAGAGCTGGATCCTCTGCTCTTTAGGGATACTTCTTTTTTTTGGGGGGGGGGGGGGGGGGGGGGGGGGAGTGGTGGTATGNGGGGGGGGGGGGGGGGGTGGAGTGGTGGTATGGATAAATGATGAATGAGATAAATCTTCAGCATTTCCTCCCAGTGATTAGACTGCATCATGTCCTGAATGAATCCTGCTGTTTACTTCCAATGTTGTTTTGCTTTGGGTGTAATACATCTTGCTTTGCCCTTAGGAAAGTGGATAATTTGCTTTGTCCCCGATCATTTGTCTTTATCGTTATTCTTATTCCCTTGTTCCCTCCATCATACCTTTAAAGATTAGATTATTTTCCTGCTTCTCAAACACCTACATCGCTACCTGGTTTCCTTCTGCTGGATCTCCCAAACACAAGCCAGGCCCTCAGTGAGTTCATCTGCATTATGCTCTTCATCGAAATCTCTACTGGAGACCAATAAAGCCAACAGGGAATTAGCTGACAAAGACAATTGTTATTGTTATTTCCTAAGAAAACATGTTTTCGTGTTCTTTTTTGTTCTCTGAATAGCTAAATAATCTTAACAATAGTTCTCTTGTTCTTTCTGCTTTATTCACTTTTCCCTGCCATTTTCTTTCATGAAGTTAAACTACTGAACTATCTTATGTGCTGAACAGCATCTGTCACACTTGTCACACTAAGAAAGAAATGTGTTACGGTGAGATTCTAGGTCATTCTGCTTAAGGTTAACTCTGGCCTGCAATACATGTGATTATTCCAGAAAAAAAAAGAGTATCACATTAAGATTCTGTATTATTTTAGCTTTGAACAGCATGCTTACCTTATGGATAGTGGAAGATTCCTGGATGATCCAGTCCAGCTTCCAGATGCTTGGGTTTTCTTGCAGTTGTGGCAAGTTTATCATTGTTGCTGTGAAACTTCCCTGGATGTACTAATTCAGTTTCATTTGGATATTGAGCTGTATCTCAGTAAGAATATAGACAATCTCTGCTGAGGTATTGTGTCTGAGTGTGCGTGCGTGCACACATACACCCAACTCTTTGGGATTCTCCAAGCAGAAGTTTCTGGAGTCAAGGGCAAGATGCCTCAGCGACACAGAGCAAAATAACCTGGAGCCCTGCCTTAATCTCCCTCTGTAAACCTTATAATTGCAGATGATGATGTCCCCAGGAAATACTCATGAGCTACCTGTTGAGATCAGATGAACTGAATGCAATCTGGCACTATTACCTAAATGTTGCATTTGTTCAAGCCAGTCTGATGTATATCTTGGTCCTTTTAATGTGTGTCCTCATAATCCTTATGGAGAGAGGTTGCTGCATTAGAGATATTCATGTGACATAGCAGACTGAGTTTCAAGTTATATCGTGGGAGATTGCTATGCTAAAACCTCCTGTAGATAAAACCAAGAGTAAAAAATAACATTCCTGTTAGAGATTTCCACAGATCCTCACCAGTGTTCTATTAAAGGTGGCATAAATGTGTGTCCTTGAACTGTGTTTACCCAGCTGAAATTTTGATGCACCGGGTGGCACTGATTATTGGAAAGTACATTTGCATTGCACTTACCTATCATGTCTTTTATAGAGGCCAAATCCTTAAGTGCAAGCAGATGAGTAATTTAAACCATTGTGGACTATACACAATCCAGAGAATAAACAGATCATTAGATAGTGTAAATCAGCAGTGAAGCTGTAGAAAAAAACCATGCCAGCTAAAAGATTTGATATATTATCCTTATAGTTTTCAAAGACATGCACATTTCATCCTGCTACAACCATCTTAATTTAAGCCAGAATTGGTCTCTGAAGTTAGCATGCAGTCTTGAGAGATAGAGGAGACATGGGAAGCACCACTCCAGAGAGTGAAAAGCTCCACGGTAGGATATTGGTGAGTGGTGCAGGGGTCTCAGACTTCACTGCATTTTATGATGTGTGACTCGTGCTATGACAGATTAGAAATATCTTTGTGGAAGCTGTTGGTGAGAGAGACATAGATACAGACAAGTTCTATGAAAGTGCTTAAAAACATGAGTCACACTGCCTAATTATATGCATTAATTTTGTCTAAATTTTTTGTTACTACTTCATTCTGTGGTTCCTGATAAACAGTTGGTTTTATTTAAACTGAAGCTCTCTTCTCACCAAACCCTCAACCTGCCTTTGAGTTGGATATACAACCCATCATTTGTGGCCTCACACAGTCCCTAAGGGGATGTTCAGGAATAATATTATCACACATCCTGCTTGGTGTTAAGTAGAAAAATTCAAGAAGCAGTTGAGAGTAAAAGGAGAGCCTATGGTCACAGAAGAAATCACGACTTCATAGCCAGCACCTCTGCTCCTTGGAAAGCAGAGAACCTCACAAAGCAGTTAAAATACTTTGTTAGGTTCGTACCGTAAGCTCGCAACAGGCTGCAGAAAGCATGGAACTGCTGTGTCTTTCCAGCTCAGGACAAAAGCTCAGTTGCTGAAGCCAGCAATGGGGAACTGCAGTCAGGGCAAACACCCAGCACAGGCAAGCTCTCGGATCCCATGCTTTGTCCACAAGTTCTGCTCTGGGCTAATTCCCCGAGAGATGCTGATACTGCCAAGAGGCAAGAGGCTGTGGCTGTTCCTCCTCAGCTATTAGTATTAAACCAGCATGACTATGGGAGAGATCAAATTGCATCTGTTGGGAGAAAACCTTCTGGTTTATACTCTCCTAGTGCCTGCTGGAAGATACAGAGTAGGGCTGCAATATTTAGGTAGTAAATGTTACCGTGGTGTCTTGACTTGCAAGCTCTTCCCATGCAGAACTCCTTGGAAACGATGTGGTTAACAGTGTGTTTGTTTAAGAGGTAAGGGGGGAGGGAAATCAGTATCAGGTAAAAATGTATATGTCTGTGTGTATATATAAATTCCCAAAGCATTCACAGCCAGCTACTTAATAGTTTTCATTGAATTAATTTTAAAATGAAAACCTTGTTTCCTCTATTTAATAGAACAAAACGACTTCCATATTCTTGCCTGTAACTAGCAGGGTTTATATAACATTCTGCAAACAAAGTAAGCATTAAAGTCCTCTTTGCCCATCTGTGGAATGAATAATTTTGTGCAAAGTATTTATTATAAGCACACCATACACTTAAACTTTTTACTGTAGTGGTGACAGATCCAGCACAGAACTGGATTGTTAAGTAGCAAGCACATCACGCTTCTATACTGTATAAAAATTTACCAACCTTTCTAAAGGCTCATGGGTTCAAAGGAAAACGTTAGCTCACTTGGCTAACTTTTGGGTGCTACTTAAAATGACTCTGGCTTTTAATGTTGGAAGTAGAGCGTAAGAGATTATGGTGAAATTCAGTTAGAATTGCACAGCTTCATGAAGGTGAATGGGAAGGTTTGAGTCTGGTACACAATGGCATTGGCCACCTGCCTGCTTCTGGGGAAATTGTACTAGGCAGCAGCTAGGTACCACTGGGTTAGATACTTAAATGTCCTTGGGGACCACCTCAGGAAAGCTTTAAGATTTCCCTTTTATTTGGCAGAATATGGGACTAACCCAGAGGTGGCATGTCACAAATACCTCACTCTAGCGTAGATGCCTTTGGGATGATTTACAACAGGTTGCTGTAAGTTATATACACAGCAGTCAGAAGATGCTGGAAGCTGAACTAGTCCCTACCTTTCTTTGAATTGCACTTTCTTTTCTGTTCCTCTTAGCTGCTCCCAGGATTGCACTCTTCTCCTGGTTTAGGATTCAGTACATGCTTAACATTTAGCCTTCTAGGCAGATCCCATAGCTTGGGCTCCCCAACACATCCTTCACATGCATATAAATGCAGAAAGCCAGAGTCTGGGCACGAGGAGTGCGAGGATGTGTGAGCTAGCCACAGATAGCATACACTAGGCTGGAGGGAGCCTGAGTGGAGATGACATGTAGGCCAAAGGCTTTTGGAGGTGACGTAAGTCACGCCACCATTGGTTTCCTGCAGCCTTGCTTATACTTACCTCTGGATTTGGCCTGCTGACTCTCTGGCGTGATCTCTGCAGAATGTCTTGGACGTGGCAGCATAGGCAGCTGTTTTAGTTTGACTTTCATTGTACTGGTATTACTGATTTGAGGGGAAAAAAAAGACCTAAGTTTAAGTTAAAGGTATTTAAAATACATTTCTAATGTTCTCTGGCAGCCAGAGCGCCAGACTCCTTTCTGTTTACCCCTTCCAATCTGCTGCCCACACCATTTGGAATGAGCTGCCTGCCATGACTTTACATCCAGTCACAGGGACCGTCTTGGCTCCAGTAAAACCAGTCTCATTTAATTGATCATCCCAGCCTTGAGCATCTTACCTGACCCCTGAATATTTGCCTTTCTCTACCTATCTGGTCCCATTTGTGAGTGCTGTTTTCTGTTTGGTTATTTTAATCATTCTGCAGTCAGCAATAGGGAATTCATGCCACAAACCCAACATGTATCACGCCCTTTATTGTCGTGGTAGGGCTTCTGCAAGGTTGGTGTATAGTCTGCCCTCAAAGTGAGCTTGTGTGTCACTCTCATTGCATCTGTGAGGAGAACGTCTCTGACTTCTGAGCTGATGCATTCTGACTTCAATGCTAGAAAATGTTCTCTGCTTTTGCTGTGGTTGGGTTACATCTGCTGTGTAGAATGGCACCTGAAGTGGGCTTAGGGATAAAGAAAGTGTCCCTCTACTTTTCCAGCTACTTTTTACTTTCCCTCTACTTTTCCACCATCCTTAAGGCTTGTGGTGGGCAAGCCTCACTGCTCTTTGGGAAAGAAACCTGGTTATACAGCTTGTGGAGCAGCTCTCAGAATAAGCATTTAATTCCTTTTTACATCTTTGAAATGCAGCTGAAGATGAGAGGGGTATGCATGTGTGATAGAGGTTATTGTCCTTTATATGCAACTGCATTCTCTCATGGATTGTTTTTACCCTCCAGCTTATGGTTAGTAATAAAGAACCCTGGAACTTTCCTTGTCACTGTTCAGCAGGAATGCTGCATTCTCTTCCATGTTCTGCCTTATGTAGTGTTCCTTTATCACCCCTCTGTACATAATGCTGCTTTCAGGAGAGATTTGCTCTTGTTCTTGTCCACATCCCACAGGGACCTGTAAGTTACAAAACCAGAGGAGCACTGAGTTCCTGTATTGCCTCTCTGGATCAGGAGGGTGAAGAAGACATTCCTGAATGCAGGTATCTGGATTAGGTTCCCTCTTGCTCCTAATTCTTTGAGACTGCATAGCTGCTGGTTGAGCTAATGGAGCAGAGGGCAACTACTTTCCCAGCACGTGAATTTTGTCAGATTCTTGAAATCTCATGATCAGTCTTGGAGAAATGTTGGAAATAACATTTAGCTCTTTTGCTATGCCATTTGCAAAGTGTCCTCAGAGTTGTACCCTGCAAGGTTAGAGGCGTGGGCAAAATAGGGAGGGAGGAGCAGCAGGAATGTTTCATATTATTGTGAGTTTGGGAAAATGTCTTTGGTGTGTAGCTGGAGTTTATTGTTGTAACCAAAAAGAATAAACATAATAACCAAGAATATATAGAAGTATTTCAGAATGTTATGAAGTGACAAAAAATTAAATGATTTGTCATGTAAAAGCCCATTTTTTTTCTGTTGGATAATGACCTAAACCCTGTTTATTTCTAAGCATTCAATTTGCACATCTGTTCTGATGTTGCTGTCCAGGTTTGTTTGCTATTATTCTTTGATGGGAACACCTAAATTACTTACAGTTCACAGCAAGAACTATTTAGTTGGGTCAGTTGCTTTCTTCATGCATGTACGACATTCATTTGATACGCAGATGGGAGGAATCTGATGAAATACTGTGGAAGTGGTAAATGTGATTTTTACTTCTGTTGAGTCTTGCACCTGATCAAATGTTAGCTAGAGTTTTAAATTTATAATGCTTGTGTGAAGGAGAAACTTGAAAATAAATCATGGTTTATAGTCTCGATAATGTGGTGTCTGTTCCAGCTGATACTTTATTTCTTCAGTCCTTTGATTCTTTCCATATGAAGGCAACAAATACTTCCATCAGGTTGATACGGCTCCTTCTTTTCTTAGAAGTTGGATACCTTCAAAATGGTTTGAGCAACTGCATCTCTAAAATTTGCATAAATAAATCCACTGTGTCCTGTGGCTTTTATGATGTTCAGTGTCTTTTTATTATTTGATGATTAAACGTATTGCAATTTACTAATGAAGAGATGTATTTTGAAGAGCAAAGGTCACGGCCAGATTTGAAGACTTCCATTGCCTGAAATGTCTACAGTAATTTTAATCAGGGAATTTACTTGCCATCATCAAAGCACTTTTCCTTTCATGATTTGAAAAAGTCTTACTGCTGATGTTTATAATTATGGAATACCACCATCAAACCCTTTGCTCATCAAACTTCATTACAATGATTTATTTGACATGCAGTAATACTTGTAATGCAGAACAGAAACAGAGCTATTGATTTACCAGCAAATTCATTAAATTTGTGTAAGTATTATTGCCAATAGATACACAAGGAACATAAATTATTTTATTCTGGTTTTTGAGTTACAGTGGGTCTGTCAAGGAGTTCCATATAAAGCAGTGCAGAAAGCTGACATGTCTGTACATGAGCAGATACCGTTGGCATAGCTTTTCATATTTCATGAGCTTGTACTGTTGCATTTTGTTTAAGAAAGTATTTTGGTTGGTGCAGCCCTGTCTTGCAAGGAGCCATATTTTATGACCTGTAATGAAGTCAAGAATATGGTGAGTGACATACCAAGACTATTTTTTAGATACTAAATAGATGACATAATGGAAAGGAAAAAACATTTTTGCTCTTTTTTTTTTTTCAATACAAGTTTTGGGTTGATCCAGAAGCTACCATGCATTTGGAGCGCTTTGCTGGCATAAAGAACCCCTTAATCTTAGTTTCATTTATATTAAAAAGTTTCCAGAAGTGCAGGGCAGGACATTTGCTGGTTTTCTATCTCCAGACTGTTGTTTGTATCTCTTAGATCGCTTGGTGCCTTATGCAGCATCTGCTTCAGTGGAGCTGCAATGCTGTTTGGTTCTTCACTGATGCTGTCTGGCAGAGACTGTTAGGTTCATGTTGTCATCAGTAAGTGCTGTGAGTTGTTGGTGCTGCGCAGGATGAAAAGCACCATCCTGCTACACTTCTGATGGAACTTCCTGGAGAAATGGAAAGACTGAGTTGGGCTCCAGAGTGAGTTTGTGGGATTTGTGAAGCTCAAATGTTTGAAGGGATCCCTGATACGCTTCAACTGTGTTGAGTTTGAGTTTAAGGGCACATTTTGTTCTTGGTGTGTTTTAACTGCTTCTCCTGGATTTTTTTTTCTTTTACTATGCTATTTTCTGTAGGCAGTTCCATTTTGTGCTTATCATGGCTCTGCCAGATGCTGCACTAAACACTATACCCCTTTCCCCAGTACAGAGCATCTACTCCACTGTTGTTTGGTTTCCTTGCCTAGCCTCAGGCAGGATTTGGTTTTTTTAATTACAAAGTTAATTTTTTTCTTTGGACACAATTCAAACAGCTAATAGTAATGCTCATATGACAGGTTTTCCATGTAAACAAAAATTGCATCTGTCCTCAGGGAACTAACTTCTATGAGTATGTATCATGAAACGTTGGCTATTTTTATAAGGTATGTAAATGAAAATGGAAAATACTGAGAGGCTGTGCTGGAATGTGAAGAGCTTATATTTCTGTCTGAACTTGGGTAAGCAAACCTGTCCTAGCCTTTTAAAATGGCTGATTTATTTGATCCAGGGCTTCGTTTTTGGCCGATTGATAGTATATGACTCTTCACCTCAGGCTGCATCTAAGGAAGACTCCAGTGAAAGGACAGAACTTGGTCAGTCAGGCATTGCTTGAGACATGCAACAAGCAGAGAGAAAGTGTAAGCTGAATTAGTCCTTGGTACTAAAATTGAGTGGGTCTGGAAAAGAAGCTGGAGTCAATTTGTGGGAAAGGAATTAGGAATTCCAAAGGCAGTTTTGTTTCCTCCTACCCCCTCTTTTTTTCCTTCCAAATTTCAAATCTGTTTTTCCCAGGAATTTGAAAATAAATATGAATGGATCATTTCTCTTTTCTTTCCTCTCCTCCCTGGCCTGATAGGGATACCAAGCAGGGTCCTGTGAAGCCATTGCACATTTAATGGTCAAGGCAAAGTCTGCAGGAATCAGGGATCTCACAAAGCTTATTCTAACCTTATGGATACATTTGTCAGTGTTAGAAACGGAACTGAGTCCCCAGCTGCTATGAACTGTGGGATGGATATAAGACTTCATGGTTCTGCATATAACTTTAAAGCAAAGTAGCTAGGAAGAAACCTTTCTGGAAAGATTATTTCCTCATTTGTAGTTTTAGGTTTCCATGGTTAAGGAACATTTCATGCCTCACCAAAAGCCAGATAGGCAAATCCTTCCCATAACAGCCACTGTAGCTATTTCCTATTGTCTAGGTTTTGTCAGAATGCTTAGACACCATGACATTTGATGCAGAGGCAGAGCAGGTCAGCATAACTTTTTCTTTCCCTTTCTTCAATTGTGTGAAGCAGCTACATGTTTTTTTTTTAATCTGACAATTATTAAGCATTTACATGCAGTATTCTGAGATGTAGCTTGCCAAACGTCATGTCTCCTCCTTATCCAGTTAATTGAAGAAACAAAAGGGAAACTTCTCCCGTTAGTCTCTCACTGCTTCTGTAGAGCAAGGAAACATGTCAGGAAACATGAAGTTTCATGCAGTCTCCTTCCCCACCCCAAGCTTGGATGCTGAGAAGTTACTGAAACAGTTTTCTGAAAAGAGGAAAGACATGGTGGATGCATTTAGCCCATGAATGGACAAATTACCTCAGGTAAAACGATGTCTCCTTTTAGGTTAAAAGCACTCTTCAGTCCTCATCAAGAATGGAACAGAACCAATCATGCCCCCCTTCAGCAGCACTTGTTTGTGTGAATGACCGTAGCTTTCATTCACTAAAGAGTCTAACAGGTAAAGGGAGTTTTGGTGATTTGCATGAGCTGAGAACCTGCCCCATGATCTCCTTGCAGTAGAATTTGACTGTGCTGAGCGTGCATGTCTGTAAAGGCACCAGCAGCAATCTTGGGGATCTGCATTTTGATCAGCTGGCAGGATTCCCAGAGCTGTCCTGGGCAGGTCAGGCAGGCATTCAGGTAGCACTGTGTGAGAATGGCTGGACAGACAGTGATTTCTTCTCAAGCTTTTGTCTAAACTTTACAGGTTTTCCAAGAATATCCCTTCCATGTGTAGTCATTGCTCCTGCGGTACATAAATGTCTCTGATTCTACTAGGA
Source organism: Zapornia atra (assembly GCA_013400835.1). NCBI lineage: Eukaryota > Metazoa > Chordata > Aves > Gruiformes > Rallidae > Zapornia > Zapornia atra. The sequence continues at coordinate 27,165 of VZTU01023849.1, forward strand.
GACAGATTACTGTTGTGTTGATGTTCCAGCTCTGTTTTAAAGAGCCCGTGGATAGGAGCAGAGGTGTTCATGAGGGGCACTGAGTCTCACGACTTTGGCATTAGGATAAATTACAAAAGAGTAACAAATCACTGTGTCAGTTGCTCAGTTGTAAGTAACTGTATGCACACCCTAACCCTGCAGGACCTCCTTGCCAATGAAAGGTACTTGAGCTCTTTTCCTAAGGAAAGCTACCTTAAGTTACATTTACTGGAGGAAAGTGCCTGTAGAAGACACTATGAAGTGATGGATAAATAATAACTTGCCACCTTGCAGAAATTTACGTAGCAGTGGTTATATGAGTTTCTCAGTTTCCTTTTACTTTAAATGTAGCAGTTCACAAATCAAAAATATTTTTCTTCCTCTGTTTCTGACTTAAGAACATGCTGTTATCTCCCTGTTACTTTCCTTGAAAGTTCAAAAAATATTCTTGCTGTTTCACTGAAGAACTATCCTTCTGTTGAGGATTTCTGGTAGGATAAAAATTTGAAAATTAAATTTCCATTCTCTCCTAAACCACAGCATTCCCCACAGAAAAGCTGTCCTTCTTTTCCTTCCCTGAGTGCTCAAAATGAAGGACAAAATATTAGCAAATCCCCCCCATAGTTTTCAGCTTTATTGACTTGATTGGCTAAGGAAATCCTTACTGTCTTTCTCCAGAAGAACATGGCACTCAGTGAAACCCGGAATCGCACAAGTCCTCTAAACTGGATGAATTGGAAAGAAGGGAACTGAGATGGGAAGAGGGGTGTCTTCCTTTTAAAGCAAATATTCTCTCTCTGCCTTTTTTGTTCCACGAGCACTATCCAGTCAATCCAGTGGAGATGTCTTGTGGAAGCTATATCCTCACCTACTCTAATGTCAGCAGTTTTAAAGATCTCTATACTCAGTCCTCGTCAAAGACTCTGTTTGAAGCTGAGACGTTTGGCTTTGTTCTTAGCTAGAAGCTAGAACAGTAAATGATTGATGGGAGGTTTGTGATTAGAGGCCATGGCTGGGTACACTCCCAGTCATGGAGCAGAACATGTCCTGCAGCCATTCCTCCTTCCTATGAGGGTCCGCTAGCAGCAGTTGTTTGATGGGCATGGAGAATACAAACATACCATGTTCTCAAGCCAGTCTGGAGGGAGGGATGAACTGGTTTGCCTCCCAGGTGATGACAGGCCTCCAAGGCCTTGCAAATAAGACTGCTGGTGATGGGACGGAAAGGCTGGGATGACCCAATAAGAAAGAAACTGGGGAAAGGGAGGGAGGGAGAAAGTGGTGACAGGAACTCCAGGGCTCCTCTTCTTTCCCTTCCTTTTGTCCCTTCCTATTGTTATACTCTGAGATCCAGCCATGAAAATATGACTAGGCCACAACTGTAGGTGAATGGGAAATGATTTCTCTCTCTTTCTATCATTTGAGCACTAAATCAACTTATTTGTCCCAGAAACGCTCACCAAAATGTGCTCTGGCAAGGCTCTGACTACTGGGGGATGGTCCTTGCAGCATACAAGGCAGTGCAGCCTGAGCTAATTCGCCAGAAATGAAGACAGATTGTAAAGGTATAGCAACCTCCTCTAGAGTTTAGTTTCTGCCTTTTCTTCTGTCTTTGCATCCATTTATTTGTTATAGGAGGCGCGTCTGTCTGGGACACTTGCATTGACAATTCCCTGAGACACTTCTGAAGATCCTTCCCTCTAAAATTTACCATCAATAGGTTCCTCCTGTCTGGCAGTGACAGCAGAGGCTTAAGAGGTTCAGAGTTTGGGTATAGCTCCAGTGAGTATCCCTGTATATATACTGCATGCAGGCACAACTCTGGAGCCTGTTTGAATTATCCAGACTTCGTCCCGACAAAGATCATGCAATCTCCCATGTGCTCTCTGGCCATATTTTAAGGTAATTTTTGTGGAGGCTTTGTATTAGGTCTTGCCAGCAAATACATAAAGCATTGAAATGGGGGTGGCCAGACAGCAACACTTTGACAGTAACTTCTATATGTAGGGGGATTACGTGTTCCTGTATAATGTAGGTGTCTCTCAACCTTTAATATATATTTATTTTTTTACTAACCCTATGAGATACAGAAGTGCTATTACTCCCATTTTAGACAGAAAGGCATCAAACGCAGACTGAATTCAGTCGCTTGCCTGAGGGCCATTCAAAATATGAATTATCAGCTCCAATGTTTCAGGCTTTGCTTTAATCCAAGGTCTAGCTTTCCTTCCAGGCCTTCAAGTGGACACAGGAAACAGTCTTTGAAGATAAATCCTACACTCTTGGAGGAAAACCTGAAAGTGCCTTAACCTAATCTTAGTTAAGGTGTCCTAAGGAAACAACAGTAACAGACATCAGCTGTGGTGGAAGGGTTGGCCTTGATAGGGGGGGCCTGAAAGGTTCAGACAATGAAGGGTCATTTTTTAAAAGTAAAATATAGGGAATATATGGAAGATTAGTTCCATTAAACCCTAAAGGCATATCAGCGCTATCAGTCACGTTTGTTAGCTGGCCACAGCAGTGTTTTCTGTGTCAAGGTGATCCAGTAAAACTTAGAGGAATTTGAGAGGTTTATTTCATGTTGCTGGAATCTGTCTAAGATGGAGTTTGTACTGGACTGGATTTACAGAATCTGCAGTTTGGAAAAGTCTGTGTTGCTTCTTGGTTTGCCTGTTCTGTAGCGTGTACTTCACCAATTGAGAGGTTGTTTCTTACTCCTGTAATATGACATGAATTAAAGCCATCAGAAGGGCTTTTTTTTTTTTAAGAGGAGTGCAATGTTCTTGCCTTGCAGTTAGTGACTGTTATTAAGAAACTTATTTGCAAAAATAGTACTTAATTCTCTTGTGTGTCTATGTGAACTTACTTTAGAGAAGCAGGGTCTCTGCTTAGATTAAGAATCAGTGGCCTGGCAGCTAGTTACACTAATGCCATCCTGAAGCAACCAGAAAGCACTGATTGCAGCAGAACACACAGTTTGCTAGGGGTCAGGAGCTCTTTCTGAAGTGCCTGAAGCTTTCACGGATATTTCCCATCGAATGTTGATGTCCTTGCAAGACTTGTCAAGTTCAAAGCATGAGTTAATATGGCAAGAGGACTGATGCATCCATGGAAATTCTGGCTCCGTTGGTTTTGGCAAAGAATTAGGAGTGTTTTTGAAGATTTAAAAAACATTTGGGGAATTAGTAATAATTTTTCTGCACATAAAGTATCTTCTGAAAAAAATAGTGGCTATGTTAAAAAGATCTCGGTCTCTGCTGAACTTCAGCTGAGTTAATAAAAATAAATAAATCTTCAGACTTACTCAAGCTACTAAAATGTTGGCAAGATGAAAACATAAGGAAAAGAAGCAGTTTCTGGCAGGACCTACTCTTTTTGTTTTGTATTTTGTTACATTTACCTGTGAGTCTATTGTTGCTACTTGCTTTCAATAAAAGGCAATTGTCATACAAACCTTGCTCAATCACCGAGCCAATCTGTACTCTTAATGAAAAGATTAGATTCCGGTAAATCAGTTAACCTTACTCAGAATAATAGCCTGATAATGTTTAAGGGCTGCTTGACTGACTGGGAACTTCCAGCATTTTTAAAGAATCAATAGAGCAACCTCAAGCACTGAAACCAGTAGGGAAATAGAATTTAAAAAACCCCATGTTGGTAATGAGTGTTATTGCTGTATAATTAATACAAACTTTGTATTGTGGATTTGTTTTGCATAGTTGTGTTTGAATGAACACTAACACTTAAATGGAAAATCATTATAAAGTTTTCAGCTATGTAATGCTCAGAAATGTCTGTGGCACACTGTTCACTCATAGGAAGTTAAGAGTCCCTCTGCTAAACCCTACAAACTATACGTGAAATGTATTGATTTGTGTAAAACTGAGGCCCCATCATTGATTTCCATGTACATCAGAATGCAGTAAAACTGTGGCTTTCAGTATCTTCTGAAAGCATCACTGTTACAGAATTACACAATGGACATTAAAACTTGATGTCTGGAGAACAAGATGTAACATGCCTTAGAGGGCCAGGGTCAGAGTGTCAGCTTTTAGACGTAAGGTTTTTCTGGCAAGACAGCAAGACTTGCCATCCCCTTGGACAAGGAGGGAAAGGGACTTTTATAGGTACAGCTGAGCTTACCCTTGCAAGAGCAGTGCATCCTTTAGGGCTAGGAATGGTGTATTTCTACATGAGCATGACCTGTTAGCCAGCTGTGCAGGGAGATTACAGGGAAGTGAAGTAATGTTGCTGGGATTTGAACAAAGTTCTGTGATGTGTGGCAGTGCTGCAGGGAAAATACTGGTAATTAAAATAGGTACAAGCAAGGTGAAACTCATGAGTGAAAGCCCAATACCCATACTTCTTTCTGATTTGGTGGTTTCATAGGTAAAATGTTCAGACTTCAGAGAAGATTTTGGCTGCAAGGTAAGGATTTGGTTAACTAAGTATTTTAAATTATTGTTCATCATCAGTTTCTACTAAAAACATGGATGATTAAGTCTGTGAGAGCTCAGAAGGTAGTCCTTGATTCAGCCTCATATTCTTGTCTTTCAAAGGGAACTTTGTCCACTGTTCTTCATTTGTAATAACTCATTACCAATATAAATCTCATCCCCACATGTTTGCATATCTTTGGAAAGATACAGATGTCCCTGAGAAATCATGTTTGATTTTATATAAAGCACTTTTCCCCTAGAATAACCCTAATTGCTTGAACTGAAGCAACTCTTCGAGGGTCCTCTAAGAGAAAGCTTTTTAACTGAAGAACTTAGGCAAGAAAGCAGTGCAGCAAAATAGGCAAGGAAACAGTACAACAGGATGGAGATAATGAAACACAATGAAGATACTAAGAACAGATGTGAATGCACTTCAGCAGCATCCTGTAAACTGTCAGGTACCACTTAGCAGAATGTAGCTGCATCTGTATAGTTTGGTTTTTTTCTAAGACCAGAGGATGTATTTCAAGCAAATACACTGTATTTGTTCTAGCAAAACAGATAACTGCACTTACTTTTTGTTTTGCTTCATTATTTATATTTTAAATCTTTTTAGGGTAAAATATGTTATTTTTCAAATGCATTGTCCTTTTGTACATTTTTTGTCTTCTGTGCACGTGAGTTGTCTGGGGGCAAGGCCTGGCTGTCTTGTTTTGTATTTGCACATGAGTAGCAAAGGGAAATTTACTTTAGGACCTGAGATTTCAGGCACTGTGGCACTATGAATAATGAACAAATACTCAGCTTCCTGTCTCCTTATCCCAGTTGATCATGTCACTGTATTATTGTGAAGAATAACTCTGTGTATGGTACAGTGCAAATTAGGAAACTGGCCTCAAAATACTTTAGTGTCTTGTGCTGAAATCCCATACTGACAGGCCATGCTGAATTTAGAGTGCTAGGTTATTAAAAATACAGGGTTTCTAAGCAACGGTGTTTATAGAAGGAACACTTCTTGTTCCCAGTTTTGCCTTTGACTGCTGTATCTATAAAATAGCTTAAACCAACAATATTGAGGAGGTTTCAGTGTTGCAAAGCGATTAATTTTGGTACTAATGGAAAGGGGCCCTGCTGCCTGCCTTGTGCTCCAGTGTGCTTGCGCTGCTTCCAGGCAAAGTTCAGGCTCTTGCAATGAGTGGGTTGCTTTGAGCTGGCTCTATTTTACAGAGCATATTGTTTAGGGTTGTTCTTGTGAACGGCAGTTCAGTGATCCATAAAATAACATAAATTGTCATGTAAGATAGGAACTCGCAAAGGAAAACCTTGCATTGACTAAAATCCTAGTTTCAACTGAAATAGACTATTCTAAAGAACAGAAGAATGTGGTACCGCAAACTATGGAAAATGCTGTTTTACAAAGAAAACGAGTTCTGCCTGTCTCTGTGTTGTGTTTTCCCCCTTCCTCCAGATGATTTATGTAGTGACTTTCACAAGCCTCACGGCATTTTGTTGAATTCCAAAGGAACTTTAGTTATATAGAGATGTGTGTGATAGGATTAAAACTCAAGTATCTGTCATTTAAATGCTAATAACTCTGGATTAGGAGAACTTGGCAGTAATTACCAGAGCCAGTGATGGTGCATACTGATTTGAAGTAGCCGGTGATGTTGGGTGCCCGGTGCTGGGAGTTGAACCAACACCATTTTACATCAGGGTCAAAGCAAAGAGTTACATTTAACACAAGTTGGCTGTGGATGACTTCGCGCAAAGTCTGTTTGGGTAGGATGACTGTTTCTCAGACCCAGATGTCGATGAAAGGCTCTGCACTGCTGTATGTGGAGTGTGGCTGAGCCCAGTGCAGGGTGACAGCAGGGTGCTCATCCTGTTGTGTTCTGGTCATTCTTTCAGCTGTGCCGTGGTGAAGTCAGGCTCCTGCATACATAGGCTTTTATAAAATCACTATGCAGTCATGTTTATAAAAATCAAGTAAGAGTAACTCATGTATGAGATCACTTAGGGTTGCTGCAGTCTTAAGCAGCTGAAAGAAAATGTTGCATGTTTTGACTCAAAACTGGGATTTGACAGTCTGATGAGATTTAATGATTTTTCCTGATGTCATTTCACAGATGAACTAAAATTCAGAAGTGATTTGAGAGAAATGGCAGAACCATTTTCATGAATCAATATCAAATTTATAGGAAGATGTTATTTCCCCATCTGTGTGGATTTTTGTAATGGTTTTAATCTCTACAGTGTGTCCTGAATCCATACAGTATTCCCAAATGCTAATGTTTGTATTGGCACTTATATATTTACAGATGTATGTGGAAATTCAGTCTTCTCCCTCATGTTTCTAAATTTAGGGGGCTGCTGTGACAGTTCTCCTGCAAGCTGTAGAGACTTCTTCGTTTAATTATTGCCGGGTTTGCTATCAGGTGCTGAATTTTGGCTAGACCAAAGGGGGTTCCTTGATGTCCAAGCAGAATGGATGCCAGCAGATTGTGGAATATGATTGGTAATAGAAAAAAAATGCCAGGAGATAAAAGTTGTGTTTTAGCGCACAGATTTCTACGGCCTTTGTTTATTATGTATTCTGTAGTAACTAATTCCTCTGGGACACTTTATGTCTAGATTTGTCCAGCTTCAGTGGGTGTGTGTTGAGTGAGCGTGGAAGGGAGTGCACGACACACAAGATCTAATCTAGCAATGGCATGTGTGCAAGCAAAACTTTACATTCATGCATTGCCCCAGGGATTTCACTGGGGCTCTGCCTGGGCACCCAGTTCTGCCTACATGGAATAAATGGCAAATAGGAGTCATGTGTCTGAAGGCAGTGCAGAGCTGTCAGATGCTTGTTTTAGCCAGACATTACTATTTGTATAAACACTGTAAGCACTCTGTTGCAAAGCTTGGAAAACATTTTGCTCTGCCTTCTTTGTTTTGGTTTGATTTTATTTGCATGCATCATTTTACATGTGAAGAAATTAACCCAATATAACCAACCAGATTGCACAGAAGGAAGAGTAAGGTTTTACAAGCAGAATTTGTTGCCTTGTGTCCTTTCTCTTCTTGAACATAATTTTTTAAAAAAGAAACCAAACCCCAAAAAACCCCAAACCCAACAAAAAACCCCACCAAAAAAAACCCCAACGCCACAAACCAAACCCAATTTGAAACAGACAGGGGTTTGCTCATAACAAATGTTAAAAAAAAGTAATCCAGATATCCACTGGTTTGTGAATGCTGAGTCTCACGTTATTGAGAATGCACTAGGCTCAAATGTTTACTTTAGACAAGGATTCTGAACACTGGGAAGTTGTGTGTCTTACATACAAATATTAGTCTTTCAGCTGGCTTCAGAACAAGCAAATACTGGGAGATGAACTTGCTCATAGTTTCACTGCTGCTCAGGTGAGGGATTTTAGACACTGAGGTACAAATTTGCTTTTGATGTTGGCTTGTTTTTCCATATAACTTTGGGATAATAAATACGGAGAAAGGATACATGCATTATTAACTTCCTAGAGAATGGCCATCTGATTTATGGCTTCAAAGTGTCTCCATTTAACCTGCCAAAACTGATTTTAAACTTCATTTGTCTTCTGCTTTTGGCAGCACTTTTTACCTTGAATTCAGCTGTTTGACATGCATTGTACCAGAGTCACATTTTAAAAACAGTTACAGTACGTTGCAAAAAAAGGTTCAGTTTGGTACATCTGCTTTCAATATTATGCATCTCTAAAAGTGAAAACAATTTGAGAGCTGGCATTGGGAATGTTCTTCTTGTAGCTGTGAGCACAACATTTAGGTAACTTTTATAAGAACAGAGTAATAATTACAGAAAACGAATTGTCACTGAATAAAATTCTCCAGTGATTATCACCAATTACAGCTAACAGCTCTGGTTGCCTGCTGATTAAATGGAAGACATGGTTTCCTCGAACTTCAAGATAGGCCATTTCTCAAAAGATTTTTTTAAAAATCGCTTTCACAGACTGCATTCCTGACCATGAGGCAGGAACAATCCCCTCGGGCATTGCAGAGACACCTCACAGTGTAGGCTACCTCCTCCTGGAGAAGAGCTGCATCTCTGGAACTGATAAAACTCTTCCTGCTCTGCCTTTGCCGTAAAGGACCAGAACCTCAACTTTGGGCTTCTTTTCAGACTCTGGCTTTCAGGCACTGACCACTGCTCCTTTCCTGACCCTGAACTGTGGAGATGGTGTAGTGGGAAAATAGTCCATTGCAGTCAGCGGGCTGGTACAGCAAGAAGGAGCAAGGTATCAGGCAGTGAGCCCTACAGCAGATTTATAGCTCTGCCAGAGTTGTAAGGGAGAGATCTTCTGCAAGTACACGTACAGCCCAGGGTTCCCCAGTAGTCCCTGTATTTTCTAATTATAGCTCCACAGGTTTGTTTTTATTAGAAGAGCCTTTCCCCAACTTGCATTTTTTCATTCCAACTGTCACTGTTTATTTTTCCTGCACTAGACTGGATGATTATCAGTAGCAATTACATGAGCAAAGATCACAGGAGAGGATGTATTAGCAATAGAAACACAAGGTAATGGGGTACTGGATGGACATGCTTGTGGTGTGGGTAGATCAGAAAGGCATTGCCTTAGGAATATTCTGCAGAAAAACCTGGAAGTGAAGTGAGCTACCTTTGATCAAAGACTTATCATCCGTGAAGTGATGATGTCAGTGATTGAATTTTAAAGTGGTGTCAGGCAGACAGCAGTAATCAGAAGCAGTATGGTTATGTTTGGTTTTGTAATTGAGATTACCAGTGTGAAGGTGAAGAGGGAAGAGAGAGAAAGGACTAAGCTCTTTGAAAGTCGGACATGAACAGGATTTGTCCTCTGGACAGTTGGAGTAACTACTTCTGCTGGTCATGGTTCCTACTAGTTAGAACAAGATAACCTGGTGTTGATGTGCATTCCCACCAGTTCAGGAAGTCTGCTGGGACTTGACACTCCCAGCTTGTGTTCACCTTGGACCTGCCTCGTGTGCTGTTGAGCGATTATTGCTTTCATTCTCATCAATGTAAGGAAGGATTTAAGCAGTTTCATTTTTTTCTGTACGTGCCTGATGCCGAGCCTGGGGTTTTTATTCTTTCAATTATTCTCTGTAGCACTTGGAATGCTTAACAGGGCCAGGCACAGGCAGTGCATAGGGATGAGAACACTGGAATAGAAAAATAAACAGCGGAAACCCACAGCTGAACTACCAGATGCTGGGGTTTGTCAAGAGTTTTTTATAAGCACACAAGGACTCTGACTGGGGTCATTATCCCTACCAGCCACTTGTCAGCGTAAGTCCCTCATTTTTAAAAAAATTTTTTTCCTTCTTTTCTTTACTTTCCATACCTCCATATAACATGTCCCTGTCCAACTGTGACTGAAACAACTAATGACCTACTCTTTCCTCCCCTGGAAGAGAGGACCTGCAGTGCCCACACAAACTTGGTTGTGCAGGTCACCATGTCACCTCTTGAGACATTGCCGTGACATAGGCTTGCCTTGACTATAGGAGAGCAGAGGGAGGCACAGGGTACCCGATGATAGGATGTTTAGGAGGAACTTGTTTTCCTTCTTGACTAAAGGCAGTGTTGTGGAAGCGTGAGGGTTTCCCTTAGCTCTGAGTACAGATTGCAGGGGCAGAACATTTTTGTGTATGTGCATGCATGTGCTCGCTCTCCCTGCCGCTCACCCTTCCCCACTTTCTCTCATGACAACCATTACCTGCTGGTCTTTACGACCACAACCTAAGCCCAGCACTCTACTGCATGTCAAGAGGTTTGACATGCCCTGTTTGGCCCGTGATGCAGACAAAAGATGCAGAAACACTAAGTTATGGTTGTGCCAAGGCCCTGCTGCTGTGCTGAGTGGCACTGGCTCATCATTCCTTTGTGCTCTGCTGTTTGTATCCATCAGTCTCTTAAGCTAGGAACATTCTGAGGCGGGAGTCATGTTTCGGGTCATTTCTGTGCAGAATAAACTGCAATGGCATTATAATCCTTTGTGCTTTGGCAATATCAATAAATAACAGGCCGTGCTGTAGAACTGCACAGCTTTTGCTGTATGTACAAAGAACAGTCCCCTCTTCAGCGCTGAGGGGAGGAGGGCATAAGGTCCCTTCATGGCCCTGTCATGTCAGAAGAAAAGCTGAGGATAGCTCCTTTGCTGTGGCTGCATCTCAGTGAGGTGGGTGTAAGGACAAAGGCCATGAAGGATCCTGAGTAGATCACAGTACTTCTGATGCTCTGGCCTCTGCTGGATGAATGTTCTTCAGCAAACACAGTTAAGAAATATTAATGGGCATGAAAGGGGGAAGCAAAACCAGAGTAGGTAGTACATGTGCCTTACAATGACTATAACGCATATCAGTCCGAGCATCAAGAGGCTGAGTCCAGAAGGAAGGTCAAGAGAGATTCCTACCAAAGCCAGTAATTGTTTTCTTTTTCAGCTTGTTTATTTTCTATGCAGTTAGCAAAACGTGACTCTTCATTATGTATGGTGTAACCAGTCATTAGCTGTATATACATGGCTGGGATTCAGTTACAGAGAAACAAGATACTTTGCTTTTCCACACTGATTGAGAAAAGGCAAAGCACTGACGTACGGGAGATGTATGCCTGAGCTTTGGGAAGCCACACCTGCTCATGCAGGACTAGTTGCAGCACATGATGTTTCTGTAGAGTGTAGTCCTTTCTAAACTCAGCCACTGACCAAGCACCTGTGGCCAACAGCACAGTGTCTTAACATCTGGGCTTGTCTTTGAACCGGGCTCTGAGCATTTGTACCAGCCTAGCCCCGGACCTTGGCTAATCAGGCCTCCAGAGATGCCTTCCTACTGGGGTGGGATGGTGCCTCCCACCCCCAGCCTCCTGGGTGTTACTCTGCAGGATGAGGACTCACTAGATCAAGTCATGACCGCTTAGAGTTCCCTGCAGTGTTTTCTGAGGTGGCCCAGCTTTGCTGTGCTAGTCATAGAATCATAGTCCCTTCTTTCCTTGCTTTGCTTTTTTTGAAAACTACTACAAACTATTTACAGTGCAAATAATGCACGGTATTTGCTTCTGTTGTGTCACAAATAGTGATTTTGGGGTTGTGCTGCTCTCATAGTTTCTCTTTTCTGGACTGCCAGGATCTGTGTAAATAAAGGGCTATGACAACCAGAAGGAAAAGTTCCTTGTTTTTCTCTTTTGGGGAACTTCCAGAGGTTGCTTTCCTCCCTCTTCATCTCAGCTAATTTCTTAGCATGCTCAGGATCACATGGATTTCTGCCAGGTAAATACGGATTTTTGTGAGCTGTACTCTGCTCTGTCGGCAATCATTTTAGCTCTAAAAGGCGATGGCTTAGCGTGAGGCTCGGATGACACATGTTCAGCTTCCAGCTCCTTTATTTTTTAAATGGCTTAAGTTACTCCCTTTCTGCTGCCTTTTGCAATCAGCCATAGGGTTTAGATGTGTTCTGTAGAACTTGTGCTAAACCAAACAAGGCAAACCTAAGAAAGGCTTAATTAAAACAACAGAAATCTCACACTCAACTGACTCTATTGCTGGAGCCCTTTTAGCCTGTAAACAGAAAATTCAAATGGCTGATTTTTCCCCCCTCAGTTTCATAAGTGGTTACTGAGCTTCTGCAGTTGCTACATTCCTTAAAAAGTTGTTCTTTCTTTTTTGGTCACACACTGGGGGACTCCATTGTTTTCAGTGGTGCCTATTGAGTTAGGCCCATCGACAGCAAAACTCATTCTGGGTCATTAAGTTTGGAGGCACAGTAGTATAATTTGGTGACATTATTCTATTTCTTAGCAGAGACTTGTTTTAAAGTCACGCACACACAAACCCAGAAAAACCATTCTTCTCCCTTCCCCCAAACTCTGAGAGCATTAAAGGATCCAACCAGGTAGCCTCAGGTAAAACATTAAGAATTTGCTAGCTGAACAAGAGCTCATATTCTGATGCTATGGCAGAATAATAATAATAAAATAAAATTGGAGAGCTGTGCTTAGGCACATATCAGGAGAAGTAGCAAAACAACATTGCTGTTTTATGTTATTAATGATTCTAGTACTCTACTGTTCTAGTGTTGACAATTTAACAAGGTTCCTTGGAAACACTGGCTGTGTTTAGGAGAAGATTCACGCAAACACTTCATGATCTGGAGAATACACTATACTGTGAGAAAATGAAGAAGGAGGCCAGTTAGTCACTGAAGAAAAGGCAGGAACAAAGTCTAAAGTTAACTAAAAAGCGAGAAAAGTACCAGGTATGGCTTGTGTTTTTATCTAGCACACAAAGGCATAATGAGCCCAGTGTCTGGGAACTGAAGTCAAACAAGTTCAAGCTATATAAAATTCATGCTGAGAACCATGGAACAAACTACTGCAGAAGCAATTCTCCACCAGTTAAAGATTCCGCTTTGAGATTTGATGTCTTTCTAAGAGATACAGTCTAAATTCAGCAGCGTGTGGATAAACTAGATGCAGATATCCCACAGGAAATACAATGCAGCAAGCACACTGGCATTCTTTCTGGGTTCAGCCTGTAAACTGTGTGGTCTTTGGAAGTTGCTCTCAATTCCTGTGCTATGCCTGCTATTCACAAACTCGGTCACTTCACTGTAAGCTCTCTGTTTCCTACTGAGAAGTAGTCTTACAGGGCATGCTTCTGGCTCTTTGGTCCTGATGTTTAAGGAACCTTGCACACCTTTTGACCACGCTTTACCTGCTAGGAACAGTTTCATCTCCACAGCTCTTAACCTGGCATTTTTTTCCCCACCACTAGTCATATAACAGTGCATATTCCAGATAAAAATCCGCATCCCTGATTGTCAAGGTTAGCAGTGTGCCAGGGTGATGGGAATAAGGAAGGGAATTGGACATCTGCCCAGAGTTGTAACAAGATAGAATTTCTCAGTCTGAGACCCTCAAATCTAGTCTGAGTAGCAGAAGATCATTCTGTCTGTGGCTCCCTGCTCAGTTTGGTTAATCAACAGTATTTACAGAGTAGCTGGCTTTGGTATTGGTGTGTCTAATTGAGCACTAGGGGCTTTTATTAAAATGGAGATGTTACAGTTCATCCCTCCAATATGCATCTTATATACTCAGTTCTAGAAGACTTTATAGATCTGATCTTGCACCTTTGACTTTTGTAGTACTGTTATTTCACTGGTTACAGCAGTGACTCCTGATTGACAACCAGAGAAGAATAGAACTCAACCTGGAGAAAATATGATTAGTGGATTGCTCTCAGTTTTCCTGGTTCAAATAGATCCGGTCCTGATTTCATACCCTTCATGCCTTCTTGATGGTGGGGATGGTCAGTGGGAAAAGTGCTGTAAACCTGAAGAGTCAGCCCCAATTAGAGTTTTGAGAATGCCTTAAGACTGAAATCTGAACAAGTATGTGCACTTTCCTCAGAGTTTTTGTTTAATGTTTTATGCTGCCAAGTTGAATTATGGAGTGATGGTATCTTGGTGGGCGCAACCTTTACCTCTGCATGGATGTGTTCAGTAAGTTCTGTACTGAGATTTCTAGGCATTTTTCAGAGGGCAGTTGAGTGCAACAGTAAGAACCAACAGGAAAACTGGGTTGTACCAAAGGTTCATTAACCTCATTAGTCTGTGTTTTATCTGAGAAAATAAAATAATACAGATGAGATTCAGCTGCTGGGTCTGATTGCCATTGTGCTCCTTCCTTGCTGGCTCACAGCAAAGGATGTGTGTACCTGCTACCATGTGCAAAGAACAGGATCTGATAGATTAAAACCTGGAGAAGAGTAGCATAAAGTACAGAAAAAGGTCTCCTGGGGAGAGTTCAGAAGGGGGGCAGCATAAAGAGATCGGAGCTCTCAAAAATGTGATTTATGAGAAAAAACTGAAATAATGAGGGCTGTGTAACATTGGCAAGAGAAGACTGAGTGGAGACAGCCTTCAAAGACGTAATAGGTTGTTATAAAGGGTTAGAGAACAGACTCTTCTCCATGTCCAGTTAGGACAGGACAATATGTAGTGGACTAAGCTGGACATTAAGAAAAAATTTCTAAGTAAATTGAAACAACTGAGGAGGTTGCTGGGAGCGCTAGGGAATTGTTGGAGGCTGAAAAAGACAGATTGGCCAACCAACCATCTAGGTTTGTGAGATTGGATTATGCTGTAAGGAGACAGGGTAGAGAAAATCACCTTCTGAAGACTTTTTCAGCCTTTTTTTCTGTGATTCCATAGTCTGTGTATCAAAATAAAGGGTTTATGATTACAGTGATACTGTATCTATTTCTTTACTGTAATATCCAGTTTAATGTAATCGCTGGGATACCTTATTCTCATGACTTGTGTGGAAAGTGCAGACCCAGTTTGCAGAAGGATGTAGAAGGCAGCGATGCTAAATAAAAGCTGCAAGTACTCAGTCCATATAACTCCTAATCCATAGCAACTGCCCACTGTCATCACTGGAAGATTCACAGGAGCTAAACTTCTAATTGTTGTTTAATCAGTGTTCATGTAAGCCAGAACCATTCCCTTTTTAGAGCAACCCTTGTACCCTTTAATCTTCTGCCTCATTGTATCTCTGTTTTTCTTCTCCCCTGTGCTTTTACCTCTTCACAGCGGATTCCACAATAGCCTCATTCTTACCCTGTCCCACAGTCTGCTAAACAAACTGCACAGCACAACAGGTAATGGTGAGGGTGTTATCACCAGGACCTGATTTTGTGAAGAGTTAACAACGTTCAACCTTCCCAGTTGTTGTCTGAAATGTCCCAGTTTGGATAAACACCTGAATTTAAGTCATAGAGCTGAGTTTTTCTTCTTCCGATGTTAAATGGCATATATTTATTGCAGCAAGAACTTTGATGTTTGTCCTTCAGTAGACTGTTCTTACTGATGCTAACATTAAGGTGTAGGTTTTACATACACCGCATGTATTTACAATCCTAAGATTGCACTTAGATATAACTGCTATTCTCACACTTGTGTAAAATTTGGGAGAAGTGCACTCTGGTGTGGAGAGCCTGCAAGAGGCCTGTTCACTGGCAGTGAGTGCAGAGGGGAAAATTCTACTTAAATAGAATTAGTCCCAAGCATAGTTATGGTAAAACAGAAAACGATGTTGCAAATCACTTGGTGTTAAATATATTTCAAATCAAGCCTTGAAATAATGCCAAAATCCTGGCAGAAAGAAATGTCAAACACTGAAAACAGCAAATGAAAAGTAGCAGAGGTGGGCTGTTGCTCTCTTCAGCATATATTGGGGAACTGTTTGTTTGTCTTGAATTTTCTTTCTGGCAGTGTTGATTTGAAGCTGCAAAGAAGCTGTTAACTGTACAGGTGTCAAGTGTTAAATGATCCAAGAGATTGTGTAGGTGAAATGGTTGCCTGTTGGTGGTAGCAATTTGCATTTTCATTATTAAAAATTATTTTACATGAGAGCACAAAGAGATTGATAAGTTGTGTTGGTTACTTGTTTAGTGTGGGAGATCTGCAGTGAGTCTTGATAGAGGTTGTGTATGTGAAGATGTCTCCTTTTTAATAAGAGAATGGAGAAACCAATGCAAGTTGTGTCAGGAGAATGTGTAGTCTTCAGCAATCAAATGTCCTTTTACTGTAGTTTTTCATCACTATGATACATAAAGAACCAGGAAAAAAATATCTGGAAGAAACTCCTATAACAAGTGAGCTTGAAGCAAAAACAGTAGAGAGGAGAGACTCATGAAGCCTCTTGTAGGAAAGGAGCTTAATCACACTTTTCAGAGGGCCAGCAAATGGAAGACAACCCAAAGCTGGAAGCTGAGCTTTACTAGCTCCCCTCTGTTGTCTTCCTTTTACATGTTGGAGCATTCCTATCACATAGCAACATGGAAATTTCTTTCTAGACTCTCTGTGCATTTTGATTCCTATTATGAGTAATTTTCTGTCTCCTTTCACTGTGAGTAGCCTGGTTTCCAAATATATGCTTCAGAATTAGGTCCTTAGGGCTAGATGTTGTGCATCCACATCCCACCAGAACGTTTCCTCTGACTAGCCTGCACTGAAAATGCTTTTCAGTTATCAGCTTCCCCCCTTGTTTAAAGTTTACCATTTCTGCATAACCCTGTGTGATCTTACAGTGAACCTGTCTTTGTAGCAGTTAGTTTCGGTGGCATTTACTGATTTGGTGACACCTCTATGCTTCTGAATCTTTGAGTCCAACAACTTGATGGAAATCATTTTTGTTGTGCTCTGTTGCATGGTGGTTTTTTTCCTTTTTAACATATCTAGTGTACAGCTTAGCTTTAGAAAACCCCCAGTTTTCATTCCCTGCACATCCATGTGTATCAGGTGTTTGGGAGAGCAAATGCCCCAGTGTAGTCTGTACATGTTCTGCTGGCTAGAACTTCCATAGTAAAGAGAGACTAAATGGACTAAGTAAAATATAGGAGAGTGGAGATCTGGGGGTTTACAAGTTCAGGACTTAATAAGGAAATGGGAAAGTAATAACACAAAGTTCACAGTAGGCATGCTCTAGCTATTAGTGAATTAAATGATACAGAGGAAAAAAGCTGAAGGGGTAGATTTGCTCAAACTGTGCACGCATGGAAAGATCCTCTTCTCAGCGGAGTCTTATAGTTGATGATGAAATCATATTTACAATAGGAACAGCTCAAGTACCCTCACCACAAAATGTGTGAACTTCTGTGTTGAAAGAATCACTCTGGAGTTCTTTTAACCTACAGGCCCCGTCTCACTACAGGCTGCTGTGAAAACCCTGGTGGTGTCCATTTAGAGCAACAAAAAAGACCAAAGGGGACAAGGGCAGGTGAGTGTGTACATAATGCTAAATGGTGTAGAATTGTGTTATACCTCACACCATTATGTACGATGACACTTCCTTGGGGAGTGTGGATTGTTTCAGCTGGCACAGGCTGTTCATCACTCTCATGTGAGGGCAGGGAGTTTAAACCAGACAGACTGACAGCAGCTTCTGTGTGTCATGAGTGTTGCTCACATTGATAATACAGTTGTCTGGTACTCGGTGTGACCAACTTTGGCTGGGACCAGAACTTGTGCATCTAAATAGCACTTGGTAAAGCCAGCTTTGTACAGTGAGGCAGCAGCCTTGCATACATGGCACCCTGGACTGTGTACTGGAAGGTTAGGCACAGGTTGGAGAGGTTTAAAGATGAAAGTAGGAGAGAGGGTTTCAAGCCAAGCTTAGACATGAAAGGGAAATGCAGGTGAGTGGGAAGTGGAATGTGGGACCAAGTGCTGTATTTGTGTCTCCTTTGACCATGTTCACTCATAAGGTGACAGAGGCATCCCTGTTCTCCTGTGTTTGGGAGGCTGAGGAGAATCTTAATGATATATCATACCTATCAGAAGTACTAAGAATTAAACCTAATCCAAACATAGTCGTCTTAAAAACTGAAAAAGAAATACATCGAATTTCATTACATTCCACTTATATTCTCCAAGTGCCCGTTAGGAGGGTTTTAGGATTTCCTTTTAATTAAAATAATGTTTGTTGAGCTTAATATTTTCCTAAAACATTTATTTTAATGCCTTTTCCCCCTGTTACTAAAATCCAAGCAGTGAGAAAGGATAAGGGACCACAAAAAAGGCCAGATGTGCTGAGAACAATATTTTTCAGATTGCCTGGCAACAGGCAAAAGGTGATTGCAAGCCGAGGAAACTCTATAACAATAAGTGTAATGACAAGACCTGTGTTTCATCAGGCTGTAAAAGGTCTTGTCCTGATTGCCACAAAAGGGGGCAGTGGTCATTTTCAGTCTGCTCTCAGCTCTGTTTGAGGACATAATGTAGAGGTCTGAGCTCCAAATAGGAAGCCAAGAACGTTGAGTTTCAAACCTGTGTAATGAAAGACTCCTTGTGATAGCAGACAGTTATTTTATTTCTCTGACAATCTATTCACTGTTGCCTAAAATGGTTATATTCTTACACATGTAGAGTCTAACTCATAACATCAACTAAGGCTGTGAAGTCACTGGAACCTAAGTACATGGCATGTTTTTTCCTGAATCTCAGCCATACTCGCTAACTTCAGCAAGTGTTATGAAGGTCTCTGCTGGAAAGCTAAACTACATAATGTTGCAAGCCATTTTAGCAATGAAAGATGTAGTGTATCGTTACTGTGTTCTGTGCCTGTCTGTAGGACTCCAAGATTACCTTTGACTCAGAGTCAAATATGGGAGCCATATCTATCTGCATGCTCAAAGAGGAAAAGGTTACGTATCTCTAAACTCCTGAAATGTTTTAAAATAGTTTAAAGTTTGACTGATATAAAATTAGCCACGCTTTTTCATTCAGTAATGCCAACCCTACTCATGCAGTCTTGAAAATACTTTGTGTAGTCTGCAAAAAGAAGTTCCACAGAACAGAAATGAAATGCGGTCCAAATAACTTGTTTTAAAAATAAATTGAACATGAAATAACAAATATAGATGTGGTCAACACTTAGGGCCCAGAATTTACTAGAAAGACACAGATGGGTTATATTTATGTTTCACAAGTTTTTAAGGTTGATACTAAACAATTTATTTCACTAGTTGGGTTGTTTCGGTTTACAAGAGTTTTCTTAGCCCTTCTGTCTTCACTCATACATCAATGTGAAAGTAAAGAAGTAAGTATTTCTGTTACAGGGATTTATAGGAAGGTTCAAGCAAACTTGGAGGAAAGAGATCCTTCTTTTTTATTTTAATCTTATTGAATGGTGTTGGTTTTAACTGTAAACTTCAATAGATTCATATAATGTGTCTTTTTTCAAACAGTATCTGCCACCTCTGTTTCGATACACAAATGTAGGACAGTTTGAGTCTGTACTTGACTCTCACTATACAGCACAGTCTGCTCTGTAATAAAGAATCTTCTGGCTCTCACCATGTTTTTATTGAGGTAATGTACAAGCATTATAAAAAAATGAAGCCAAGTCCCTACCAGCTGTATGAAACAGCACTTAAAATGTGAACAGGTTGTAACTGATAGAGAGATCTAGGCTGAACCTGGAACATGGTGTGAGCTGCTCTGTTCATCTTTGAGATATGAACTCTTGAATGCAGCAGTGAAAATTTAGTGCTGCTTTTGTTCACCACTTCAGTCCTCAGGTAAGGACAAGCAGCAATAAAAGAGACTTGGAGATCTCTGTCTTACAGTTTGGAGGAAGAATTGTTGCCTTTGTGTGTAACAAATGGTCCTATTGAAGGTCAGTGTGTTTGACCCAATAGGCTTAAATAACTGCACAATTACATTGGAACATTTTTAGTAACTTTTTCATCTAACTTTGACTTTGTTTGATAGCTGCTATCTGTGTAGTTGTTTCCTGAGCATGATGTTCAGATCCTGTGTTTACTACCTGTGCATCACAGAACACTGGGGTAATTAATGAAACAAGGAAAGAATTCTGCACCTTAATGGACTGCTCTGAGGCTATTCAGCTCTAAGGGGTTTCTTGCCACCCTGAGAAAGAAACTTAGTGGTGTACAGCATTGATATCACACAGAGATGAAGTCAAAACACAGAGATACCTTCCAAAAATACGCAGGGTAAGCCAGCTTGTAATAAACAGAGTTTTCAAAGCTTTGTGACAGTGTACATTCCCGTACATTAAGAGTCATGGATGAATAGTCTGGGACCGTAGATCTTTCATAGTCAGATGTTACTGGGAGCCTTTACTGAATTAGAAATTATTGCAAAGATCTCTTCAAGCGCAGAACTTTCCTCTTTCAAGTGGTGAGAAGCCCAAATGTGTAGAGGTTTGTTGTGTACATGATGGTGCACATGGCTGCAAAGAAGTCAAGAAAAGATCATAGAATCATAGAATCATAGAGATTCTGAAAGATTCTGAAAAGATCTGAACATGCTCTCTTCTGGGTGTCCGGGCCAAGATCTGGAAGTCCATGTTGAGGATAACTTGTTATAGGCTTGAAGATTGAAGAAAATAACAGCATTACATTTGGGTAAAGTTTGCTTAAGGCTGTAGAGTCATATGTAGCTACTTACATCAGCCTACTCCTAAAGTGTTTCTCCTTCTCTTAAGCTGAGTCCATAACAGAAAAAATTAAAATGCAAACTCATATCCCTTTTAATAGTGGTTCACTGAAACTAAAGGAGAAACCGTGTTGTTTTCCACAAAGCATAGGGAATCTGTCTCCATGATTTCAGAGTCAGACTTGCCTTGTTAGGAGATGTAAGAACAGTTATAGTGTCTCTTTTCTGGCCTTTATGCTACTCTTCTGTCTCTCAGTCTTGGTGCAGGATTAAGACAAATCCTCCCATTCACCATGGAGAATGGCTTGGCAGGCATAAAAAACTTTGGGAAAGTGTTGATTTTGTTGTTGCTGAAAATGTCAAAAATGCAGTATGTTAATGAATTGTTTTGAAGATTCTGTGCTTTGAAGAATCAGTTCATCCATAAGAGTCTTCAAGCTGGCAGCGTAGTGCTGTGCATTCCTCTTGATGCTTTTTAATTACTGAATGTATAGGAGTTGTGGCAGTCACTCCAGCTGCACAGAAATGGAGATTATTCAGCCTAGTTATGTAGAATGGGTTGCTGAGGATGGGTATAGTACCTTCCCTGCACTACATGGCTTTGCTGTGTTGGCACCTTTTGAGTTAATAATTCTGACTGGAGGATGTGGATGATTTTCACTTATTTGAGAAAATCTGGTACTTTTTGGTTTTTTACTCCTCTCACGTGATTCACCCAGCTGCCAGTAACAGCGTTCCATTTCTCAGTGTTGTCCTGGTAAATTTTGGACATCACATCCAAACAAAACCAAGAATGGCAATTTATTATTTTTTTTTTTAAGAAGTAATTAAAGAGAATGAAGCAGTAAGGGGGGAAAAAAAAAGCAAATTACCTAGTTTGGTCTTTGTGCAAAACCCACAATGCTCTGGGGATCTCTAAGTATGTTAGGCAAATATTTCAGATCTATCTCTATTTTGAACGTGAGTCATTTCAGTTATACATCATTTCAGTTATTTGTTCATTGGCCTTAATTAGGTCAACTCCAAAGCACCGCAACGAGCATTTATTGTTGAATAACTACCCTTCTGGTGAGTCCTTGCTCTTTTCTTCTTAGCCTTAATAGCTAATTTTATCAGTAAGAGTGAAGCCTTCCTGAATGGTTAAAAAAAAAGTTCCCCATGAAGGAAGGAAGGTAGGAAGCTAGCTCTTGCCTTTCAGTAGGTTTGTTTTAAATGTTGATCTTTTTGTTATGCAGACAGGTTTCCCTTTGTGTGAGGAGATTTTCTGTTTTCCTCTAGGAAGATTTACCCCAGCAAGAAATGGAGGGTTGAGTCTGCAGATCCTGGCTGGTGTGAGCCAGTCTTCCTGAGGTGTGTAGCCTCACCACAATCATTGGGACCACTTCTCGTGTGCCTTAATCTGGCACAAATCAAGAAAAAACTCCCCCAAAGTCAGTTACCCAAGAATGAGAGAAGCAAGATATCCAAAATTGAACTAACTTGATTACTCATATGGAAGGAATTGCCTAATTGCAGCCTTTGCACACTGGTGTATCAACCTCTTCCGTTCCTTCACAAGCATTTAAATATAAAGGTATAAATAAAACTTGCAGGACAGAAAAAGAGAAAGACAAAAGTTACCTTGATGGATTCCACTTCCATGAGATCCTTCTGGAAATCATTCTGCTTTTATTAGATTTACTCTCTGTAAATGAGGATTAGTTTTTTATATGGATTTATGAAAAAGCTTGGTTCTACTGAAAGCAGGGTGAACTCTCCGGTATAAGGCAGGGAGTATGTGCTCTTTTCATCTGTTATGGGTAAGTTACAGTATGTAGGTTAAAGGCCCCTCGATACCAGTGAAAGAGGAGATCTAGTTCCAGACATGGAAAATGCTTAAATCTTGTGTGTGCCAGCCAGTGATATTAATATTGTATAAAACAGCCGGTTGTCAAAGGGCCAGATTCTGTTCTCAGTTTCACTGGTGTAAACCAGTTTGGTTTTCCCTTTTTTTCAGGGGCAGTCAATTTGCTTTCACATCAGACTCTGGTTGTCCGAGTTCCGAGACAATCTCTCAGTTCTTCGTGGCTGTGGGTTGGGGTGACCAGGGAAAAAAGTGAGCTGCTGGCGTTCCTTGTCCATCATTGTTGCAACTCCCATGCGGCGGGCACATTTCACAGGGCTTTGATGCAAGTGCAACTTCATACAAGGCACTGTTGTGCAAGAGATTTGTAGCACTTGTTAATATATCTGTAAGGTACTTTGTGAAAGCCAAGTGCACAGCGGAGTGGCTGAAACACATAATTTCATGGATTTAACGTAAATGTTCTGTACCTTTGCAGGGAGAATATGTATTTTCTGATTTGACAGCTACAAGAGAAGATAATAATTTTTGACAGCGCAGGGATAGTGTTCATGTTATTTTAGGAAATCTCCATCTTCACACAGATAGGTACTGGTGTGTGCTACAGTTGGTATTGCTGAATTTTGGTGGAAGCTTTAAGTTTCTGTGTTTTGATAATATGATAAAATTGATAAAACATGTATTTAGAAAGCCCTAATGAATTTCAGACTTCTGTAATTTAGGGAATGAAAGAAAGAAAGTGCTTTTAGTACAGGTCCAGTATAAATCTTCAACATTTAAAAACAATCCACAGTATTTTTGAGGGAAGATACATCTTGAATATATTCCAGGTAACATCGCTGATGGAAAAAGTGAGGAACCGTGAATTGAGTATTGTAGGTATGACTGATTTACCAAGTTCCCCTGGGTGTGTGGCCTTTAAAAGTGTGTAGAATTTATTTCACCAGTGTTCAATAGTGTATCTAGATACCCTATAAATGTGACTCATGTATCCAAAATAACAGCCACAAGTCTGACAATAGTCTTGCTAAGGTAGATATTATTCCTGAAGTGAGTTAAATTGTGATGGGATAAAGCCAAAATAAGAATGGAATAAAGCCTGATGAAGCTTTGCAACAAAGATCATTTTTGTCCTAATTGCAGGCAGGGCAGAGCTAATGGATACAGACACCCGCTGTAAACTGAAAGACATCCAAAGTGATCTTCTCAAATGTCTCCTTCCAAACCCACCAATTACAAGCTGCCTTTCTGTGCAGCATTCTAGTCTTTTCCGAGACATTTACAGCAATCACAGGCAATTCAGGGAACTCTGAATATAAATCTGAAGTCACTAGAACATACCTATTAATTACCATGAAGAAGGCTAACGGCCCATTTTGTATAGTTTAGGTACAAATTGGTTTCTCTTTAAAGTCTCACACATCATTCCTAAAAATCTTACCAGGGTGTTTTGTTTATATAAAATAACCCTGGCCTCCAGTTCCTAAGATTTATCACATGCCTTGGAATTGTGGTGGAACTGGGTTGGAAAAACCCGCTATTGTTTTTCCAATTTTAAAGATTCTCGCTTCTTTAAAAAAAAAATCAAATAAATAAATGGTCAAGAAATGTAATGTATCAGCCAAACACTGAAACTTTTCACTGGAAACAGGGAATTCTATTCTGGAAATGTCACAATAATGCCTCACGAGACTTGTAATTTGGGTGTCACATGTACCCACTCTTTTCTGTGGGTCTGGATGCTTGCCTGGACTATGTCTTCATCTGCTATGGTCTTCCCTATTACAATGGTGCTGTGGAGCATGGTGGGGAGGCTGTGGAGCCCAGCCAGGGGAGGAGAATAGACTTTTGTGCTGTGATCCTTTTCACAACTTCTCCAGTTACGAGAGAGTTTTTCTGCCTTCCCCAGTCACCTGTTTCTTCTCATTTATAACTCACCAAAAACCTGAATGTGATTCTCATCGCTTTCAAAGCATCCATTGACTGTAACTGTAGAGGACCGCAGCAGATCAGGCTCTCCTACTTGCCTTTCGTTAGCTAGAGGGATAGCAGCTGTCCAAGAGAGGAGCCTGGGGTTCGTGTGTGTTAAGGGTACCTTTGCTCTGAGGAGCTGTGCTGACGCAGTAACTCACTAAAATGAGCACAATCTCTGATTGGAACTTCGTGAATGATGTAACAAAACTGCATTGCAAAACTTCATTACTATGACTTTACTTAGCCTTATATCATGAAAATATAATTAACTAGTTACTGAGATATCTGCTTAGTTATGTAATATTATACCTATATAATACAGGTGTAAAACTCAGTACAGACTGAGTGACCAGTTGATCGAGATCAGCCCTGCAGAGACTGGGATACTATTGAATGAAAAATTGAATATAGGCTGGGAATGTGCAGTTGCAGCCCGGAAAGCCAACCATATCCTGAGCTGCATCAAAAGCAATGTGACGAGCAGGTTGAGGGAGGGGATTCTCTCCCTACCACTCTGCTCTCATGCGACCCCACCCACAGGACTGCATCCAGCTCTGGGTTCCCTAGTACAAGAAGACATTGAGCTGTTGGAGTGAGTCAGAGGAGGCCATGGAGATGATCGGGGGCTGAAGCACCTCTCCTGTGAATAACAGGTTGCGAGTTGGTGGTGTTTAGCATGGAGAAGAGAAAGGTCTGGGGAGACCTTGCTGTGGCCTTTCAAGGGGGCTTGTAAGAAATTGGGCCTGTAAGAAAAATGATTCCATATCAAAATTCCCCTGCTCTGGTGAATAACACAGATTACAGTGTTGAAATGGTAGTTTTGCTGTCAGTGGTAGGTTCAGTGTGGGTTTCAGTAGAAGGACTGGACCTGAGAACAGTGTAAAATTATTTCTAATGTTTGTAAGGCTACTCAGAGGGTTTAATTTCAATCAATTGCAGCTGTCTAAAGGTCAGATACTCAATTGCTTATTTAAGTGCCTTTTATAATCAAAGGGGAGAGGAGAACATGTCCTGAAGTTGCGTGAGCCCATCTTAGACACCAGTTTTGAGATTGCTGAACAACATAGACATTGTCTGGGTAAAACTCCTAGCCAGAGATAAATAGTAAAGGACAAACCTTGATGCTTGTGAGAATCAGTGATTTGAATGAAGCTGAGCATAGGCTTTTATCTTTTCTGTTGCTCTGTGTGCAACACTCAATGTTTCCAGAGAGAATGGACTAACTCTAATCCTGTCTAGCTCTGTAGTACCCATCACCGTGAGGTACAAGGGTGAAGGAATGACTTTCTGGCCTCTGTATGAAATGTACAGTAATATGTTTGCCCGTAGACGCTGTTCCATTTTGTCTCTGTGAAAAAAATCCCAACAAATAGATTAAAGGGAGATCTCATATTTTAAAAGCGTGATTCGTATACAATAGTGAAAGTCATGGTAAGTGGTTATTGTGACTTCTTCAGCCTCCAAAGACTAAACTTCTTACGAACACTTTATATGTGCTTATCTGGGACTATTTGATCTGCTCGCTAGAGGTAAAACCCCCAACTAATATGCTTGAAATGAAATGGAATTGACAGCATTTGACCAAGGCTAACTAATTCTCAGTTCTTCCTTTCTTCTATCTTTTTAGCTAGATTGTAATTTGTGTTTATATGTAAGTTTCTGAAGAATATTGCTATCGTGTTAGCCTGATTTTCCAAGTCTGGTAAAATTTAATATTCACCAGAGCACAGTATATTATTAATAGCATTAGCATTTATAATAATAGCTTACTTGGAAAATACAGTTAAATGTATACATTGAAACAAATTAGTTTCATTTTTTCACACTGTTGACCTGACAGTAAAGTAGAAACATGCCCATCTAAAGTAAAAATCAGAGAGATAATTGTCTGCAAAGAACAACTTGACTTACGTCACCGTTTCAGTAAGTTTCTCTCCCTGAAAAATAAAGACACTCTGAAACATCCCTCTCCAAAATCTAACACAGGCAAGACTGCCATAAAAATACAGAGGAAGAACGCAAGCTGTCAGAGTAAGGCTTTTTGAGTTAGATTATGAAGTGTAAAACAGCCCAAAAGAGAAATAAACAACCATAATTTACAGATCCAAATTCCTTTGGAATTAATTTTTACTTCCTTGTGAAACCTTTCGCTCCTACTGGCATGTCATCTACAAGGATTTTGCAAGGAGATCCAAAATAAGCACACAAAACATGCAAATGTGCATAGAGTAATGAGCATACAAAGGTAATGAGCATATAAAGTAATGAACATACAAAGTAATGAACATAGAGGGTTGTTAGTCAAAGGCTTATGCTTTTTTTCTCTTTTTGACAGTGAACGGTGGCTACAATCATTGTAATTTGGTTTCTGAGAAGAAGAACATGATGGACATGGAGATGACAGGTAGCTCAGTACCTGTCTGCAGACAAGGTCTGTTCATCCACACAGGAAACCCACTTATGCGAGACCACGCACTGTCCTGTGAGAGGCTGCTTCATGTTGGTCAGCTGAACTTGACACACTCAGATATAAGGTATCACTGCAAGTTTTATTGGTTGCGATGTTTTGCTCTTCTAGAGTGCTTCTTTGTTGGAACTATTTCCCAGTAGCATCTGTGGGTGCTACATTTGGAAGAGTATTTTTGGCTTTTACTTAGTTTTGGAGGTCTCTTGGATGCTCGTAGAGTTTTGCCAGGGGGTTAAGTAGCGTCAGACTCACCCCAATGCCATGTTGTTTCCAAGTCGTAGCCTGGAAGGCAGGGATGATACTCCCAAACCAATGCCTCCCATATGGCAATTTGGCATGGCACCATCAAACCTACAGGAAGCCAAAGCTACTTTTATTTCTACAGCATTTCCTTTCATGAAGTATTTTCAGTGTTCCCATACAGCCACATCCTTGGTATTTGCTTTTAAGGCCGTAATGTGAAAATTTGGTCTCTGGTTTTGATATATACACTGTAGTTGGATATGCTATGAACAGAATCTGTATTTAAACATTTGCTATAAATTAATTATATGAAAACACAGAACTCTATTATTTTTTTGTTGTTGTTACAAATTTAACATTACCAGATTTTAAACAAGTACCCTAAACAGACATCCATTGTGAATAGAAGCCTGCTACAAATTAAAATCCGTCCATCTATTTTAATTACACTGCTTTTTGGCAGGGGATATAATACGGAATAATCTTGACCTTTTTGAAGAGCTGTAGTAAAGAAAAACCTCAATAAAGTTGCAGCCTTTATCTTAGATATGTGGAATAGTTGGCTTTCTGTGCATGGAACTATCAAGCCCAAATTTCCATAGTCCCAGCAAGAGGAAATAGCAGCTATAGCTTGGTCTTGGAAATCTGACTGCTTCTGATTTTATTCTACATATTTATTTCTTGTTTCCCCTTTTCCATTTACTGATGGGGTAAGAACATCTGTGTTTTCAGGAGGAGGAGGCACAGAAATATGGCAAGCAAGTGGAAAGAGCTGTTTGTTTGTTTGAAAAGGGCAAATAATATCCATGACACATATCAAAATACTCTGCTATCGTGATAAAGATTTGTAGATGCTGTTGCAGCTGGATGTGAGTCTGCTCCATCCTAGCTTCATTATGGGTCAGTGTGGACTGGCAGTTATCAAATTTTTTTAAAATTCTGTCAGTGAGGACAATTGTGAAACAAAGATAATTAGGGCAGGAGCAAACAAAAGGAGGAAGCGAGTACTCTGCTTAGATCTCTTTGAACCTTTTTGTAAAATATATAATGAGGAAATGACAGATACCTGCATACCAGGCATCAGAGTACTCACCCTCAGAAATATGAACCCCTTCCAGCTCCCATTTGGAAGAGAGGATTCCCAGGACAACATAAAGGATTGTCTGCTGCATAACATGAGAAAATAGCAGATAGGCTTCGTTCCCTCCCCTTTGCTTTGTAGCATGGTATAAAGCCTTGAGGCTTTGCTGCTTCTAAGCAACAGTTTGGAAGTGTTTAGAGAACAACTTGAAGGACTGTTTCATTCCTTTATGGGTTGTTTGTGTGTCCCACTGGTCATCTTCTGCTCATACGTCCACCTGGCTACTACTACTTCTATCTGCTTGCAGTTTTCAGGGTAAAGCCAATTCCCAGCTCTGCTCTATGGACCTCATAGGCACAGCATTTGATTTTATTATTGTGCTACTCACAAGACACCTTGTACAATGCCAAAACCTTGGCATGTGAGAGAAAGTGGACAGCAGTTGAGCTGATTTGTAATCATGGTGTCTGAAATTGTAAAAGTTCTTGACAAACAAATAACAGAAAACATGGTCTTTCCCTGAAGATCTTAAAACAGGAGAACATAACTGAGGTGGGGGGTGAATGCCCATCAGGTTCTGGTGAAGTCAGTGGGGAGCCAAAGGTGCCTTGTGCCTGCCTGGATTTCAGCCTTCGTTAGAAAAGAGATGAGAGAAATAGCGCTGGAATGAACAGATATCAGAAGAGAATTATGAACAGAAGTCAGGGGAAGCTATTTGGATGTTCTGCCCATTTCTAGTGACCAGCACAGAAATAAAGGGAAATACAAATTCAAAAAATCTCTTTGGGTTGAGTTTTGAATGACTCTGCATTTCTAGGATATGGAATGTCCCAGGAAAACCCAAACAAACCAGAGGGTACCTCCCCTAGAAATCCAAAATCTCCCTCAGGATTTGGGGTTATGATTGGCTTTTGCCTCAGTGCACTGCAGCTTGTTTTTCCCTCAGCTTCTCTGTGGATCACTTTCTCTTGGAGAACTGTATTCTAGGGATGACTGCCTTAATCCAAAAATCACCATCCCTCTTCTTCTGGCCCTTTTTCCCCCACTCAGTAGCTTTTAAGTTGTGCAACATAATTGCTGCTACATGCTATCTGTGAATGCAATGTGTGTGGGACTGGGAAAGTCCTAATACCTTCTTTACCACAACTGGAGTCAGCACAGCTAGTGCTGGCCTTTTGTCAAATAATCCATTATCAGACACGACAAACCCGCCCACACTCCTCAGTGCTGGGCTTATAAAACCCAGGAAGACATCAGAGCAGTCAGATAGTGTTGCAAAGGGTCCCTGGATGTGCAGCAGAACAATCCCCTCTAGCTTCTTAAAACTGTCAATTAGCACTGATTACACGTTTACAGTGGCAATTGAAGGCATGTATGTTTTGTAAATAATCTGGAGATTTCAGATACAGTCGTCTTTTCCTCTGAGGGCAGTTGGGAACTGCAGTACTTCTGGCATGGTGCTACTGGCCTTGTGCTCTGGCTCCAATTACTACGTAAGGGAGTCTCTTTGGAAATACTGCCTTAGGATCCTCTGAGAGGCTGCTGTTACTCTTTGAAGGCCTTACACTCAGTTTTCATGTGCTTAAGCAGCAATTCTATTGCCTCAGTCTGTCCACTCCTGGTACATGGGTGCTCCTGTGAAGAGAGGTTTGTGGGGTATGTTCTCCTGTTGACCCCACTGTCTTCCAGGGTTGCTCATCTGGAAGCCTCTCAGCTGTTCATGCTGATCCGTGTATCCAGTGCTGTTTATGCTGTCCTGCTATATCTTTGTCCCTCTTGGTCTCCTCTTGGCTGTATTTTCATATGTATTTATACTTCACTATTGTCCAGAGGTTTTGAAGTACTCGTGGCCAACGCTGTCTGTGTGTACCAGGCCTGGAATCTGATCCCTGGCTGTAACAGCAAGATGTCATCGCAGGAGCATATAGTCAGTGGGTATAAGAGGAGCCACCCAGCAAGCTGGATGCCAGGCACCTTGTCTCTTTCTTGTATCACTTCTGTTTCTCTGGCTCTTCTCCTCCCACCCCCCAGGACTGGGAGGAATGAGCAGGGCTTTCCCTAGAACAGCGATGGCAAAATTCTCCCAGGAATACAGAAAGCTTGCATTAATGCAACTTGGACATCAAGTACCCCGACACTCAAGCATTGGGAAATTGAAAGAATGCCAGATTTTCCCAGCTGAGTTAACTAGTGCAGGGTACATAATGTATTTAAATACCCAGTGCTGCAGAGGAAACTGTAGCTCCTGGAAAGGGCTTCTGATCTGCACAAGCAGCGTGTGCTTATCGTTATGTAGGCAGAGCTTGGATTAGACATGGCTGTGGCATCGGGAAGCATGAATTCAGTGCCTTCATCTCATTTCCTTTTGAAATAAGGTATTTCAGCTTGCCTTCTGGTTCAAGGCTCCCCTCTCTTGTATGTCTCGTCTTCTGCACTGCAGCATCGCAGCACTACAGTCCTGACTCTGAGTAAGATCTTGTGCTGGAAATGCAGATTGACATTGCTGGGAGTTTCAGAAACCTAATACTTCTCAGGACAGGGATGTTTCTATCCCTCCTGCAGATATTCTATGCTGATTCCAGCTTGAAATCCTCATGTGGATTTCTGATAAGATGGGAACTTTACATGAAGCTTTATTATATGACACCAATTACCACGAGCTGAAGCGTAAGGCTTGGGTTGGCTTTATAGGATGTAAGAAATGTGTTATGTTTACTTCAGCCTGAGGCTTTGGGACCACTTAACTATGATACAAAGTGAATTATTTAGAAGAGTTCTTATGCAGAAGAAACTTAAGTAATAGGAAATAGTGTGCCTGGCATGGTATGTTGTAGAACCTTTCTCAGAATGAGTTCAAAACAGCACGCTTTCTATTGAACAACGAAGCTACAAGCAAGCAGGGCAAGGTTTCCCAAATATGTGCAATGAAAGGTTTTTCTGTATGCTTATGCCCCATATTGTAGAGACATATGGTTCTGTACATGTTAAAAAATAATGTATGAATACTGTTGGGTTTGTTGTGTTGTTTTGGGATTTTTTTAAATTTACCACCTGCAAAACTAGGTGATTTAAGTTTATCCTGAGACCAACCATGCAAACCTAAAGGGAGAAATTGTGACTAGTGGATTATGGAAACCTCTAAGATTTCTCAGTGTAGTCCTTTTAAACTTCTAATGGTAAATGCAAGATCTGATTGTTCTGTAGCAAGGAATGGTGGGGAATTCCACTTCTCCTAGTACCGTAAAGATTTTTTATATCAAGCCCCGCTGTCTGCAAATCTTTGGAGCTTAGAAACCTATCATTAGTGACTGCAGAGGTGTCAGCTGTGTGTCTCAGACAGGTGTCATTTTTTGACAACCTTAAATTTGTGGAAAGGAAGTATTTTTCAGACTTTTTGTTGTTGTTTTGGTGTTTTGGTTTTTTTTTCCTAAAAGGTAGCGCTTTGTGAGCTGTTAGGAAGTGTTAGGAGTTGTCCCAGCATCCCATCTTGTTAGTGGTGGATTAATGGAAATAATAGCGATAAAATCATCGGAGCCATAAAATAAATACAGTTTATTCAGCAGCTTCACAGTTTAATGCATATATAAGTCCAAAATACCTTATGCATACGTGTTTCATTCTTTAAGATGTGTCAGATTTCTGTTAACTGCGATGTCACACTCGAGTTGCCAAATGGCCAGGTTTTCTTCAGCTGTTGTGCTAGCAACAAAAAAAAAGCATAAAATTCATTTAAGTGGAACACGTCAGCGTAAGAGCCATGGAACACCTCTCTGGGGAGTTTATTAATTCAGGTACAGCTTTCCTGCACACAGATGTACTGTTTGCTCCTCTCGGTCTGGCACATTGCTGCACGATGAAGCCGTAGGTTAAACCCTACCATGCTTTAGGGATATGTAAGGAACACCCGCTGGTCCTAAGAAAA
Source organism: Zapornia atra (assembly GCA_013400835.1). Lineage (NCBI taxonomy): Eukaryota > Metazoa > Chordata > Aves > Gruiformes > Rallidae > Zapornia > Zapornia atra. Next base: position 59,139 of record VZTU01023849.1, read on the forward strand.
AACACACAGTTGTGTCATCCACAGTAAATGTTTATAGCTGAGATAAAGTGTTTTATTTTAAGGCAGAAACCAGTTGCTAACTGCTTGGAATGAAATGTTAGGAGGAAACATTTCCTAAATGTAGTGTTCTTCTGAAATGTTGGTGTGGGCTTCCTTAAGGTTTTGTTTCCTGAGTGACTAGATTCAGCACACATCAAAAAGATTAAAAATTACTTCTGCAGAAGAGTCTTCTTTTGATTTCCAGACCCAGGAAGGCTTTAACATGATAAATGGAAATGGGAATACACAGGCTACCAGCTTACATGTACCAGTTGTGAACTTTTCTTAGTTATCTTCTGTAGACCTCTTAAAAGTAAATACTCAGCTGATCTCTCATCAGCTCTGGACCACAGGTTGAAAGCAAGCTGTTCTTTCATTGCCTTTTCCCCCCACTTATCTTGCTCCTTTTTTAAATTAATGAAGGAAGGCATCTCTGGGAGATGTAAGCAAAGCTCAGCTAGCCTTTTTTGATTTGTGTGCACAAGAATGCCAAGGCATTCTCCCAGTGTGCTCTGAGGAAAATGCCAATATTTGAATAATTAAAAAATGCCCAAAGCTCTTAAACTTCATTCTCAGCTATTGTTTTGCCCAATCTATTATGCATTGAAAACCTAGATTGTGATTGATGAACTGCCCGTAGCAGTGGAGGGGAGATTGTCTGTTCTATGTGTAACCCACTGTGTAAAATTAATCCTGTGTAAAATGATGCTGCCTTTACAAGGGTTGTAGAGGAAACACTGCAGAACTTTTTGGTGTAATTGCTGTGTTAGACAGGCAACATTCAGCAGAGAGCAAGTGCTTCCATTCTCCAGGGCTTAAGAAATGTTGTGTCTTGTACAAAAATCATAAATCCTGTGGTAGTTAGTGACGCTTAACGAAAACTGTATTACAGGTCACCCAGGTTTCAAGACTCAGTAGATTCTGCTGCTCCATGCCTGAATGGAAGTCACCCGGCTCAGCACATTAAACAAGAATGCCTGAGTGATTATAAGGTTCTGTCTGAGGCTTCCACACATAGGAGGATTACGGAGGGGATGGAGCTGAGAGCCTCCGGTAGTCTGCATCCAGAAATAGACCTAATGAATAATAGCTTTACAAATTCACTTTCATCCTACTTGTTTAATAATGAACATAGCTCCTCCCTGAGTCCTTTGTCACTTGGCACCCCTCAGCACTCGGCCAGGCTACAAACAAGCAACCTGAAGAAGAGATGCATCTCTGTTGTGCCGTCTTCAGCTGAAGGAATTGATATTACAGCTATCATCCGCACATCACAGACGTCACTGGTCACCTGTGTGAATGGACTGCGAACTAATTCAGCTGGCATTTCCTCTCATCCTGTGGAGATCAGTCATCACAGTGCTCAAAAATCCTCTCGGCCCCAGTCTTGCTCTCAGCCTGGAAACCCTTGCAGTATTCCCTCCCCTCCAGCATGTCTTGTACCTATTTCCGCTGAATGTGACAGAGGTGACTGTGAGCAGATACAAATGCAGCAAGTCGAGGAAAATGGAAGCCTCAGCCTTCTGATGAATGGTACTAACGTTCCTCATCAAAACACCTCTCACAGCACGCAGAAGGTGAGTTTCTTAAAACAAGAACCGGCTGACGATTATTCTTCCACTGCTGATCTTTTCCGACATCACCAGGGGTTGCCTCCCCCTTACCATCTACATCAGCAGCTAAGCCAAACTCCAGGGACACTGCCTCACTTACACGCCTCTATGTCTCCAAAGTCCCTTCAGCCCAGTGACGGGGATGAACAGGACCTCAGCAATGGCAAACAGGTCTGTCGGTGGATTGACTGCAGTGCCACTTACGACCAACAAGATGAACTGGTCAGACACATAGAAAAGACTCACATTGACCAACGGAAAGGAGAGGACTTCACTTGCTTTTGGGCAGGCTGTGTCCGCCGATATAAACCCTTCAATGCTCGTTACAAACTGCTGATTCATATGAGGGTTCATTCTGGAGAAAAACCAAACAAGTGCATGGTAAGTCTGGAATATATTTGTTTGAATAGAAACATACTACTCTGCTCTCTTTCTTGCACTCTCTTCAATCTTATTCCAATATAATTGTTGTGCTTTCCTGTAACTTAGTCTGAAGCAGGCTGAAAGGGGAATTGAAGAAAACCTTAATCTAGAAGGAAATGTTTGAGTAAGAAATACTGTAGTTCTTGGAAAAGGGATTCAGTTTCCTTATATGAGAGCTTAACTTTTAATACAGTGCTTTATTTTTTTTAATATTCATTAAAGCATTAATAAAGTGATGATCAAAGCACACAGCAGTCATTTAACGTAAAACAAGTCACTGAGCCTCGGGTGACATTTTTAATCAAGAAACATAAGACACATCTAATGAAATTCTTTTCATTCCTTCAGCTGAACAATAACCCATACAGTTGTGAGTGCAAAAGTTTAAAATGGTAGTTTAGAAAAGAAAAGGAAACTTGTTAAGGATTTTAAACAGTTAAAAGAGTAAAAGGACTATCTTTAATTACTTTTTCAAAGGTTGTTAGGGGCTTTTTTAATTTGCAAAGCAGAGCTTTAAAAATAAGTAAAAACCATTGTTTTCTTCTGATCAAGAAGATGTAAACAACATCAGTGTTCCAAAAAGAGGATCTTGGGAATAACACCATCTCTGCATCTGCCCACCATGATGACAATATGGCCAAACTAAAATAAAAGTTAATGACTTCCATTAAGCTTTCCACATGTTTGAAACAACAATGATATAAGACCCTGACTGAAACAGATGAAGCAAAACAAGTTTGACATAAGCTTCCAAATTGGGCCATGAAATTTGGGAAGTCTTATTTGTAACACCCATATGCGCACGCGTGTGCGTGCGTGCACATAGACACACACGCACACGCACAATTAAGTCCAAACAAAGGGAATGGTTATGGCAGCAGGTTGTGGTTCTCGATAGACACAATTTTCAACTATATGTCTAGTTTATTGTTTTGATCAGGAAAATGATATAATGGAAAATGCTTGTAAGGAAGTTAGATCAAGACAAACTTTTCCATGGCAAGCTATAGCTGGAGGAATAGGAATAGGAAAGAATGTCAATATAAAATGTTTGCTTTTTTCACTTGTTCAAGGGAAAGCTTGTTGCCCTGCAATGATTTTGGAAGGGAGAAGGAAGAAAACAATATTCAAAACCTTTTACAGAGAAGAGTATTGTCATCCTGATTTATCTTTTTGCTTCCATTGGATAAATAATAACCTTTATTTTAGTATGTGCACTGTTCAGTGGCTATTCCCTAAAATAATATTGGAAACAATGCAGAAATTTAAAGAACACCATCATGGTGTCTGAGATAAAATGGAAAAGCTCTAAGACTTACCTGTTTCTTTTTCCTTTGAGAGAACGGACTTGCTCACTTCTGGAAGTAGCTCAATTACAATTTGTGAAAGTGCAAAGGAATTTAACTTCATGTGAATTTTTTTTTTTTTTTGAGAAATTATCAAAGGTTAATGAAAGTTAGTTGCCTCTCTCCAAACAAAAGTGTAAGCAAGCTGTGAAATCATGCAGATTTTATTTCAGCCTAATTTCTGGTTTTAGTGCTTTTATTATCTGGAATGAGATCTGTCTTCTCCCTACTTTTATCTCACACTTTTAAAAAGTAACACTTAAAACATGAAACCATGATTAGCTTTACTATGATGCTGAAAGATTCAGTAGGCTCCATGGGTGAGGGAACTTTTGTCTTTTTCAGCAAAATGCATGTTTGACAGGTATTGTATAGCAGATATGTAATGTTACATTCCCATTCCTACAGGAAACTGGATAAACCAGAGAGGTTAAATCATGTAATATCTTAGCAAATGCTAAAAATTTCCTCCTTTCAATTATGTTCATCTGCATTAAAGAGCCAGCTTTTGATAACGTCTCAAACATTTGATATTGACAGTAGATTAGAAAAACCTTTGCATTTGATGCTGCAGGCAGCCTTCATGGCATATGTACATAGCCTTGGCATGGAAGTACATCAAGGTCTGTTTTATTTGAGCAGATACTGTAGTTGTTCCCATACATGGAACGGCCCAATCAGGATTAGAAGCTTTACATTGCACATCTTGCTGTTAACTCTTCTGTTCCCAGAATAAGGCCTTTCTACTCTCAGCAGAGATATCTGTGTATTTAATGTTACACCCTGGAATCCTGTGTGGAGTAAAGCTGGATCCAGGTGAGCACAGGAGAAATATGTCTTCTTTACAAATTTAGTTTTCTACCCTGGAAAAACCTTGATCTAGCAGGGACAAGATCCAAAGCTGCAACAAAGCTCCTTAAATTTATTAATATCAAGTGGGGATTATTTGCCCAGCAAATTCCATTCCACGTTAAACAAGGGTTGCCGTGCAGTGTTTTGTTGTGCGGTGATGTCATGTCATTTTAAATGATGCCTTTTCTTTTGATGTGGTAATAATTCTGCTGTTATTCCTGCAAATTAAGAAGGCAATTCATTCTCTGTCTATAGAGGTCTCAGATTTTGTTTCGGTTTTGCTGTAGCCCTGTTAAAGTAACTTTACATCTCTTGGTATTTGTAGTGGAGATTTTCTTTCGCTGTTCACAATTACCCATTGTACATTCTTTTTAAGCCCTTGATTTTGTTCCTGTCTGTAAGATTACTGGCTGACTAGGTATTGTACTGCTCAGGAGAAGCTGACAGAGAGCAGTACCCCACCCTCATACATACAAGTACTTTTCCATGTAAAATTATTAATTTCTTATGACGGGCTTTGCTACTATGTACTGTAATAGACAAAGGAATTTTGGAATTCAAGCTACTTGAGAACAGGAAATACATGAGACATTTTGATTGAAAAGTAAATGGTTCACTAAAACTGCAGTTAATCCTTTTATTATCTTTCCAACAGCAGTTTCCACAATACTTTCATGAGGTAAGCTTCCTTCAGTCCAACTGTAACACTCTCATCGTTACAGCTGGTTTAAATTTAGCTAGCCTGCTTCTTTCTTTACTACAGACAGTCGACAGGCAAAACAGTATCTGGTGTAGAGAACTACTGACGTTTTGGGTCTGTACTCTGCTCGCTGTGTTTCATTGCCAAAACCGGTACTATGAGTATTCTGTTTTCATATTCTGTTAAATATTCTAATTAAGCAGTGCCTTCTCGTCATTGTGTCCTTCAGTTTGGTTTTTCCTTGGGCTCTGCAAGTAGTCTAAAGGAAACTACCTAATCTCTCTGCAATATCCTGTTATGTTTCATACTTAACTCATGTTATTTTAGTTTTATTAAATTTGGGGTTCATCTGCATTATAATCAAAAATATATCCAACAAAAATAATGATGCAATGCCTTTAAGACTTAAACTTCTGAAGATTAATTTCATGCTTTTTTAGATTTGATGTCCCAGACAATTGGAATTTTGATTGTCTGAGACAGCAAAAATTAGCAAGCTTAAATGGTTTTTGTTTAAAAAAAATTAAAAACCGTTTCTCATCGCTGCATCTTCTGCTGCCTTTTAGTTCTTCCAATACTTTGGTGGGTAGAACCCCACTGATCTCCAGATATTGCATCCTCAGCTTAAGCCTCTGCTTGTACATGTTAGTATAGACCTGCGCATTTAGTTGTCTGTAGATGTTTGAACTGGACAAACCCACAGTTGGCTTTTCAGTTTACCCTCTTGCACTCTCGTGGCTTCGTACAGAGTAGAAAATTAAGTTCCCATCACTCTGTGTGTATGTGCTCAGGAAGCGTATGTTGCAGGCCTCCACAGATGTGATCAGGGTAATCACATTTATATTACGTACTCCCTACGTATGCAGTTAATGTTTATAGAAATTGGGTGTTGTGACATATGTGATACCCATGAAAGGAGCTGGATAGTGATGATAGCCAATTGTTGGTGTCTCTAGTTCATGTATTTTAAAGAAAGAAATGCCTCCCAGGTATGTTCCAGACCCATCCGTGTCACTGTGTTCCTGCCTGACTTTGAAACAGAATTGTTTTTCTTGCCTGTATCTAACAACTCAGTTTGAGAAGAGCCTTGATGTAATGACTGTAAGCAGCGCAGTTCAGCGCTTGTGCTTGTCAGCTTTTGAATCCCTTCGGGAGAGATACTACAGGTACTGCATTAAGCATGGGGAAATTGAGACAGAGAATTTAAGTAACTTGCCTAAAGGCACGTTCAGGCAATTCCAGCATTCCAGTGCAAATCTTGTGTTCAAATTGCTACGTCACACAAACCACCCATTTCCAGTTTACCTATGAAACAGATTTCTGTACAGATTACATAAAGATAGTGGTCCTGCTGAACTTCCTGTTCCTTTTTATTGTACATCTTTGACGCAGGTGGGTTGACATGTCATAAACCTGTGAAAACCTTTATGGTAAGACTCAGCTACATTTGTAACACTTCATGGGCAGCGACTTGATTATTACAATTACAGGAGAAAGGGGCCTATTGACTAGATTAGTATTATGCTTTCTGCTGCTAAGGAAACCAGCGTGGAATCTCTGTTCTCTGTAGATAGCAGGTATTATGCTGTCTGCGGTCAGTGGGGAGCTGTGTCTAGCAGTGCATGGTGAGTAATGAGATTGCTACAGGCCTCATCTACAGATGAGTCTAGGGGCCGATCCTGTATCTGCAGGGAAAATAGGGCTGCATGCATCAGATTATATCCTTTTGAGTTACTTCATCTAAACAATAAGTTTCCATGCCTGACTCGAGGGAATGTTGTGAGAAGTCTGGAAGGTATTTTCAGCTTTTGGAGTGGAGGGTGTTGTGCACCAATGCCAAAGGAGTGCTTTAAAAAACCAACAATAATATTAGCCTCACTTTCTTTCCTTTGAAGCTGATAGTAGGAAACATCCAGTCTATCAAGGCTGCCTCACCAGAGATCTCTTTTTATTAGGTCTCTAATGACATTTCCCGATACTGTCAAGGAACTGCAGCATTAAAAACACTGGGATGAGAGGAGCAGACAGCAATTCAGTGGTTTTGTGAAAATACAATGTTTGTTTGTTTACAAAACCCACTACAGATTACATGACAGTACAGATGGGTTTAAGCATACACCAGCACTGGAGGGCAGGCTGGCAGATGGCTTTAGGCTTGGCTCTGTCTCAAGTCATGCCCAGTGAATGTGAACTCTTGTCTGTCCACAGGAGAGCTCCAGACTAGCAGAACTTGCAGAGCTAAAGCTGTAGAAGCTATTGCACCCTGATTCTGCTCTGAGTGGGATTGTTGAGCATTTCACTGCTGTAGAACAGAAATGGAAATGTGCATTATTTTCTGCAGATGGGACACACGGTACAATGGTGCAGTGCCTTTAGGGACCTGCCTTACCTAGGCTGAGCTGCAAAGGGAGTAGCAGCCACTGTTTTCCCTGAGGGAAAACTTCCCTTTTGTGGCCCTGGGATTGCTCACCTTCAAGACAGTCTGTGAGGTGCATCAGCTTTATCAGGTTGATAGAAAAAGGTGCAGGATGCTGAGCCAGATGGACTTTTGCTCTGACCAAGAAGAGCTGGTTGCCTTTTCTGTTCTTTTCCTGCAGTTTGACATAGGTTAGGTCTGGCTGGCAATGCTCTCAGGTTTTCTCCTTTCTGTTAATCTAAATAAATACAAATGAAGTAAATTCCAACTGTGGCTGCCAGCAGCCAGAATGGTTTTCAGGTTCACTTGCGTGCCTTAAAAATGTTATGCAGGACATTGCAGAGTTATGATAAATGGAATATGGTGGTTAGAGGTATAGCATGGGACTTCCATGAAAGGGCTTTCCAGTACATACTTCTTTGTCCTACAAGAGCATTTAATTCCACAATGTTTCATTTCATTTGGCTTGATAAATTATTAAGTAATTTGGGACTTGCTTAAAACAGTTTTCCTGAAGTTTTCCTGGCATATTTAAACAGTGGGGGTCACTGTGTGTTGATGCTGCTGTTCATTCAGTCCTGTAAGTAAAAGCCAAAGTGGGATAGTAACAATAGCATCACCACAACATAGGGTGATGAAACTGCCCTAGGATACCATGTAATTAATTACCACTACTGTGGTGCTCACAGTGTTGGATAATTTCCACTAATAATACTTACTATCTGCTGAAGGTAGGGTGATAGGACTAAGCACGTAGGAATTATGGAACAGGTAGTCTTGTGGCACAAGGATGGATATTAATTTCCACTTCAGAAATTTTACTATGTATTCCATGCCAATTTTTTCAAACCAATAGTAGTGTCATTGTAAAACAGAGCTTTGAGAAGGAAAACATTCTGCATCACATTCAATTTAGAAAGTCAAATGATGGGGCGGAAGGGGAACAGGACAGGAGAATTTTGTTACTACTGACATTCTCTGAACAGTGTACTATTTTGGCAATAATGAATCTTTCTGTATTTTAACCCAACTTTTTTGCCTTTCCATTTCATAATGAAAAAGCATTAAACAAAGACACTTTCTTGGTTGTTTAAAAACTCTCCCCATTTGATTTATTCAACTTTTTAATTTTGTTAGCGTAGTCCCCCAGACAATTCTATTTCAGCCCATCCTGGACTGATATATCTTCATTCTTCAGTGTTTTGATTTGGCTCCTGAAATACATATTTTTTTTTACCACAATTCCAACTGTGACATGATTTGAGAAGAAGGAAAATAATCAACTTTCCTACAAAGCAGCAGAAATTTGTCAAAATCCTACGCACTCTGAGCTTTTGAGAAATCTTTGACAGTGGTCTGATTGACAGAGAACATCTCAAAGGAAGGAAACATTTTTGTATTAAAAATGGTTCTCTACAATGACTATGCTGCTTGGCACTGTTGTGGCACACAGAAGAGGTAGTTGTGTCAGAACTACTCCACGCTGAGCAAAGTCACTCATGTTCTTTGTCAAATAATACAGGCTAAAGTATGCCCAGCTTAGAAAAGTGAAATTTATTAGTTGTGACCTCCGATGTCTGGCTGCCAGACAAACTTCTAGGCATGTCTCCCAGGTCTCTTTGGAAAATTTCTGCTAGGCTCCTTTCCCTTCCTTTTGCCCAGTTTGAACACAAAAATGACATCTCGATACCATGTTTTTATCTTTATCCTCTTGTCCCACAAAACTCATTTCTCATTTTAAGACACTCAGAATTATTTCCAGCTCTGCTGTGGCCTGGCTCTGGACGATACTCCGCATGTAGATTTATTCAAACCCCAGTCTCAGCACAGACCTGTAAACCTCTCATGGGGCATCACCTTTTGAAGATATCTTGCAAGCAGCCTCTTAACTCCCAATTCATTCCAGCTGCACCACAAGATCACTTTCTTTGCCATGCAGATCAATGAATTCTATCAAATAAACACATCTGAAGATGCAAAACAGGAAAGGCTTTCCAGCCTCTAAGAACTGGGTTTGCAGTAACTCTTAAGGATTGCTGTAGCTCACCATTTACCATGTAGCAAAAGAGTGACAAGATTTCTTTCTCACTATGCATCCTGTCTGGGAGTGAGCTGCCCATGTTTCGCTGTATGAATCTGCACAGTAGTAAAGATCAAGTGATACACCCTCAACTAGTCAGATGGATTCACCATTCTAGTCATGAGTTTTACAGAGCAGTAAAACTTAGTCCTGCTTTTTCTACCCCAAAGATGTGTCCAACAGTCAGGTCCTAAAACTATAATTCTGCAGGGTCCATCATCATTTGGGCAGGGTGACTCGTCTCCAGAAGATCTGAGAAAGAAGGGTGTATTCTGTGATTTGGAGACAGTCTGCTGTTAGCTCATATCTAGGCACAGTGAGAGAAGATTCCATCCTGTCCTCCCCCCACCCCCTGAAATTTCATTTAAAAAAAATAATTGCATCTGTATATTATTAATCCTGTCATTTAGAAGGTGGAGAGCTTGAAAGTTCTAAAATTTTAAAGTCGTTATGATTGTGTTCTTGAGGTTAAGTGCTTGGCTTTATTTTATTCCTGTGTATGTGTTCTGTGGGGATTATTAAGAATGGCATGGAATTGTTCTGAACTCTCAGTGATTTAGCCTTTCTGAACAGCGGTTAACCTCACGAAGGAAAAACAGTTCGAATCACCTGGCAGAGGGCTTGTTCAAATTAAAAAGCAGTAAAATTAAATATTGTTTAAAAACTCTGCCAACGATGTATTCATTAATGCTTCTTATTAGGCAACACGTTTTAATACTCTGTATTAGTGAAACATATGTCATTTAATAAAAATGTTAATCTGCATTTGCAGGCAGCACAGAGGCTGTATAGTGTAGTCTCGGGGGAGAAAGAGGAATTTAGTGCACATAAAAACTTTATGCAGTCATTTATGCAGTTGGATCTCAGTTCTAAATGCACTGCATTTGTTTGTTACTTCGGGGCAAACCAGCAACAGCTAGCCTTTAACAATTGGATGAGAAATAAAAAGCCATCATTCCACAGCACAGGGTGTTTATATCAGCTTGGGCTTCACAATGGGCCATGTCCTGAAACCTTCACTCACTTGTTTAGCGAGTAGTCCAGTGGGCCTAATAAAAAAGTAATGTGCTATTTAAACTAAATATATCAAAACTTGACCTTCTGGCATCTGACAACTTATGTTGAGCAAGATTTTCAAAAGCGGACCCTGGTTTGGGATAGCTTTGTTTTTGGGGTGCTCTGCTCTGGAGTTGAGGTCTTCTTTCTCTCAAACCAGACAATGTGTAACTGAGTTACTGAAATTTTGTGAGCAGCTCTGGAAGCTTTGACCTTAGATCTCCCATTTCCTCACAAGCACAATGAAATAAATCTCTCTGGATCACAGTGAGGGTGAATAATCACGGTGAGATCACAGTGAGGCCGCTGATGTAACACATCCATAATGGTATTTTGCATCTCTAATTGTTCCTTCTGCTGAGAATCTCACCACTCTTTCACGCTTCTGCCTGCCCACAGCGTTTCCTGTGTGGCGAAAACTCTTGTGCCCAAGTTCCAGGTACAGATGAATTAAGGCAACTACTCTGCTACTTTCTGTCCCTGTTGATAGTGGTGTAATTCTGAAGAAACCCTGAATTTACACAGGGGTACACGAGCCCAGAGTGACTCAGCTACAAAATGCCAGAAGTCACACATTGAGCTCCTGGCAGAAAAGGCAAGAAAAAGACCTCTCTCTTCCACCTATTTCTTAAATTTGGTGTGAGACTATGCACCCTTCCTGACTAGAAAGTCCCTTCTACTTCAGAGCATTATTCACGTGAGTAAAAGTATGCAGGACAACGATTTTATTCAGCTCTACACTGACTTTCAAAGACAACGTTGCCATTACAGACTGTTCGGCGCCCTGTATTCTATCTCTAGGACACCTGCATTTACTGTGTTTGGGTAAGTCAGGAGGGGCTTCGTTCCAAATAGCTGTGCATTTATATCACAGATATTTGTCACTGCCTGACTTTTGTATTTACATCCCTAGGCTGATTGTGGAGTCAAGGAACAATAGGAGTTTTATTTCAAAGTCTGCTTTTGTTGTCTGTAGCAGTGTCTTCCCTCCATCTCCTTTTATTGTTGTGTACAGATAACATGTGTGTGAAGAGATCCTACACTCAGGTACAGTGTAGCCACAGTGTTAAATAATTGATCTTGATCTTTCTTTTGAAACTGCATCCAAGGCATTTAAAAGTGGGAAATGGAAAAAGCATGTTCTCATAATCCAGCTCAGTAAAGTTTGCACAACTGCTCTTTGTTTCATCATCCCTACAATAAATCTTTCATTTTTGCCAATTGAGAATGCCTACTAAATCTGCAAATGATTACTTCCCTGAATTGTGTTGGGATTCTTGCAATACATTTTTCTTACATGGGTAATGATAAAATAAGAGTCCATCAAAAATATTTTATTGCCTGGCAGAGAGCCTTTTATGAAATGGTTTTGATTCAAGGAGATTCTTCCAAGTGTTTTAGAACCGTTGCTTACAACTTTCCTTTAACCCTTGCATGGAGGGCTGCCAGGCCCTGGGCATGTCAGAAATAACGTTAGTCAATCAGCAGAACGTGGGACCTGGGTATCAGTTTAACCTGCAGCCCTTGGACTCAGACTGAGAGCACGCTGCTTCAGCATGTACTTGTAAAGGGTATTGTGTTACTATTAGATTAGAAAGCTGATGAATGTCAGACTGGTGGGAACCTTGTAAAACTAATCTGCTGTGTCCATGTTGATATGATTTCACTCTGTTTCGGTGAGAGAGAGGGGAAGATGGAGTATTAGAGAAAGGAAAACATGAGGCAAAAGTGGTAGGGCCATGTGGGTCACTGAGCCCAGCTTCTGCGGTCCCAGGTATCCTTAGAGTAATCCTTTCAGTACACCCAGAGGCACAGCACACCTTTACATCTGGGCCTTTGAGAAAGGTGTATCGTCAACACTATGACTTGTAAGTCAGGATCTTTCAAAGTCATGTGAAACAAACCCTGCCCTTTTCCCCCCAATTTCAAAATGGGTACAGCTACATTTGTCTGCCTTTGTGCAGGAGCTGGCCAGCTGAGAGAACTGCTTTGCTTTCCCTTATAAAGAGATGCAGTCTCAATCTGGTTTCCCATAGCTCTCAGGCACACTGTCGCCACGTAAAGCAAGGCCCAGGAAGCTGCTTCTGGAATGGCAGAAGTCGTGATGCCTGAAAACATATTCTAGCACTGCTGAGGGAAAGGATCTGGCAAAAGATCTACCTTGTGATACTTGCTTGCACTCACAGAAAAACAGCAGTAGACCTGACTCAGTGTGGGGTGCTCTCAACAAAACCACATCTAATGTTTGACTTGTTGCCCACTTGCCTCCATGCAATAAATTGTCTCCTCAGAGGAGACGTGGGGAGAGCAGAAAAAAGCAGTTTATGTGAAAATATCTGAAAGTATTACAGTTATTCACAGACTTTTATCTTCCTGCATATCCTCAAACATAATAACATTTTTAATTGCATGGTCAAAGTGATCTCAGAGTTCACTGTTTACAATGCTTTGGTCTAACTAAACAGATTAAGCTAGTGCTTTGTCTTCAGGGCCAAGGAGTGAAAAGATGACAGCAAACACAGAAAGCAGAAATAAGCATCAGATGCACAGAGCACACTAGCTTAGCCGGTGTAAGTCTTAGCCAGGTAGATGCTAAATGGCATGCTTTACACTTCAGATTGGCAAACCTCCTCTTGTATATATGGTACATCTGGGCTGAAGTGATATGCCAAAGTTATCTCAGATGACCAGTGGCCATTTTTGTTTAGATTTTGAAAGAAGGCAATCAAATACTTCAGGATGTGAAGACGGTGTGCAGAATTTAGAGGGTGAGGTATTGGAGTGAACATCACAGAAAGGCCAGGTAAGGGATTCGGCATCATCTCTCCTCAGAAATGGATATAGAAAAGCAGTGAAGTTAGAACTGTTGAAAGAAAAAGGTTTTTAACACTAAGTAAAGTAGAAGGGATCAGAGCAGAAGGTACCTTTGTGAGGCACAGATATTCTTAACTGGGGACTGTGATATCCTTAAACTCGCGTCAGTATATCTCAGGAAACTTGTAGCTGGGCCACAAGGATGACAGCACGTTTAAAACATGAATATTTGTAGCTGCATTACTTCATTTCTAGTGCTGTAAAAATACCATTCACATAATGGAGTAATGGCCTGCAAGTTCTCATGATTTCAACTGTTTTGGAGTTACAGGAGTTCTGTTCCTTTATGGCAAGCATCCATTTCTCATTTTAGCATCTTTGGCACTCGTGTAAAGGATGGGAAATTAAAAAATGATTAAAGGGACAGAGAGACAGTCTTTTAAGCAAAGATTAAAGGAATTAAACAAGGGCTGGGGTGGGGAAAACAAGGAAAGGGAGGGATTGTTTAGAAGAGAGTAGAGAATAAGTAGGGGAGAACAGGCAAAATAAAGCAAAGGAAAATGTAGAGCTAATCTTTCAGCAAAAGTTTCCTAAAAATGAGGTATATTTTAGAGTGGAGTAATAGTGGAAATAAAAGATGCTCAACTGTATGAATGACTTAAGCTGGACCGTCTGAAAAACTGAAAAATACATTGTAGAGAGTAATTTTGAATGTAAACGTGTTCCTGATTTCTACTATTTTGTGAAAACCGATTGCAGCTGTAGGTGTAAGAGAAGGAACTGCATAAGCATGCATGGCACAGGAGTACAGTTTAAGCCTTCAGGTGTCTGCACTCTCAAGATAACTGTTTGTCATAGCTGTTGTATGAGGTAGGTGGAGATAGTCACCATGCAGGGAGATGGTGCTCAGCATCCCCTAAGACATGAGCCCCACTGTCCTCCAAGGCAAGACTCAGACCATTTCAGAAATGGATGCTTGCTTTGCATGCTGGCAAGTATGAAATCAGGGGTGACTGGCTAGAGCAGTCAGCTTGCCAAGACAGATACCTTTTGTTTAGCTTTGCCCTTACCAGATTTGACCTTTATAAAACAAAAAGTTTCTCCTCACTGTGAATTAAAGCTTTGCTGTTGATTCCAGTGAATGCTAATGTGCCGCATAGACCATCGCGCCAGAAATGACTGTGCCATGATGTACAGATACTTTATTTCATCTGTGAAATGGGGCAGATAAAGACTCTGCAGCATGGCAGCTTCACCTGCAGATTCCTGGTCCAGCTTCTTCAGAATTCAGGCAAGGAAATTAAAGTTTTGGATCAAGTTTGTTTGGTGTGTGTTGATCAGAGTCCCAGAGCCTCAGGGTCTGGTCTGTGTTTGGCTGGGGAAGGGCGTAGGGCACAGCTGCACTGGCCGTGTGGGAGCTGCACAGATACAGGATCGCAGTCAGATGATGCTAAGCAAAACCTGGGGAGAGGGAAAGAAGCCAGCTCCTTTCTGGACATCTCCTCTGCTAAATCCGTACTTCGGCATATGTTTGTCAAATTTTTTGTGTCTGGGAGCATGATGGACGTGGCAGAAAAGCAAGATAATGAAAAGCATGATAATGCTGCCTTCCTCTTTTATGTTTGGCAAGGATTGAGATTCATTGCAAAGGTGTTTGCTGATCAGAAATACAGAGCATACCAGCTCTCTATTTGTTCTCAGTATTTGCACCAGCCATTTTCAATGAGTTCGTCCCTTTAGCATGTGAAAGGAACCCCCAGTAAGAATTTGTCTAATGGTTATAGGTGGACAACAGAGGACTATCTTTGTGTAATATCAGCAGTGTGGACTTACTAGGTAGATTAAGCTCGTTGTGAATATTTCAGCTTGTCAGATATAGACTCTGATACATGTAAATGGTTTTAGGAAAGTCTGTGTTGGAACGTATCTCTGAATGGCAAGAGAAAGAAATGGGTATTGTAGTCATCCCAAATACTTTCAATTTCGATTGTTTATAGCAACGCTGACAGAAACTAACACTACACACAAAACTGGTTTTGAAACTGCCCTTTTTTCAGAGTTAATGACCCACAGGCTAATGGAAATTTGCCAGTTTTTACCAGCTGGGATCTGGCCTGATTTTGCTGGGAAAGAAAAGTGCAAGGCAAAGAAACCATTTGGATTTTTGAAAGTCTGTGATGGTTGTCTTCTTTCATTATAGAGCCTTCGCTTTTTTGTATGTTGTGTTTATAATTGACCTGTACTTAGCAAAAATGCTTGCTTTGTCCAAGGACAGCATACCCTGATCGCCTAGGAATTCCCTTTGACAACTGCATTGAGATCCACTTCTGTGAAAACCCAAACCCATCCCAGACAGCGTGAAAGGGCTTCTATTAAATCATGGCTTTGAGGATCTACTGACACAGCTCTAGCTCCATCCAGTAGAGGGTAGTCGTATGCATTTTATGGTATATTACTCCATTTATTGCACTTGGGTCGTTCCAAGGCATTACCTGGGGACTTCTCACATGATAGGCATGGCTGATTTGGCTCATAATTAACCTGGGAAAGGCAGACTCTGTACCTCAGTGTGTTTCTTTGTAAAATCAACAAAAGAGAGGGAGTGAGCCATTTATACCAATTATACATATAAAAAATAATCCCTAAAGGCAAGGCTCTATAACGTGCATTATGTTCAGGCAAGTATGGGATCATTAGTGTCGTTCATGATAATTTGATTTACCCCCATGGCTTCCAAACAATACGTAGCTCAGAGCTTTGTGAATTGATGTGTGTTAAGAATTGCATGGCAGCCCTGCGTTTTTAGAAGGAAAACTACGTCTTAGTATGATGAAGGTTCTTTTGTTGTAAAAGTTTCTTTTCTAAGATGTTACTTCAGTTCACACTAAACAAACTGATTCTGGGGTTTTCAGTCTCCGTTTGCCAGAGACGAATTGTGAAAGCATCTAATTGTAGCCTAAACAAAACCATATTTTCCTTAAAAACATGGCAGCATATCATTCTAAATCTATGATGCTTTGCCCAGGAACCATTTCAAGCAAAAAAAAAAAAAACCCAGTGTGCAAAATAGCCACCTTAGACAAAATAAACTATCAAACCTGTATATTAAATTGAGTGCTTCTGATTGCAACGTTGTGCTGAAAATGTTGTCATTGTTTCAACTCCGTGCCTCCATGCAAAGACACCACTGTGTACTTAAGAAAATGGTAAATATAGAATACTGGCAAATATAGCTTAAATACAGTTACCTGTAAACAACTGTAGCTGGGCTGTCCAATTTCCAGGATTGATTGCAGGCAATTTTAATTTATATTATGAAAGAGGAAGAACAGAGAGCCTTTAAATCCTGATTCTCTGTTTCTTAGAAGATGTATCCGTGTACAGTGACTTTATTCATGACCTGGGTCTGGTTCTGATGAATTTTGATAAATGTTTCATAATGTTATTATAGAAATGATAGACACACCATTTAGCTATCAAGTTGTTTGGCTTATGTGAGGGGAAGAGAAGTCAGTGGTGGGAGGAAGGGCTGAGAGCAGAAAGTGTAATTGTTCTGCTAAGTATGTAGATCTGTTTGGTGATGAGAAGGCAGCTCTCTGTTGGATGTGCTGGAGCAGCCATAAAGTGGCCATGTCAAGTCCAGGGTAGGATTATAACTAACACAGCATGGGCTGGCAGAAGGTGCTGCTCTCCCAGCCTCTCATCTGCGCTTTATTTTGGCCTGTCCACTCTTGAGCAACCAGTGACCGCGCAGAGCTGTCAGGGAAAGACACCTCTGGTTCCTCATGGTGTCCCCCACAGTGGTCTCTCCAGGCCGAGCAGGGTCTCCAGCCTTTGTGCACCTGCATGGAGCCTTCCCAGCTGCAAACTTTAAACCTCTGCCAATTCCTAGAGGCAAATTTCAGCTGCGCTGAAAAGCAGGGGCAAAATTCCCATTGACCGCAAACAAGCGGGAGCACAGCCAAGGCCGGAATGATACAGCTTAATAATCAAGCTCTAGTTCACAAGATGTTGAGTGCTTCTGCTGCTGAGGTGGATGACTTTCCCTGAGCTTTGCTGTACTGCACACAGCTCCATTGTACAGTACCCCTGAATGCTGCTCTCCGTAAGTTGGTCCACATGTTTGAAAACAGGGTGATTCAGTTTGGTGATTCAGTTTGGGAGGCTTTGAAGTGTTTTAGCTCAGGTTTAGGGAAAATATACAACATGAATCATCCAGGGACTTTGTTTTCTCAGTGAATACTATGGTAATTGCACATTACAGCAATGTTTAGGGCAAAACAGTATAAGACATTGGAGCCTTTTGTTACTGCCAGTCATATCCCACTGAAAGCCAAGTGTTCCTCAAATTAAGCAGACAACTCATGGCTGGCTCTTGTCTGGAGATCGGGGAGAGGGTGGAGAGGAGCATGGTACATTTGAATGTATCAATGTGTGGTGCTAAAAGGAGAGGAAAGAAACGACTCCTTTATTCTTTCTTCCTTTTTAAATCTGGCCCTCCCTGTTTAACAGTAGATGCAGAATTTTAACTTTACCACATGGTGATTGCTTTAACTTTTGGTCTTGGGGTATCCAGGAAACAAAAACTTAAGAAGTAGTGGAAAAAGGACTGTTAATTATTTATTAGTGCAGTGTATTAGTTAATTCTGGAATTAATAAAACTGACAGCTGATAGAGGTGCTTAGCTCAGCGTGTCAGTTGTATCCCCTTCATCAGGGTCCTGATGGTATCAAAATTAGGCCTGCTAGGTGGCCACAGCACCATCCATGGTGATGTGAGCGTCCATGAGGGGCATTCTCATCCCTGGACTGGTGCAGGGAGACCTTGTCAACTGCCAAGGTCAGTAGAAGGTTCAGATACCCCATTTTCACCTTTCTTTTTCTGTAATGGTCACTCTCTTGGAGGGAGTTGGTTGAGAACAGAGAAGGACTTATGAAGAGCACTTGCATTTGTAGAAGCTTAAAGGTTTCTCAGACCTTATGGTAGTAAGATGAAGTCTTGGAAATACCAGAGACAGGGTAGATGGGGCTGGTGTTTGGCACAGGGGAGCTGCTGAACATGCTTTGGTTCAGGACACAAGCTCTATTTCCCCTTCAGGAAGGCGAAAGGTAGCTGTGTGGGAGTCCTGTGGCTCAGCCGCAGCCCCAGCGTGTGTTTGGTTTGGATATTTCTGATCTCACTACCTCTTTGGTTGGTACTCTGGGTTTTAGCAGCCATGTCTATGCAGTAGCTATTTTGGAGCTTGACTTCCTTTGTTTGTTCCTGGTCTATTCATTAATAATAATGGACTCTAAAATCCTTGCTCTTTTTTTGAGTTATCAAAATAAATGTGGTCTTTATCACCAGTTTTAGTCATATGTGGGCTATATGATCTGTGCTACTTAAATATTTGCTCATCGCACTACCTTCCTGCTGCCTTAAAGCCTGGCTCCAATGAGAATTAAGTTGAGAGTGAAGGGAAGGAGTTCACCTTTACTTCCAAAGTTACTCATGATGTGTTTGGAAAGATAAACAGAGAAAATGTGAAGAACATGTATACAAGTTAACAGGCTCACAACATGGAAAATAAGAAAATCAGAGGTTACATCATGTAATTGTAAGTATACATTACTTTGTTTTCACAACTATTATTCAACAGTGGGATGAATCCTTGAGTCATCTACTGTTTGAACTTCCAAAATGGCTTGTGGTTGTTCCATCGTTCTTCTCACATAGTCCCCAAAGACGCAAAAGTTAGAGGCAGTGATTAATCTCTCTATATTAATGGCCTGATCCAGCAGTTACTGATGTCAAGAGAAAGCTCCTCATATACTCCAACAAACTTTGGAGCAGGCCAGTGACTTTTAAATATTTTGTGTAAGCAGCGAATGAGAAGCAAGTTAGGGGAATCTTTCCATGTCCTGTAGACCCAGTTAAAGAAACTGCTCTATTCTGTTCAAGACTGTCTAGAAATCTTATAATACACATACAAACACACAAACACGTGGCTCGTAATTCATTGTGATTGCTTCCTACCTTTGATCTTTTGTTTTACTTAACATCACTTGTGTGCATATGTGTGTATGTGAGAGTAAATAACTTAATCCTAATTGTCTGAAGATATACATATAGACATATAACAAAATGGATTGTTTATATAATGCCATAAATGAGCATAGTGTTTGTGTGTAAATTATATTTATATATAAATTTCCTACAGTCAATATGGCCAATATAAATAAATTCTTGTCACAGTAGTGGTTTTTATCTATATATCTGCCTTATAAACTAGCAGGTAATAATTTAATTCAAAAGGTCCTTCCAAAAATGCAATTAATGTCTTTTGTTATAGTTTCCCTGGGTTTAATAATCCCCTCTTCCAGATTTATATTGGTTTCTGGAAAGTAATGCTTATTAGAGTGTTTTTCCAAATTGGCCACAATAATCCACTGAAATCTGCCAGCTGAATCATTGCTATGCTTGTGAAATTGCCAGGATCGCCTGACAGTTATTACTAGGGTAGAAGGGGAGGGGGAAAGGGAATGAAAGTTTCATAATATGTCACTGTTATTGATACCTTGGCCATGGGTCTTAGATTTGGATTGAAATGTTTACCAAATTCTATATGAAACATGGAATGCTTGGTGGTAGATTGGCAGTGCTGCTCTAATGGAGACAAAATCTAGTAATTTCATTAGGCAACTGTACTTTATTCTGTAGCTATTTTAAACATATATATATACACGTACATGCTTGTGTATATGTAAGTATATACATCGATGTATGTATGTGGGCACACTCCCTCTGCCCCTTCCTTCCCCCAGCCTGGTTCATGGAGAAAGGAAGGGTGTATCTGTTCCCTGAACCAGGGTCATGTAAAATCCCACTGTCAGTACCAGACATGGTAGTTAAATCATTGACCTCCTGCATGTTTAACATCTCAGTGTGCTCATTCTTTTCTGTGTACTGCACGTGAATGTAGGAGACAGGGATTGAGTAGCTGTGAGATAAGTGTATGGAGCTGATTTTGTAGCATCTCAATTAACTCTTCCTGTGAACTGCTGCAGAACTGGACCCTAGCCCTCATTTTGAGAGGGGTTCACATCCCTTGCAGTTGCTGATCCTAGTGCCTGAATGAAAGGTATAGAAGATAGTAGCAGGGCCATGATCTACCAGTGCTGTGCCAGAGGGAGAAAGACAAAGACACCTCCCCCATTCTGAGCCCTGGTACTACTGCTGCTATAGGCCCTGTGCGGGGATAAATATTGCGCCCAACAGCCTGGTGAGACTTTGCTCAGGGCAGTGCCCACCCCTACTGAACATTTATGCTCTGGAATTATATGCTGGTGGCATAAAGAAGCTGTTGTTAAAACAACCCATCCTACAGGCAGGGCGGGAGGTGTGAGAAAGAGAAGCATGCTGATGCAGAGGCGGCTGGGCAGTGCTGCATAAATGGACGTTGATGTGCTTGTGTGGAACAAGTGGCGTACACTGGGGGTGCATTGTCATTGCCCTGCTTAGGTGGAGCAGATTCAAAGTCTTCCTGCTAGAAGGCATAAAAGCCATACTTGAATCTCAGCAGATGTTGATATACAAACAAAATCATGCTTTAAAGCAATACACTTCCACCAAATTATCCTTGTGATAAAGGTTCCTTTAAATACCAGCCAGTGCAAAAGGCGTGTTGCTTTGGAAGTGTCTTTCTGATCGTTCCTGTCCCCTGGCATTGCACGTGGGGTCAGTTGGAGTGCTTTGCAGTTTGAGGGAGCAGCCACGCAGGCATGCTTCCGCCTTACCTATGTTGTGATCTGTCTGTGACAAGCCTAAGTGACAGGCAACACGTGAAGAATCAGCAGCACTGTTTATATTTGAACACCAAATACTGAAGTTAGTGCAAGCCAACTGGATTGCAGAAACAGTCGTCTTCAATTTTTATAGCCTCATAATTTGTAAGACAATTTTTATTACTCTGATTGGAACCAAGATGATGTTTGTAATGCCTGTTTATGCCATTTCAAACTTGAATATAAATCTCATTTTTTAAGGGGATTTTGTGGTTTTCTTGGCTTTATGGATTTTTTTTTTTATCCTTCTTTTATGCATTCTGCTAAATTAAACCAAAATAAACCCAAGGAAAAAAAGTGATTCTTTAAAACAAATTTATTATTTTATCCCTTCTTTGGACAGGAATTTTCATCAGGAGACAGGGATAGAACATTCTATTCAGACTTCACTTGCTGATTTACGCTGCCATCGTTATAAAAGCCATAATGATGTCCAATAACTAGTAACAGGAACTCTAAGGAAAAGCTTTGTAATACAACGCCTCTCCCCTTTTTCTCCAGCAGCTTTGTTGGTGGTCCAGACGTAATTCCAAAACGTGTTAGATCGTTCTCAGAGAGAACCATGCAGCTTCTTTTGTTTTAAGAGGAGTCTGGGCCTAAGATGCCATCGTGTAGGCTTCTGCCTTGGTTGGCTCTGAGGTGCAGGAGGCTTACCCAAGGACGTTTCAAATTAAGAAAAGATAGCTCTTGGTTTCTTCTACAATGCAGACCTTGGATTCTGATGGTGTAACTTACAGGGGATGCTCCTAACCCAGTGGTGGGATTCTGCCTTAAGTCTCACAGATAACATTTAAGACTACTAAGTTTATACATAGCAGCATGTGCCTGCTAGTCTGATTCATTCCTAAAAGAAACAAAAGATATGTGATAAACCTGTTAGTGGTTTACTGTAGACATGCATAGATGCCAGCAGTTTTGTTCAACGTGTATAAATACTTTTAAAAGGTAGCAAGTGCTATCCAGATGCAGATCTGATACTAAAGGTAGCAAGAGTCACGTGCCACTTGAAATTAAACTGGACAGTGTAATTCAGAAAGTCCCATTCTGAGTACTGCAATGGTAGTAGATCACAGTGACATCAAAGAATAAGCCTTTGCCAGCAGCTACAGCAGAGGAGCAGGTGAGATGTGACTGGTTTTTCCTATGTTTGTACATAGAAAATGTCTGTGGTAAGCCTGTGGTGTCTGCTAGCAAATACTGACTTGTTAATGTTTCCCAATATAAGTGGTTGATGTTTTATCAGCATTACCAAAACTACTGGTTTGGGTTGTTTTTTTTTTTTTAAATCCCATTATTTTCAGCTGTTCGTTATTATGGTAGTATGTTGTTTATGGAGGTTATTTCCCTATGGGTGCTTGGAGTTGTGTGCTGTATGAGGGAAAGTTGGTTGTTTCTCCTATGTAAGTGTGTGTATAGTACTTGGGTTTGGTTGGGTTTTTTCAGATTAAGATTTCTCCCACTGCAAAGAGGGATGTTGGCATCCAGACTTGACCACAAGTGAATCGCACTTGTTAATGTTTAGATGAACGAATAACATTTGCAATGAAAAAAAACTTACAGGAAAAATGTAGGCAAAAATATTTATGCAAAAAAGGGTTTTTATCCCTGGCTTCCTATTCTAAGTACCTCTAGCAAAGTCTCTGGGACTGCTTTGGTGCCAGTGAGATCAGAATCTAGCCCCTGTGTGACAGATACCCTTTGATTGACTGGACAATGCAAAAGACACATGCAGCATCACGTTTTAGCAACTAATATTTGACAATTTTAAAAGGTTTTCTTTTAGGCTGAGTTTTATGTTAAGCTGTTTACATTAAAGTGACATCCAATTAAAGTGCATCATGTAACCCACATCACAGTTCAGCACACATTTTCTGTTTTAACTGACATATGGCCCCATTTATGAAAATAAAAATCACCATGTTTTGATGATAAGTTCACATAATTTATGTGGAAAAGCAGGGGAAGAGAAGCAGGGAGAGGGAATGATTTTACTGTGTAAAGCTATTATTTTCTGTGATTCATTAAATGTCTTTTAACCCATGTGCACAGGCAAATCCCTCCTCCCTCAATTCCTGCTCCCTCCCCCCTCCCCGCCCCTGGACAAAGGGACTTAAGATCTTTTATAGGCAGACACAGTCAATAGACAGAAACACTTTGTACAGTATCATCCTATAATCCCATATCACAGACATTTTTAGTATTCTGTAGTATTCTGTAGGGTAGATAAATTAGTTAACCTAAAACTAAGTCAGTGGACACCAGAGTTAAAGTCTATTTTCCTGTGAGGATTCTCTGACCTCTAGGAATGATGGTTCTTTGATGTCTTCTGTTCAGGCCTTTTCCTCAGTCTCTCCCCTACTCAGATACCAATTGTCATAAAAATTAGTAGGAACTTAGTATTTTTGGAACCAGAAATCCTCTCAAATTTGCCTGGAATTTTCTCTTTATACAGAAAAGTCTTTCTGTCTTGCAGACCTAAGTCTTTCAGGAAAGGCAGGTTTCTTTCATCAGTGTAACCTGTTCATAAGGAAAATAGCTCTTTATATCAAGTGGGCATGAATCAGAGATGCCTCAGCACAAATGTGGGTGTCTCAGGCCATCTACAGCTAAGGCCAGAGGTTTGGTGTTTCTCTCTGTGCTCTGAACCTCACTAACACTGACTCTGCAAAAGACACTAAAGCTCTAAGATGAATTTATGCTACTTAAGAAATAGCAGAGGATTATTTAAAATTCTGTCTTTGCATGTTTCCCTGTAAACAATCGTGGGTTTTGGTAGCAGCATATCAGTGGGAGAAGAGGCTCTGCTAGCCAGCAGAATCACCACCTGCAGAGGAATGAGCCAGTACATGTGCAGTTAAGCCAAATTAATTCCTGGCTTTCCCACATGTACTGCAAGGTAGATTTTACTTGAAATTATAAGCAAGATAACTAAGATAACTACTGGGAGTGCTTGTTTATCCCCTGTTTTGGGACCAAACATTGAGCATTATTGTTTACATGGTAACTTGTTGCACATCAGAGTGAAAAACATGTCGATGATAGTTGGATTGTATAAAGCAGTATGTCATCTTCTGCTTGCCAAGATAAACTAGTCTGTACACCTGGAGACTGGTTATTTAATGCATGAGACTAACAAATGAAGCCTTTATCCTGTACCATTTTGGTTGGTAGATGTTTAATATGACAAGGGGTAATGGTTTTAAAATAGAAAAGGGGAGATTAAGGTTGGGTATAGGGAAAAATTCTTAAATATGAGGGTGGTGGATCACTGGAACAGGTTGCCCAGAAACATAGTGGAGGCCTCATCCCTGGAGATACTCAAGGTCAGGCTTGATGGGGCTCTGAGCAACCTGATCTAGTGAAGATGTCCCTACTTACTGCACAGTCGTTGGGCTAGATGGCCTTTAAAGGTCCCTTCCAACCTAATGCATTCTGTGATCCTATGATTCTATGTTTGGCCACTGTCACAGATAGGAATTCAGTCATGTCTTCTGTGAGTGGACTTTTAAATAATGTATACTACAAAAAGGTCCAAAGAGACATCACCCAGACATTAAATTTGGACTATCCCATTTCTTAGAACATGTGACTCTGAAGGCTTGCCACCATTTCATATTTGTTGGAGCAGGAACAGAGCCTTGTCAGTTGTAAGGTATTGTACTGTAATCACCCTCCATTTTCTGCTCTTTAATGACTTTTTAGAGTCATCATTCTTAACATACATTCATGCAAAAAGGAAAAAAAAACCCACTTGCCTCATTTGCCTCTAACAATGGAAAAACCTAATAAACTTACCATTTACTATCTTAAGTCCAGTGGGATCTAAACTGCTGATGATAATATTAAATCCTGAGAAATGTAGAAGTTCCAATTGAATATGGCAACCTCTGGCAGAACCTTCTTTTTCTAACGAAGCATGTGCATTATGTATAGTTGGATGGTGATCCTAATCAGGGAACTCAGATCTGTGCACTCTGGTTTTGATCATTATTACCAAGATTAAATAGGCATAGAGCCAAGATGTTGCAGTATAATAACCTAGTTGAGGAGGAGGGAGGAGAGGGTGAGGGATTATTTATTGGTTGGATAAATGGGGTTAGCAGTTACTGAATGTAACAGAGACTTATTTTCCTGAAGTCAATACCCATTTAAACAATGGGGCTTATGAATGAAGAATGTTTGTCAATTTAAAATGTAGAAATAGTATTGTGAGTCATGGAGAAGGTGCCAAAATCAGGCCCTTTGACCCTGAAGTATTTTTCAGTTTGCAGATTTCTAAAAAAAAGTTGAGTAGAGTCACAGGTGTTTGAATAGCAAATATCTGTCCACCAGTAATCTGCTTTGTGTAATTATGTTCTATGGCAGTTTTGCAGATAGTTAACCTTAACACTTTGCAGCCCATGGATGGAAACCCCTGGTATTTTTCTTTCCTGGATGGCTGGAGGTTTGCATGTAGGAGTTATTCAGCAGTAGGCACGAGAATTATTTTCCAGCTTTTAAGAACACAGAAATCCATTACATATGTTCATAAGCTTGACTTTCACCACGACCATTAAATACAAATAGAAATTCCCTCCTCGGTACAGAATCGTGCTGTTTCCCATCAACTCATCACCTCAGAGAGGCATTCAGGTTCCCTGAGTAGGTAGAGTAAAGCTGGAATTGTGACGTCTGCTTCTGTTCTGTAATTTGATTCCTAGAGTTTTGGCAGTTTCTTTAAGGAAAATAATTTTACAGGCTTGGTTTGGGTTTGGGTTTGGGTTTTTTTTTTTTTTTTGCTTTTTCGTTTTGTTTTTAATTAAAAAAGTCTGAAGCTTTCATCAGAGAAATGTCTGTATCCATCCAAAGGAGGAAAAAAGCCCACAAAACCCTAAAAAATTGTTCTAATAAAAATTAAGGAACAGTTAGAAGGAACAGAGGTTAATCTTCTTAAGATTCTGGCTTACTCTCATGTAGAAGTTAACAAAAGCTAATGGGAATGTCATGTGTTGGTAGGGGATAGTCTGAAACATGCGCATGCAACATGCACATGGGAAATCTAATAGTTGGCTTTAAAGCACTCTTAGCAGACTGTTTCACTTTGTTTCCAGAGCAGAATTAGTGGTCAGTGCTCTCAGGATACCCTGGGCAGAGGAGAGACTCTTCTAAGTTCCTGCTATTTCTCCTCTCTTTTGTGTGCAGGGTTGCTCACCCTTTTCGCCTGACACAGTCTTGAAGCAATTCTTCTGATGATTTAATTGGAACCTAACCTCACTGCAGTGCTCAGGTGGTCAGTAAGAAAAGGGATGTGGTTATCTTGACAGGAAAGACATTGGAATTTCGGTGTGCCCCCAAAACTGTTAGGAAACAAGCAGTTGAATGAAGTGTCAGAGAGCACTAAGGAGAAGGAGGATGGATTTTTCCTGGAAAACAAATTATTTAAATTGTCTGAAATCTACAGGCAGCTTGAGTCAAGAGAGAAATGGGATCTAAGGAAGAACACTATGATGTAAGGTTTACCTTCCAGTGAGGTTTGTACTAGGTATGCTTGCCTCACCTTCCTATGTGCCCAGTCTGTTCTGGGTTTCTTGTGGCTTTTGAAAAGCATGTGTTGTGCTCAGCTTCATAAGAATGTGTTCTTGCTTGAAGCTGGTGAATTCTTTAGTGGAGAATCTGATTAAGAATGAAAGTTATCCAGAAGGAGGGTGAGTTATGACCTCCAGTCCAATCTATGTGTCCACATCTGACTTTGTCCCCTTTTTCTCTTCTTACACAATCACACACTAATATTTTAGTCAAAGGCTTCTGCTGTACCTGCCCTGTTAAAAGTTTCTAGTGGGTGTTTTATTCCAGGTCTCAAAAGACTTCTTTCCTGTTCCAAAACAATTCCCAGTTCTTCTGGTCAATGGGAAACACCTGCCAACCTGAAATGAGGGAGCTGTTCCCACACTGTAGGACTTCAGACAGTCATTCTGGGAGAGACAGGGAATTTCCATTGTATCTTCACTAATCAGAAGATCCTAAAAGGCAGATTTTGAATATTAAAGACTTAGCCCTGCATGAGGTGATCAAATCAATAAAAAGAAACTAATCTTTATGCTTTCTAGCAGTGCAGTTTGTCTGTCACTGATCTCTGACCATGCTAGATAACAGGTTTTGGATAAAGCTATGCTGCTGTTCAGTGAGGGCAAGAAGACTGCAAGTCATCTTCATGGCCAATGTGCCAAGAGCATTATGGTTTCAATCATACATTTTGAGTCATCTACACTGCAAGACTTGAGCCTGGATAAACCCTATGGTGGATGGAGAAGATTGTGGTTGAACTTGTGACAGAAAAATTTTTCAGGCCCTGCATTAACGAATAGGTAGAAGCCAAGCAGAGCTTGCAGTGTTCTGCTCCCATGCAGACAAGTCTTGTCAGAGGTGTTCACAGTTGTGATTTGAGGTTAGTGAATTTATGGGAAAGGAATTAAGGTGGTCATAAACCAGAACTTAACCGTACTTACCTGCAACAGTGCAGGCATGCTGCTTCTGTTTTTTCTTCTGGAATCAAGTTCAGTGAACTCACTTTAATAACCTGGCCAGGATGAAAGGTTAAACACATATACCCCGTAGAGCTGCTGAACTCCAGGACCTTGGGGACTTTTGCAGCTTAGATGGGGATACATAGGCTGAGACTATTAAAGACCTCTTCTGCTCCAGCTGGCTGTTAAGACACCAAAATTCCTAGGTAATCTGGTGAAGCGTACCACAACCACTCCCTGAAGAAGAGGTGGAAACATGCTGAACAGATTAGGAGGTTTGTCTGACAGTGAGTCCTTTCTGAATGGTATATCAAAAAGTGAATACAGCTTTTAAATCTGGAACACATGGCCTCTGTCTTGATGCTGTGCAGGCTGACGTTTGAACAGCATCAACATGTCTGAGTCTACATTACATTTATAAAATAAATATATAATATATAGGAAATCAAAAGGAAAAATCAAAAGGATTTCCAGAGATTTGTAGTACATTATTGTCTTCACAACAGAATTTAAAAATAGGCATGAATTTCCTTTCAACGGGAAGAGATTGGAAGAGAGACTTCAGACTTGTCATTGTTGATCTTTCTGGGCCACATTACATGTTCCAAGAGGCCTGCTTTTTTAAGTCCCCTCCTTTTTATGTCTTTTCATGCACAAGGCTTTTTGCTCTGTCCATCAAGATAACCAGCATACCTCTAGGGCTGTGGTGAACAACTAAACACCAAATAAAGAACCACCTTCCCTAAGTCTTGATTAAAGAATTGGTGTGGATGGCCGGGCCCCTGTGTGCTCAGCAAGCAGATCCCATGAGGACCATAGCTTCTGTTGAATGTTCTCTGCTCCCTTGGACTCTGAGAGGAAGGTGAGGCTTTTGGCACTTTCTGCCAGCTGTGTGGAGTTCATGAAGGCCCATATCCAACAAGCACATCGGTTTCCATCAGTGTTTGTCGCCCAGCTCCCTGCTCAGTAGTGAATGCTGTCTCCACTGCCACAGGTGTGGTAAGTGGATCAAGGCATGCAGAGGAAAAGCCGTTTGGAAAAAATCATCTTAAAAATAGCTTCACATAACAGCTCTGGATTCAGGACCTTAACAACTTCATAAAAGCTTGTTGCTGGTGCTGTAAAACTCTTAATGCACAAGTTCGTTCCACATAAGAACACGGCTGTAAGTTTTTAGCTCCAGATGCCAAAGAGCGAGCCCAACCTGTTTAAAATGTGTTAAGCTGCAACATGCTACATAAGTTAATACCAGCTTTCTGCTTGTTACCTTTTCTGCTCGCGGCTCTGCCGGTGCCAGTCACTTACATACCCCTTTACCTTGATTCACTGCAGGAGATGAGGCTGCCAACCCAGATATTTACCTTGGGAACACACATTCTTATCCTGTAACATTTCATCAGCCACCGCTAAAGAAAAGATTTATGGACTTTGTAACACTAAGATTATTTAAGTCACTTGTTAGCCAAAAATAATGTAAAGACATACAGTGCTTGTTTCAAAAAAGTTTGTAATTAGGAGCCCATACTTTGCTCTGATTTACAATGTAAGCTTGGTATCCAATTAGCAATAATAGTGTTCTTTTAACTAAAACACATATACTTCCAAAATTATGCAGACTTTCCAATTACTGTGCTATGATGAAATTATAGCGAGAGACTCATAAAGTTGTGCATAGTTTATAAATGCAATATATTCTTAACTACCTTGCCGTACAGTATATACTAGCAGGGCTCATATGTTCTCTGTGTTATGAAGGCTTGTTAAAAACCACGTATAGGATTATTGAAAAAGTATGTCAAATAATATTTATGTACTTAGTGCCATTGTGATAGGCTGTTACTGTTCATTCTGATTAACACTTCTGATCAGATAACAGTGGGATCGTGTGACTCAGTCTCTAAAATTCAAGAAACAGTTTAGAAATTTCCCTTGAAAGCAACTGGAAATTTAAACCCTTGAGAGTTACTATTTGATTTCCTGTTTACCTTATCATGATGGATCCTCTTCATTTTGCATAAAATGAGAAAAGCTTTTGCTCATTTTTAAAATCAAATTTGGATTAAAATGAATTGCAGTGCCTCACCAGCTCATATCCAGCATCCTCCTCTTGCTTTTGTAGCCAAAGACAGAGCCCCAGGAGTTTTTGCTGGTTTGGGAGCAGACTGATAATCAGAAATTACAAAATGTTGTCATATAGTTAAAATCAGCCCTAAAAAAACTGGCTTCCAAAGTGCAGACCAATCCTTAATTGCTGTCTGGCTGGTGGGAGAGGTCAGAGCTCCTTACGCTGCTCACAGCAATTCCCTTCCAGCCGTGACGTTCTGGTACTTTTGCAGAGAGTTATTGATGAGAAAACCGTGTCTTTTACAGGAACGGGTGAGTGACTAAGGCCTGTTCAACTCTGTGAAAGTGTTGGTAACACTTAATAAGATGACTAAGCAGACTGTTCCAGGGCTTTTGCAATGTATTTATTATTATTATTATTTATTACTCACAGTTTGCTGAGGACTGTTAGTCCCAGAAGGAAACTCCCTTTCAGCTTGCAGAAGAATGTTGGGGAAAATGCCACAGATAAAGAGACTAACTGGAGAGTGTGTGCGTTGCAGTACCTGTGAGATGGATGACCCAAATGTGCACTTTCTTGCATTATTAGACTAGCTCAGGTTTGCTCTTGCTGTTCATTAAAAATGATTTCAACTCTGCCAAAGCCTTGTGAGCTCTTTGAGGTGTGAGTGGACAAGGAGAGGATTCAGTGAGGATGACTCAGGTTGCTGTCATCCTCCATCACCCTGTGACCTCTCCTGTTTCACCTTCCTCTTCTCCAGCCTCTTGGCAGTGTCTGGTGTGGGACATGCTCTGGTGTCTGTTCTCAGGAAAGAGGCATTTAGCCCTGGGGGCTGGAGAAGAAAAAACGGATTGTTAGGTGGCGACAGCACCTAGTCCTTTATGGTACCTTCCCTACTCCCAAAGAAAGGAGGAGGAATAGGCTACCCTGTCACCACCTTGCCATGGGGCAGCTGCATGGCTTTATAGGGTAATATGTAATAAGATGAGAATTAAAAGAAAAGCTGAGTAACTTCGGAATCCCTTGGGAGCTTGCTCTTTCTGTAAGTCTGTCCTTATTTTTACAATTCTTCTAGCCTAATAAATGAGGCATCTTCTTTAGTGTGAGTCATGTGGGGGGGACAGTTTGGGTTCTTCAAGTTTTGAGGCTATTTTAATTTTTCAGGCTATTCATTGACTGCATTTGCTTTGTTTCGTTTGGTTTGGTTTTCCTTCAGGCTCTCAGTTCTATATAATATAAAAGTTCTCAGAGCTGTATAAATTATCACCCAAGATGCCTCAGGGTGACTTGGTAGTGACTTGCAGCACTGTGTCTGAATACAGTGTCTCAGCTGCTCCAATTTACTACTCCAAGTGGCAGGAGGCTGAGGATCATTACAGCTTCAGGGGAGCTTGACTGCTGATGGCAACCAGTGCATTCAGTCAATACATCTGACTTCTACAGACAGGGATTCCTGCTGCCACACTGCTCAGGCACATCCACTTGAGGTGTAGGCCTGATGGACATGGAAAACTTCATTGCGGTGTTAGGGGTAACCTTAGGAATTGTCCTTTTCTTGGCGCTGTTCCAAAGTCTTTCCTGGGCCATTGGAGTAGCTGCCTCCAGAACCATCCTGTGAACTTTCTGGAACTGGCAGCCAACATCCCAGTTGTGCTCAGTGCCACCCACCACTCAGCCCTGACCACCCTAGGATTTGTCTCTGACTCTTTCTGCAGGTTCAACTCTACCAAGAAAAGGGACTAAATTGAGATGTTCAGGTTATGTCTGCCCTGTACTAGAGTCAGGCAGTGTAAGCAGGATGGAGAAGAGGCAGAATAGTAAGTACCAGGGGAGCAGTCAGGACAGGGCAAAAGCAGATTTAGGATAGGTGGGGTTCAGGCTGCACAATGATAGACATCCAACAGCTGTGGAAAACAATAACAAATGGATAAAAGAAAGATTTATGGGAAGATGGTGTGTGCAAACTGGGACATCAGAACTGCACTGGTTCCCATTCAACTATCTGTTGAAAACCTCAACAACACAAGACAGCCCCTCACTTCAAAGCTGAGGAGCCGTGCTCTGTGGCCTGTAGCTGAAGAAACTGCAAAGGCTTAGAGCAGCTGGTAACGTGTCCGTAGTGAACAGTATGGAAGCACTTTTATATTCATGTGTTGCAAATATTTACACATTAAGTCATGGCAATTAGGAATAATTATAGTGGAATGTACCTTGTATTCACAGAGTCAGGAACTAGGCCCATGTCATAAACACTGTGTTTATTTCTGTTCAGACTCGACGGGGCAGGACACAGAGTCCTCAGTGCCTTCCCACGGCTGTGTCCAGTGCCAGCACACGGTACTGTGGTACAGGTCGTGGTGGGAATCCATCTTGGGGGTTTGAAGCACGAATGCAGGTTGGAGTCTTGAGCTGTGCATATGCAGTGCAACCCCTTGACCCACTCTCCAAGGATATTTAATTGTTATTTAATATTTTCATCTTAGCAAATATTTCATGGAGTAACAGTAAATATTGCCTACCAGCCTCCCGGGAGCAAGATTTGTCTTGTCACAGGAATACCTGGTAAGAAGCCTTTCCACCAATACTGTTCCTCCCAGCCTTCCTAGAAGAAGGCTTTCAAATTTTTCAATATGTTTCAAATAAAAGTCTGTTAAGGAGAAAAGTTTCTCACTGGGAGGTGGATGGGATTTATCTCCCGGGTAGCAAAGGGCACAGAGAACTGGAGTGACAAGTTCTAGATGGGCTTTGTGAGGTTATCAGAGCGAGGTTATCAGAGGCCACGAGTAAGGCACTGAAACTGTTCTGTTGTGGGAAACATCCTTGATACCTATTTGGTGTGTTTTGAAATTGGATTGGAGGGTGAGGAGAAGAGATGCCACTTCAGGCAAATCCAGTTTGTAGAAGCTGTTGACATCTCTAGCAGCCAGGAGTAACGATGGGCTGCTTTTGCTTTGCCTGTACCACAGCAGTGTTGTTATTTCATAGTGCTGTGTGGCATTGTTATTCTTAATTGTTCATAAATGTGGTGATTAAAAATGACAGAGCACATAAACAGATTTTTAATACTGTATTTATCCCAAGCTATTTATTGATTATGTAACTTCCCAAAATATTATTGCTTCACCTTAATTAGTGTCTGTCAGTGTGTTAATCGGTCCTCTGCCACCCTGCTTTACTGCTCTCTTTAATTGGCTTTCTACCACATTTGCTATTAACATGTGCTTGGTGATCTTTCTGATTTTGGGGTCCAAGAGAACAAGACGTTGTTGGGGAGGTTGCTGTGATCACCAAAGAGGGTGAGAAGAAGTAGAGACATGTCATATCCTCATCTGCACCAGAACTGACTCAGCAGCACAGCTATACTGAACTAGGTCTGCCTAACACGTGCCAGTGGGAGTTCGGTATTACCTTGCTCACTGGAGGGACGATGGCCTGGGGCTGTGCAGCTGTGCCTAAAGGGGGACATTTAACAGCACAGTAATCAAAATCAACTGGGCCTTAGTACTGCAAAGTACTTTTCTGGCTTGAGGAACATACTGCCAAGTCTTCTTAATATTAGCTGTGTTTTGAAATTAGACAGTGATGTGAGTAGGCTGTGTAGTTTTAAAGTGAATCCAGTCTTTAGAGATAGTTGAAATCTCCAGCTACCATGAAATGTGTTGTCACTTCAATTACAGTTGCAAGTACCTCTCTCTTATTTGTTTCCTGTAATACCAGACAGACTAGGTAAATATATATCTTTTTTAATGAAGCACAATATAGTTTTTAAATGGTTTATATCAAGTTGTTTCCAGTTTCTTATAAACTTCTGATTTTTAAATATCTCATTATTTGTTCCATATGTTTCACTGAAGTCATTGTTACCAGTACAGCAGAAAATACATAAATAATCTGGTAATTTAACATAAGTTTGTGATTTTTCTTAAGTTACTGTCAATCAAATATCATTAGTATAAACTGAAATCAAAGCAGAGCCAAAATCTGTAATTAAATCATGGAGGATGTACTGAGACAATGAGAGAATAGGGAGTGCTCTTGTAGGCTGTGCTGTGTACAACTGTCATTGTGTTTGTTAGCAGAGAGACCACAGAAGGCTTGAAGGAGGTTGTTTTTCATGACAGTGACTGTGCCTTTGTCAAACAGGTTTCAAAGTACAGTCATGACAGTTGGTATTAATCCATTAATTGTGTTTGGTTTTCACTTAAGCTAAATATCCAATGCTGTGTGAGGGAATTAAACCTGCTTGTCATGGTGACATAACAGGAAAAGTAATTATGGAAGATGCTCCCAACTTGCTGTTGAATCTTATGAGAACAGGGCGATGTAGACTGTCTCCATGCTGTGTAAAAGGGCATCACAGAATGGAGCTTGACAAAAGAGTCAAGTATATGCTTCATGAAAAACTTCTGCATTTCCTGGCCAAAGCTTGTCCTTATTGCCCAGTGCAAAACAGAGCTTTTTTCATTTTTTTTTCTCTCCTCAGTCCCTTTTCAGCAATGAAAAAAGGAAAAGGAGATGGAGAAGAAAAGTGGGGAAGAATAAAATGTGAAAGGAAAATATCACAGACTGCTTGCATTTTGTGGGAATCCTTTTAGAAAAATTTAGAAAAATCTAAAATCTGAACATTTTCAGATTTGGGAAAATGTCATTTTAAATCAAAGATAGAAAAAGAATAAACAGACCAGGCCAGATCCTGGAAATCTCAGTTTTCACAACAAATGCAAGATATGACTGAGGGGAATTACTTTTGTGACCATTGTTCCCTTTTTTTTTCCATTAGATACAGTTTTTCAGCCTTTCAGGGTGTTTTGGTTAATAGAGCATAACTCTGTCTGACGTATTTTCCACCCATCTCTGTGTTAATACATCAACTAATAAACCCCATGGTACTTCTGGATCTGACCAGCAGTTCCAGCTGCCTTTAAACCCACACGTTTTCTCCTCACCAATCTGTGGTTTTGCCCTCATGTCCGGCTTTGATTTTGATGTGTTCAGAGGTGTGTTTTCAGACACAGTATGTAGGCAGAGATTATCCTGATGGATTCAATTGCAGTACTTTTGGTCTGTGGCTAGGAACCCCAGTTTCCCTTTCCCAGTTTTCAGGGGAGATTTGTGATGACAAAGTTCTTCATTCAACTCAGGTGAAAATCCTATTGGGCAAATTTAGCATAGTCCCATTATAGCTTTTATATCACCAAGTTTGTGAAACAGCCAATTTAACTACATAATGAACACTCATCTGTTAGTTGGTTGTTCTCTGTTGTGCTTTTCTTCTTTCTGGAATTTTCTTTCTCTTCTGAATCTCTGCTTTTATTTGAAGACCTCTGCTCGTCTACACTTAGCCCTACCAGCTGTCACTGATGTGTGAAACAGAAGTATGTTTCCTCTGCCAAGGTAGAAAGCAAGTGGGCTTTCACTTCACAGGGTAAACCACAAATCAGAGAGGGAGATGTTCCCTAAGGATAGGCCA
This sequence comes from Zapornia atra, assembly GCA_013400835.1. NCBI lineage: Eukaryota > Metazoa > Chordata > Aves > Gruiformes > Rallidae > Zapornia > Zapornia atra. The sequence goes on from VZTU01023849.1 coordinate 94,339, forward strand.
CAGGAATCTGTGTGTAGAGCAGGGTACTTGACACAACAGGTAATGAACACGTTGTGTTTCAGTGCTGAGAGCAGTGCTCAGGAACAGAGGTGGAAGATAGAGCTGCTTCAGAGACAGCTCCTGATTTCACAGTCACTCTAGGAAGTGGTATTGGTGGTGAAGAGGAGGAGGAGGAGATGAAGCTAGGCTTCACCAGGCAAGCACAAGCAGTGTATGTTAGGGCTGCTGCAGTGATGGCTCTTCCAACATTTCTGTTCTACGCTCCATTTTTCAGGGGTTTATAACTTGCTCATAAAAATTTACTGCAAGCTATAATTTGGCACACAGGGCTCCAGCCTGAGAGCATATTGCTTTTCTTGTTTAAACTCCATTAGGTTTATTGACGGGCCTGTTTTCAGATTGCAAGAGAGTGACGAGTGAAATAGAAATCTAATTGTTTAAGAAACTTTTTTTCCCTTTTTTAATACTCTCTAGCCCCAAAACAGCTTTAAACATCTACTGGGGCCTTTGAGTATTACAAAGAATTAAAACTAGTTAAGAAATTCATGTTTAAATAGTGGCTACTGTGCATATTGAGTAATTATACTTACAGTGTGTAGTGTTTTTCAGCCTGAATAATCCCAGTGCAGCTTTCCAGCTTTATAGATGCAGAAACACAGCTGAAACAGATACCAGGCAGGATAAAGTGAAACAATTAATGTCGACCTGTATAACGGGACTGATTGTGATTTGGGCCAGGCCATTCGATGTAATGCATCTGCTCTTGTAAAAGACACCAGAGGTGACATGGATCAGATTTTCAGGTACTGCCTATCTTATGGAGAAGGAATGAAGGCAATGTGGCAGTTACAGTTTAAGCCATTGATGTATTAAAGCTTCTGATATTAAAGCATTTGGTTTATTGACTATTCAGAGCTAGTGCTACAGGCAAGGAATTCAGGCTTTGCAGATCACAGTTGTGATGTTTGAGTATCTGTGAGTACTGGGAGGCTAACTCTGCTCAGAGTTCGCCAAGCTGCTCCCAGCCAACATCCTGACATCCTGCCCTTCCCTGTCACCTTCTGCTCACAAACTGACATCTCTTGCACAGTTTGGAATGCAGCCTTTCAAATACCCTGGAAGAAATGCTGAAATTGCAAAGCAAAGCCCTCAGAAGTTGAAAAAGATCTTGGTGCAAGAAGCTCTATCCCACGCTCCTATGCATGTGTAATTCTGCAGGTTGGAATTACATGAACTGAGGTTTTGAATTCTAGTTTTATGGTGAAAGTAGGACAGTAAATACATGTGGTATTTTGGTGAAAACCAGTTCACATTTTTTAACCAGCTTCACTTAATCCTATTAAGTAAAAATATGTTATATATGTGTCCAGGTTTGCAGATTGTCTTTGCTGGTGTTTGAGCAGGTTGATGTTGCACGTAGAGAAGAATGTTTTCCTGCCATGTGTGAGCACACCTTTTGGGTCTAAGTAAGAGAAAATGGTTTGGGCTGGTTAATTTGTTTTTCAGTATCAAAGCTGGTGTGAAGCAGTGTCTTTCTGGACAAAATACCCTTCTGAAAACATATTTGGAATGTTTTTGTAATTCGTACCATGGTGATGTGAAAGAGGAGAGAGACTTGGCACTTTACAAATTCAACTGCTGGGACCTTTGAGGCGTTTCACTGGACCTGATGAAAAGCTGGTTGTATCCTTGCCTTTCATAGTGGAGGTTGTGGGCTCAGGCTCACTGGGTAAGTCCTACTTCAGACCTGAATACTTTGTGTGGAATGTCACAAAATGGAAGTGCTGTACCAAGGCATCAGATCTAACTCTGCCTCCTTGCACCCAGAAAAATGAATTTTACAATCTCAAACAGTGCTTTTGCTATCAGAGAGTATTTGTACTCTCATGAATCTTAAAATGGTACTACTTCAACCTCTCATCCTGACTGATCTCACACTTTCAAGACTTGGCTAACTCAAGATTCCCATTGCACCCCTGGAGAGACAACTTTGAGTACTTTTTTTAAAGAAAATGTTTGGGTATGTAGGTACAAACCAAATGACCAAGCAAAGGAATTTTTAGACTGTGTGTGGTCACAGTACTTCAGCAAATCACGTGGACAAATTACTGCCATATCTGTTTCTCTTGGCAGAATGCTGACAGTCTTCTGGCATCCTGTTGGCAACTGTCCTCCACTGTTTGTGATCAGACTTCATTCACTCTGCAGATTGTGTGTGTGTAGGGATTTGCCATGCTAATTCACTTAGCTAACATTAAAGAGGTTCTTCTTGAAAGGTAATAAATTGCAGATGCTGTAGTCTCTGTAGATGTATTTGGGAATGATTGGCACATTGCTATTTCTTCCACTCAGGGACAGCTACTGCAGGGAGATTGTATGGACTGAACCCTTGGCACTTATGTGCTGGAGAGAAGAAAGTTGGTTACAGCTCAACACCAGGAGAGGATGGGTATGGGTCCTCACAGGGCCCTGCCCTGAGCCTCCTACATCACCAGGTCTGAAACCTTGCTGCAGCAGGCACTGGCCAAGAAACCTTTTCCTGGAGGGGGCAGCTGCTGGGAAGGGTAAATGTCGGTGTTCCTTTTGTGGGTACAGGAGGCCTGGAGAACTCACATGGCTGCTGGGTTCTTTTTGGGATAGCACAACTAAGAGAGACATGGCAGAGAGGCAGAGAGGTAACTTGCATGTTCTTTTTCTGGAATACTGAGTTCCAGTAAGCACAAGCACCTGGAAGCCATGGAAGAGAGTTAAGGTGTGCCAGAATGAGAAAATAAATGTTTCACACAGACTCCAGTGCAGCCTCAGCTGTCCCATCAGAGCTGGCAAAAGCTGCTGGGCATTGTCTGCCTGCCTGCTCACTGCCTTCACCACCCTAAGAGCAGCTGACAAGCTGAGAAGGTCCATTCCCACAGCCAAGGGAGGATGTTTGAAGTTACCTTTGCCAGCCCCTCATCTTCCCCCCACGCAGCACAGCAGGTGGGTGTAGGGCTTGCCTTATGTTAGTCCTAAACTGTGTGAGCAGTGATATCCTAGTCTCTTGTTATCCCCAATGGTCAGCAGGGGGTCAACACATGGATGTCACCCTGCATATAGAAACCAGCTACTTAAAACAGTCCTGTGGGTATAGGCGAAGTGTTTGAGAAATCACAGTAAGGCAGTAGGGATCATCTTCATGGGCAAACCTCAGCTTTGTGTATGTGACTGGTAATAGGTGTTCATTGCAGCTCATCTAACACTTGCTGTTACAGAAAACACACATTCTGCACAGGTGCTGAGTGCAACTTCCAGTGGTTTGCTCCATTGCATAGAGGAGGTAGATACAGGGTGGTTCTGCTGAGCATTTTTTTTTCTCCCCTGGTTTTCAGAGTATGAATTATAACCCTCTTTACATTTTGGGAAATTTGACTGTTCTTTAGGTGATGCTGAGAAGAAAGCACTAAAAGATTTTGTCAACAAATACTAGGGGCACATAGAATGCTGTTTATCTGCAGAGATTTATGTCTTTGATAATTGAGATATGCTCGCTCTCTCTCTCCTGTATGGAATGATAAACATTATCAGGACACATTTAAAAAAAAAATATCTGCACCTACTCCTGCTAGAGGATGTGATATCTAATGTCTGTGTACCTGTGAAAATGTAAGCTCTTGAAAATTAATGGAAATTGTGACAGTAATAATCACTTCTATTAGTATAGAGCCTTTCATTTCATCAGGTCTGAGATAGCTTCACCAAGGCACAGATCAGGCTGCTTGTCTGTGGAATGCTGTCTGGAGGGCTTGGAGACTTTGAGCAGTTTAGGGTAGGAAGAGGGAGGTCACTCAGAGCTAAGCAAGGTTAAGAACGTCACACTGGGCTGTAGTTTTACTGTATAAATGGTATTTACTGAAGACACTGGGAAGTGCTTCTTTCTGCTTTTGATTAGTGCTCTGCAACCTTGGCTGGTCTAGTCCATTGCTCTTCTGAGCAGTGCATGGGCTTTCAGCAGCAAGCATGGTTTAAAAAGCTTTCCCCTGGATCTTCATTCATGCAGCAGGCATTGGATGTTGCTGTCCTTTCTCTCCATCGTTTGTGTTTATGGGATGGGAACTGAACAGACCTGACTAAAATGAACGTTCTCATTTTTTGACTCTGTCAGAATCATTGGTCTGGTACACAGGATGGCTCTGCAAACACTTGTCTTGGCTGTGCTGAGGGCATGCAAAACAAAGTAGGAATGAGCAAAAAAGGATAGAAAGCAGTGACAAGAATTCCTTAAGCCAGTGCTGGTACCAAAGTGCCTGTTCTGTGATACTGGACTCTGAGTTCAAGTAAGATGACACATGGTGAACACCCCACAGTGGATTTTGGTCATACTTTGTATACAGGACAAATACAGGTGACTTATGTTCAATGCAGCTCATCCAAGTTACATTTTCTCTATCAAAAAATGACATGTTCAGCACGATTGCTGAGTGTGACTCCCAGTGTTACAGGACATCACAGAGAGGGCAAAGATAAGATGGTTTGCTGTGTACAGAAGGAAGAACAGCATTACTTGGTAACATGCACTACCATGTACCTAATGCTCTGAAGTTTCTGCATTTAGAAGTGAAATGGAAAGAGGCTTTTATTTAATACATCTTCTTGTTCCTCTTATAGGGATGGTTAAAATCAATGAGTGTATGCCGCTAAATCCAGCGATCGTCAGACAGTGTTGGGGTGCAGCTGTGTATTTTGATGCTATCTCAAGTAACCAGCTTGATGTTCAATATTTAATTCAACAGCAGAAAACCTGATACAACTAAAAGACAGGAATCTGAAGCCCTAGGAAGAGTGAGCAGCCTGATACTTCTAATGTACTAACTGATAAATCTTGCTGTACAGCGGCATCTGGGACCAGTCTTTGTATGTCCTTTATCTCTTTAATTCCTTTTGCATGGAACAAAACAAATTGGAAATGAAAAACACTGGCTGATTGTATTAATCTAAGGACATGCTAATTGAAAATGATTGCTTCATACTGGGCTGGATTCAAGAATATGTACATCTCTCTTTCTCTCTTTTACACATAAATCCATTAAATACTTGTGTTGAAATAGGAATTACTAGGTCAGAGGGAAGTGAGATAAGTAAACCAGAGACAGGCACTTAAGAGTTATCCATAAAATGGGCCAAATTCCTATGCCAGCTCCCAGATCCTTTGGCACAGATGTGATTGCCAGAACCTACGTTTTCATTAAGAGCAAAACAAAACACATTTTGAGCTTTTAGGCTCACAAAGATAATTTGGAAAGCAGGAACAAGACACTATTTAAAAAAAGAAATAATCTTCAATTTTCTTCAGCACATTTAAAACTACTAAACCAGAAGTTTTAGGTTAATCTAAATTGGATTAATGGAATTGATGGAATAATTGCTTGTATTCTCTTCAGCCAGTTCACTCTGAAGTGGACTTGTTATGGTAAGGAGAAAGGGAACATGTAAAAAACCTTAATAAGAAGATTTTAAAAATCTGATTATTTTTAATTATCATAATCATAATCCAGATTTTGATCTGAAATCTAACGGGATTTTCTTTGGGTTCTATCATCTGAAAACCTTAGTAGAAAGACCTTCAGATTACTTAGTGTTTGGGGTGTTTTTGAGGGGAGGGAGTGGTGATAGCAGATGAAATGTGTATCATGCACATTGCATGCTGGTAGCATCAATTTAGCAGATTAAAGTAAAAGAAAAGACCAGTTAATATCATAAATGAACCGGTGCACTACATCACAGAGAGTGTCCAGCCCTTGTTACAAGAGCACACACTTTTCCAGTTAGGAGTGCTGTGTGCACAGAGTATAAAGTCCCAGACACAACAGTAGATCAAAGAATAGCAGTAACTGTATGTTTCAGTTGAGAACTGTTTCTGACAGATCACAGATGCATAGCAATAAGCTCTTTGGTGGCTAAATTGCCAGTTATTGAACAGTGGCCAACAGCAAAAAGTCGGTCACAATGACTTTTCTTTATTATGCAGATTTGCATGTTCTTATTTTGTTTATCATCACCATTATTATATTGCCAATTACATCTGAGATCACCTACCCAGCACTGGAAGGGCATGAAATTTGGCCAGCTTAAATGTTCTGTCCAGGGTTTAGGAATTACCAGTTTTTTACAAGTTCTCAACTGTCATTACAAACATAAAAAAATAGTCTGACTTATGGTGGTCCCTGCCTCCAGATCTCTTATCCTCCCATGAATGTTAGCATATATTTGGAGCTGGACCATTATGGTTGGCATAAAAGCTTTTTGGTTTGGTTTGTTGTCACTTGAAGATAGCAGATGGGGTGCCATTGGGTTTGCATCTGGGGCAGCTGTATCAACTTTTTACCAGTATTCCAACCCCACAGCTTTTAAGGGGAGAGAAGCAGAATGTCCCAGATGAAGTGATGAGAGCCTGGTTTTCTTGACCTTGTGTGTGGACCTGTGGTCTTTGCAACTTTTTACAGTGCCTGTCCTGTTCTGGGCTATTTGTCAGTGCATTTACACACAGAAGAGAGATGTCCTGTGAGTTACACAGTTAGATCCTTGTCTGAGATGAGAGAGCTGAGGAACTTGACTGAACAAGAAAAGATTCACAAACCTTGTTTTGCTGAAAAAAAAAGGTGGCTTTTCAGAACAACCTGCAAATGGGTACAACAATCACATGCTTTTGGTAAAAGCAAAATCAGGCTGTTCCTTCTTTGAGAAGAAAGTTTTCTTGGTCAAATCAGACCAGCAGCTACAGCTGCCCAATGCTTCCACTGAGCCCTGTCTGCCCTTGGGGTTCATGGGGTGTGCTGGCTTGCCTTGCAGCCAATTGTCAGTAGTTCAGGTCATGGAAAGAGGAACACGGTGGTTGAGCACAAGGAGCAGGTCTTTGGAGTAAGAAGCTGCCATTTCCAGCCTGTGTTTTTTCAGAGGGCAACTGTTGCTGATGGCTCTCCAGACAGAGGTCAGCATTCTGTGTGTCAGCCCTGTCTGAGGTAGCTGTGCTGGTGGAATTGCAGAATAGCTCCAAAATGGCCTTGATGAGAATGGGTTTATGTTCTCATTTGCCCCTGGAGTGGGTTGTTTGGGTTTGTGAGTGTTTTGTAGATTGATTTTTTTTGTTACTTTCTAGAGAAGCTCTTTACCAAAGATGACTTCTTTGCAGTCTGGTCAGTCTTTTCACCTGCTGTGGGACCAAGCCATTGTATGCCTTATAGGAAAGAAAGATGGGATCCAAACTGCAAGGACGGTTCAGATTCGTGCAGGGATCCTGAGAAGAGAGCAGAGCACCAGGCAATCCCACAGCAGCCTAGATGGAGAGCCTGTAATGGCCAAATGCATGGCATTTTTGTGGTTCAGTTTAAGAGGTCACAGTTGAAGTTGTGGCTGGCCCATCAGGTTGGCACCATGTCTCCAAGGCAACTAGAGATAATACAAAATATTCCTCACAGATGCTGCTGTGGGAAAGTACCCTTCAGCCATGACTACATGAATATACTTTTCCCTTTTTTCTGCCTTATGCCAAGAATGTTTTATATGCTGAGAAAACTGATTTTAGTGCAGGGGACAAGAACTTGAAGAAATGGTTACAAGCTTAATTAAGGCTTGAACCCAGTGTTCTGATTCATTTGCCCTGTAGTGTGACGGTTCAGTTGATTCACTGGGAATGCCAGCCTTGGGGAGAAGATGATTTTACCCAAAGTTTATAGAGATTCTCCTCAGTTGGCCAAATGTTTTCAGTGCCCTGAGGAAGGGTCATTTCCTATTGTCCTTGTCATTGTTTGCCAAGGTTTGGTGCATGTGGCTTTTAAGTGTGAGTGCACAAATGTGTCTGTGGTAATCTGCTGGCGTAATCCTTTGTGGCCAAGTATGTCCTCCATGCCGTTGCTGTGCCAGGGCTTGCTTTAACTCAGCCTGCAGGCTGTACTCTTAGGTTTAAGAGCTGTGATTTTGTCATGGTACATTTTGAAGGAAAATCATGTATTAGTCATGGTAAAAAATGTCAATGGAGAACCAAATAAAATAACAAAAAAATTGGGCTATGTTTTGTGCTGGGGTATTTAGGTACATGAACTTGGTTGATCCTAGGCAGAACTAGGTTCGTGCATCAAAATCAGTACCATGATATTCACTGTAAACAGGATTCAGAGGCAGGAGGAGTAGCTTGTATCCTTTTTATAATTGCTTTTGTCCCCATCCTGGGCTCTCATTTTAAAATCTTTTGTGTTCAGTGGGCACAGTCTACCACACAGGTTGCTCAGCCTTTGTTCTGATACCCCTCTTCTGTGCTGCTCTGATTTTCTTGGTGAAAGTAAAAGGAAGCTGGCAATTGCAGTTGACTGTTGAGCTCTGACTGCTCCATCTCCTTACCTGAAATCATTAGATGTCATCTCCCCACACCCTGTCTTTCCCTGCCCTCCACACAATCAGGCTTTGCTCTTGCCCTCCCAAAGATCATAATTTTCTTCTTTCTCCTTCCAAACCTTATTTTGTGCAGGAGGATTGTCATGGATAGCTGTCTGAGCATGAGGGGGCCCAGTCACCTCCTGGAAGGAGGCATGTTTTAGGATATGCAAAAGGCTGATGCCAGTGTGTAGTTTCAGAGATGTATTACTCAGGCCAGAAGATGTTCAGTGCAGATAGAACAGCCCTGTTGATGTCATATCATGTAATTGGTGAGGTCATGAGTATATAAAAATCATGAGAACAGGAAGGAGTAGTAGGCCCACCACTTGTGCTGCTTTTATTTTTCTTGCATATGTTTTCCAACTGCCTATTTGCCTATTTACTTTTCAGCTTCTCTGTAATTAGGGACTAATTTAAAAGGCACTAGCTTCCAAGATGAAATCTAGAGTTCTTACTTCATATGCTCACATTTGGCAGTGAGAAAAGGACACAGAAATCTCACAAGGAGGAACTTCAGGTTTCTTCCTTGACGGAAAACATTGATCCAGGATTGTATGAAGAGAAAGAAGGGCTGCACCTCTCCATTCTCACAGGGCCCAGCATTTCCAGGATTGCAAGGAGTTTGGAATAGGAGGGATCCACAAAGTCTTCTCCCTGGTCTCAAGGGTTAAAAGTGAAACAGAAAGTGGAGCAATGCTAGGCACTTCCCATGGCCTCCTCTGTGCAAGGCAAAGCACACCCATCGAGGGTGGCTGTGTCAACAGGCATTTCCTTGGGTCCGCGGCATGGCTGTGCACTGTGCAGTGCCTCTTCAGGAAGCTTGGCCTTGCCCTGGTTCCAGCCCGTGCCACAGCTGGAAGCTTGCTAGCCCAGCAGCGGTGGCTTGGGTCTGAACTCATGGTATGTTCTGAAAGGCAGAATGAGCTCATTTCACTCTTTGTTCAGGCCAGTGTAGATATACCACAAAGACCCCCTTGCCTGTGAGACTTCTCTTCATAGAGCAGCATGGAAATTTGATGCATGTATCTTTTCTTTAGTGTCTGGCTACAATTCTTCATGGTGAATCTGGAGAGGGTTTTACATCCTAAGAAGGGCTTTTGTGCTCTGAGCCAGGTTTCAACTGCATTGGTTGGTTTAATAAAAGGTGGTGTTTCTCCCTGCAAAACTTTCCTCATAGTTATTAAAATAGGTGCTTGGTTGCATATGGAAAGTTCAGGTTGTTTTGGACATTCTTCTGGGGAAGGGGAAAAGGACATGGCATTTAAAAAAACTGATGGTAGCTTTTGGAAAAGTTCTAATCATTCATTAAACACTGGAGTTTATTCTCTTTTTCAAAGAATGCATTGTGGTCACATAGATCACCATGAAATCAAAGCACATTTTCTCCCTAACTCATCTCTTAAACCAAAAAAAGAGACCATCTTACTTCCTCAACTGTGAGGTGACTGGAGAAGAAATAGAGAGAGACTCCACAACCTCTCTGGGCAGCCTTTTCCAGTGCCCAGTCACCCTCACAGTAAACAAGTTTTTTTCTCTTGCCTGTGGATTGCACACTCAGAGCAAAGATCTCAACATGCATTAGAGAATTAAACCCCAACAAATTAAGGCTCAATACAATCCAGAGAGGGACAAATGAATTTATGCCTGCATTTTGTAGATGATTAATGAGTCAGAGAGGACAATTGTTTAAAGTCTTACTTTAAATTTGGAAATGTAGTATTTTATGTATGCAGACTGGAGGCTGTGCATCACCCATGCCCTTGAAATAACCTCATTCATCCACACCTGGAAGTTGTTCTCCACCCACAAAACCCAGTGGGGCTATTTAAAGCCAATTCACAGGTGTCTGAAATTTTAACGTATAGAGGTGTGAGACTATTTAAAACACATGTGCAGGTGTTTACATTGCAAAGTGCAGGAGCAAGTCTGTGCATGTCCAATTTAGGTTTCATGTTGAAAGACAGGGCTACCTTAAAGGAAGTCCAGGAACAGGTGGCAAGGTTGGCATGCTCCCAAATACAGCAGAAAGGAGATAAACCACAGCGTAAGGAGCTTATTTTTATGTTATATAATGTAAGTGCTGGTTGCTTATTTGATGTTATTTGTTCCAAACATCTAGGAGAATAATTCAAAGCATAAAGGTGCATTAGCAAATTACCTGAAGATGACTGTGGCAGTCTCTCCCCAGCATTACAGTTACTGACTGAAGGCCTGATTCTCCAGGGCATTGCTCCAGACTCAGTGACTTTACACCAGTGACTGAGTTCAGGATGCTCCAAAAGCATCATGTGAGGCTCTTGGTGTTGCAGTCCATGCTCAGTAGGCATTTCCCTACAGTCAGAAAGCACAAAGGACTAAACTGCAGAGGAGGTGAAGTGATTTGCCTGGGGTCACCCAATCACAGAACTTAACACCACATCTCCAACAGCTGAGCACTCTGTCAGACCCATTGCACTGCACTGGCTTTCCAGGTCAGTACTTCTGGACACTTGGCTGTCTCGGTTCATGCTGGCAGAGCAGAAGTGATCTCACAGGCAGACAGTTAGCAGTAAGGGTGCTTGGTAATGGCACTGGTTGCAAGCATGGCTCCTTGATCCAGCAGGCATCAGTTGTTCAAAACTGCCTGAAGGATGCTAATGGTTTCTGGCTACAGAGTTTTTCAGAAATGTTACTGCTAGTAGCTGTTTCCTCTAGTTGGAGATGGGACAGTTTTATAATCCTGAAACTTTTGGAAAGTTGTGTGGAGCAGATCACTGAACTGGGCCACGTAAAAAGATGTCCAGGAGAAAAGTTAGTTCTCCCCTGAAGTTTGTGGTCTTGCCAAGTGCTGAGCCTGGCACCTCAAGGAAGCAGAAACACGTTTTTTTCCTGCTTCAGGACCAAAGTGGATGGGCCAGGTATCCAACTGTGGCAAGCCCAAGGCTGCAGGCAGCTCTCTCTCCCCTCAAGTGACAGAGAGGACCCAGTTGTGGAAGAGAGTAATTACAGGGAGTTACATCCCCATGCACCTCCTTTATCCTGGTTAATGTCTAGGAAGTGAGAGGAAGAGCAGTACAGATGCTTGGTTGCCTCAGGTTTTCCCATAGAAGGGACAAGAACAGGGACAGAAGCTTTGTTTGGGTTTGGAAGAAGGGAAGTCTGCAGCAGCCTCCTGAACGGCATGTGTCCCTGAAACAAATAGGGTGGGTCCCACCAGGAGTGGAGTCTTCTCTCCCTCGCCTCAAAAGGAGCTGGGAGAGCTTCCCAGTCATTGGCCATATCATACCTCATGTGAACTGAGTAGCTTCAGCAGCAACTGCCAGAAGGAGTTCAACATATTTTAAGAAGGGGCCCTCAAGTCATCCAGCACCTTCTACACATCAACTCTGGATGCTCTGCAGAGCCAGAAAGTGCAGAGTCAGCATGCAGATATAAAAATGAAACCTATTTGGGCCCTGGGAGGTTTGGCTTGGGTGTGGTCCGAGTTCAGCTGGAGTTTTGGGTCATTTCCTCTTGTTTTACCCAAACTGCTTTGGCCCACGCTTGGCCTTGGATTCCCCATGCTTGGCCTTGGATTCCTCACTCTGAACCTCCAATGCAGGACGCAGCAGTGCATTTCCACCTACAACTGTTGCGCATAGATGGTATCAGGGAGTGTCAGGGCTCCAAGAACAGTGATAGGAGGCATAAACAACTTTAAAAACAAAATAAACTCTTGCTATCAGAGTCACAAGGCGAGCTGTCTCTGATTTTATATTTAATTTTAGAAGCTGAAACTAAATGTTTTAATTTTATATTATTCTCAACATCATGCTAATTTGCTCCAGATGGTCACTCAGAGCTGAACGCTGCCATTTTGCATAGAAAGCATGTGCGTCAGTGATTTATTCCAAATAGCTTCTATTTTACTGCATTTCATTTTATTCTCAATGAAGTACTTAACAACATGTTTCTCTTTAAGAATCTTACTTAATCATATGGATATAATTTCTTCAATTTACGTTTTCAGTTCTTTAGTGTGGTGGCCACAGGGTGTTTCTTAACCTAGGAAGATTAAATGCACATGTTGAAAGCTGCTTATATTTGATTTTGAGGCACTTTCATTTCAAAGTCCTTCACGTAAGGTACAGAAGTGATTGTGGTTTCCTGCTAGGTTATGGGATGGAGGTATAGCTCTCAGGAAAACCTTGCAGATACCTCTAAATGTTGGATAATCATGCATGACAATAACATAATTTCATTTCTTTCAAAACTGTGGTCTACTGAGAGTGTTTAAGAATTTTTTTATTGGGGTTCAGGAAAAAAAAGAGATTTAATTTTGTCATTTCTGGGCTACAGTTCAACATTTCAATTTAAAACCTATTTCCGTTGAGTTCCATTTCCAGTTTTTCCTCAAAATATTGTCTTAGAAAATTCCTTTTATTCAGATATTTATCTATTTATTTATCTATCTGTTTGGCAGCATATTAAACATTATGTGGGACAGCTCAATGTGAAACCTTTGTTATTTGAGCCCTGTTCATTCAGCCGTTCCTGTGCCTGGGCTGCTATTGGTCAGGTATGTCAGGAATGTCCTTTGGCAGCATCCTCCTAGAGAGCTACGTCATGTGTGTGAGGTGGATTGTATGGATGAGGCGGCAGGGATATGAGCCTGATCTGAACCTAGGAAGCAAAGTCCAGACATCCTTATTTTCACTTAGTTCTAAAGCTGACCCTGCATACGTAGTTTGCAGTAAGATAGGATACTTCTGCAGGGGTTGCACAGTCTGAGTGTAAGACATTGGTTTCCTCAGATATCAAAATGTTTTCTTCTTCCCTTTAACAACTAATTTCATCCATGTTATCCCTTTCGTTCTCAGGCTTTTAGATGGCAACCTATAACCATGGGTGGAATCTAAATTTTGTGAGGTCATCTCATTTGCAAGGCTGTTAATTCCCACCTGAAATGATGTTCATCCATATTCATTTACATTTTCTTTTTGCATTTTTTTTTTATAAATCTTGGCTTTTCATTTTCAAAATTAACCTTGCTGTTATTCTACAGTTGTATCAGTTTATTACACTGAATTGTTGACACAGCTGGTAGGGAGCTAAGTGCTGTGGTTTCACACAATAAAATTTCAGACAATATGTGTAGCACTTCTTTTTCATACATATCATTTGAAAGCCATATGATTCACCAATATGTGTTATTGTTATCCACCCATGTGGGATACAATCTATTTTAAATTAGTGAAGTGACTTGCTAAACTCCCTGTAAACAATAAGACTGTGGGAAAACATTAAGTGCTATTCAGAAAAGAACATTGCTATACTGCCTTTTATCCAAAGGATCCCACAGCGCTATAGAGAACGAAGGGACTCGGCGCTGCTGCCACGCGGTCTGCTCTTCAGCAGAGAGCTCAGCTTCACAATAGACTTTGGAAGGCAACTCCACCACTTGAAACTGGAGCAGGGTTTGGTGAGTGAAGATCACAAGTACCCACACTGGTTCAGTGTGCTAGGATCTAGAAAGTTACCCTCCAGAAAAATCTGGATTTAGCATCTCCTTTGGAGGCATAGGCCCAGAATCCAATGTAATCGCCTCACAGGTTGATGTGCATCAGCCACTATACCTGCTTCAGCACCTGCAATTAGCACATGGGAGTGTGAGGAAGTGTGAGGTTATAGGAGTGAACTCAGCCTCTACAGAAGGTGTCATGTTATGTTTGATTTACCAGATAGAAGCAGCTTAGCTATGGAGCATTGCAACAGCTCAGCTGAAGCATGGTAGGTAGCCATTTACAGGGTACAAGAACAGAATTGTGTTTCCAAACTCTAAACACCTCTTCCCACAACACAGTGAGTAACCACGCCTAGACACTGGCAAAGCCAGAAAACTGACTTCCTTTGAAACAGGTGAGGTCTTGAAGCCATTTTCTTAAAAATACATCTCACAGATTTTCCTTCATGTAATCAACATGGCCAAGTGAGATGAAATTAAAACGCTGCAAGACTAAAAGTAATGACTTTGGGTAAAATGAGCCTTTTCTCTCAGAAAGAGATTATTCTTCCCTGATAGCCTCTGTCTCTCTCAGTGCAGAGTTACCCTGTGGGCTTCAGTTGTAGCATGACTGGGGTGGGTCCGTGGGTGCAGGAGGGAGCTACGTCTCTTGAGGTTTTGCTCCATAACCACGGAATGAGGGAAAGCAGGATAAAGTAACCACTCTGAAATGATAACAAGGTCCCACCACATTGCATGATCTCTCTTTATTGGTGGTTCACCAGCAGCTCTGTAGAGCTTTTTGCCAGAGTTTGGCTCTATACATGCAAGGAAGTGTTAAGCATAATCACATTTATTTTAGCAGATGCCTTGGATTACAGGTTAAATCCCAGTATTCATTAATGGATAACCAAACTGGCCCAACATGGTGTAGAAAAGAGCAGATGCCTATTTGAGCATGGAAAATCCCACTGAGTTGTCTATTCCCTTGTCAAGAAGAACCTTGGAGAGATTTGTATGTCCTTCTTACCACTTTGTGCAAAGATTAATCCAGTGTTGAAAATGTCATGTAGCTTGTCAATGTATTGTTCTTAGCTGATCTTTAGAAATAACGATTTGAGGAAAAAGCCCTGTTATGTGCACGGGTGAATGAATACAGTTGGACTGTGAGAAGGACAGTGGCTTTTAGGAAAAAAAATGCCACCTATCTAAAATAAGAAGAAGCCCAGTAATAAAGCTGCTGGCTTTGTGAAACAGATTTTGTGAGGAAAATTAGTGATATGTTGAACCACATACAAGAAGTTGTATTTGCAGCAAAAGCACGTAGGTGGGTGGAGAGTTACCTTGCTGGTAATTTTCATCTTTTCAAAGGGGGATTTTGGTCAGGGTTGACTGGTTTAGCTAGCTATAGCCAGCAATTTCCAACTGCAGATCAGCTTTCACCCTCAGGATCCTCTGATTGATCTGTCAAGGACACGAGCCACTTTGTTAGCTGTGATGACATCTGACAAGCTATGGCTGTAAAACATAGTTATTTATTGGTCTTGACAAAGATTTGAGCAGGGTTTCCCAGGATTAAAAAAAAAAAAGGTAGTGTGGAGGATGAGTGGGAAGTTGGGATGGACACTTGCCATCTCCAGACTGCACTGTATTTGTTACAGCTGGGGTTTAGCACACGCTTGTCTCAGCTCTTCCTGTGGCTGGGGACAGGCAGAGCACAGACCTAACCCCGGCTGTTTCGTGCCCGCGGTGTGGTGGAAACCCTGCCTGTTTGTAGGCACGCTGTTGGCATTTGCAAAGACAGACTGGACTGTGTGCAGATCTTACCACCCCTTTGCTGGCTCATTAAAAAAAAAGAAATATGAAAAAAGAGGGAAGTTTTTCCTTTCACTTTTCCATAAAAATGTTTGTTAGTGAATGCGTTCAGAGCATTTCAATTACAGTTGATTCTAGTGTCTGATGCCAATATAACAGCTTATTGTTTGCTTAATCCTGAATGTGTGCGTTGTTTTTAGCAAACATTTTTAATTTCTATGTTTGTCCTGCCTCTTTTGAAATCTCCCATTGGATTCAGAATGTAAACCAGGACAGCCAGCTTCTCTGCCATTCTCTTTGCACATGTCTCTCAAAGAATCAGGAGTGAAAAGTGCCCCTACACTGGGTACAAAAGGGTTGAATTCCCCAGCATGCATGAATGTCCTACGCTGAAAGAGAGCGCTCAACACGTTACAGGAACAGCTTACAGAAGCAGGGTGTGTAATTTTTAATAACTGGGATAAAAACCCTCAGTGACATCTTTCAAATATAAATGCCTTTTCTTGTTTCTTTTATTTCTTCCCCCCCCTTATTTTGCCTTTTCATCTCTTCTCCTTTCAATTCCATTAAGCTTCATTGTACAATAATGTATCGCAGTGGACTTTTTTCAATTATGTTTTTGATTTTTTCCTCCTTGTTACTATAAAACTCCAGATGTTTTGAGACTTCATGGTTCTCTGGATATTTTCCCTTTATTTTAATCTTCTTTTGTAACATGCCACACATGTGGTATTTTTGCCTTTTAAGATGCTACGCTATGCTAATCAGCCATAAGTTTAGGGGATGGGGTTTTTTTTTTGTAATGACTTTTTTCCCTTCTTGCTCTTGTCCTCTCTTTAATTTGTTTGTTTTGTTTTGTTTTTAACTTGTTAGTCCACATGAATGGATCTTCCTCTTGTCCTGGGGCAGCATTCATTATCTTAAGCAAATTAATTCTTCACTCTGAAATTATAAGTGCCTATTCAGTCTCTCATGCCAGTGAAATCCATTCTGAACAGAACTGTTTGCAGCATAACTGGCCTCCAGGCCCAAAAGCACAGTGTTGTTATTTAAAGATGTGACTAATACATGGACCAGAATACAGTGATGCAGGTAAGGATGCAGGACAGAATTCCAGTCAAGTCTCAGTGGAGATAGGTGTAAAATTGAACTGCAAATAAGGCAAAACAGTGACTTACTGATCCAGAGGAACAGAGTTTTGAAGTATGTGTAGTAAATTGTAATTTTTGTTAAAAAAAATCTAAAAGAACTGGAGGTGAGCATTTTAATTTTATTTGTGGTTCTTTTCTGGCACAGCTGGAGAGGGTTTTTCATTGATTTCATTCAATCTTAATTTTGTCCTCAAAACAAGCAGATCTGGCTTCAGATTTTGGAGCAGCAAACCTTGGGTTGTGTGTTGTCCTTTAATTTTGAATAGCTTGCAAGCTATTCAGAAAATTCCAAATAAATAATAATTTCCTAATTACATATGAGGAAATAAAGGGATTGACATGTAGGTTTTGGGAGGGGTGTCATCTTTGCTTATTACATGACTCTGAATTTTGCATTCTGTTTTTTAAAATGTTGCTCCATGTGATGTTATTTTTGCCTGCAAGCCATAATACTGCATTCAGTCCAACTGTAATGAGGTTTCAGAAAATTGTTTGGTTTCCAGATTACATATTTAGCAAAACCTTATGGCAGAATGTGTGGCTGTCATGCTGCTGATAGTAAGATATCCCCAACTTTCTTGGTTCATTCTCAAATGTTGCAGCAAATAAATGCAAGTACCCCTGTTTTGACAAATGTTTATCCCTCTACTTGATTAAAGGATGACTAAAAAGAATTTTAAGACTAATAGCAGGGTCTTGTGAAAATGATAGGATGCTGTGGTAATTTCCCAGATATTTTGGGGTTTGCTTGTTGAAGTGCTTAACCCATGGCCACTAGAAGAAATAAATCTCTGAATATTTCAGTGCTTTGAGCAACATTCACCCCTTTATTGACAGGTGACAATTTAAAACTATGTGAGAAGGACTTCTGAGAGACAAAATATGTCAGTGGTACTTAAAGACAGGCCAAGACTCAGTGCCTGTTCTGCTGAGCTGGACTTCTGCACTGGGTGCGATGGCAGACCTTGAGAGATGATTCATAATACTCACATGTAATGCCAGATTTACCTGGGAACATAGGTAGTACTGTCTTTAAAACAAAAACCTGAAGCCAAACTCCAGCTGCCTCTGTAGAGAGGGACAGTCACCTAGGGAGCAGGGTGCCACTCACTGAACTCTTAGCTGCCAACCTCATGCTGGGCAGACCTGCCGTTCCCCAGGGACGCAAGGAGCTCAAACAAGGAGACCGTTCATTCTTTAGACAGTACAGTGAGAGTGGAGGAATCCCATCTCAGGGGGTGTTGGCAGGCAGGTGAGTGCATTTTGCAGCCAGAGAAGTCTGTGTGTGGAAATCACCTCGCATGAGGAATCAGACCTGGTTGCTGTTTGAAAGCCTCATGACTTAAATGAGTCTGTTGTTACGCCTTGCGTGGGCCGGGGCTGCATTCCTCGTGCACCCATAACTCCTGGTACTGCCAGAGGGGTTCAGGAATGTGGATTTAAGGGCTTATAAAATTCATAAAATTGAAATAAAAGAGACAGCCCAAAGTCTTGTTTAATTCAGGGACATGTGCTGATGAAACACCTCCTCCAGATTTTCAGTGTATTAGTATTTCCCAGTTTCATGTTAATTAGGAACCTGTCTAACAGCATAAAGAAAAATGAACTGCTGATGTACAACTTGTTGATGTCAAATTTCTGGCTCTAATCACCCTAAAACCCAGCAGTGTGAAGGATGTACTTAATTTACACTGTGGCTTACGTGTCTAGATTTCTTCTTTTTCCTATTCTGAACCTTTTTACCTTTTCTTCTCCTACACATCAGCAATTGTACAATAGTCTGGCCAAAGCTGTAAATGCTTTTTCATGATACAAATAGTAAAACAAGTGCATGCAGTTTATCCCAGGACTCAAATGAAATCCCATGTAGAGGTATCACTTTGCAAACGTAAATTCTTCAGACTTCAAAAAACCCCATGGAAATTGGCAGATCCTTTTTCTATTATGGGTATCATGGAATCATGGAATCATAGAATGTGTAAGGTTGGAAGGGACTTCAGGAGTCATCTAGTCCAGCCCCCCTGTAGTGAGCAGGGACATCTTCACTAGATCAGGTCGCTCAGAGCCCCATCAAGCCTGACCCTGAATATCTCCAGGGATGGGGCCTCCACTACCTCTCTAGGCAACCCGTTCCAGTGATTTTATACCCTCATACTGAAGACCTTTTTCCTAATATCCAACCTAAATCTCCCCTTTTCTAGTTTAAAACCATTACCCTTCATCTTGTTGCTCCATGCCCGCAGGAACAGTTCTTCCCCAGTTTTCTCATAGGCACCTTTCAGGGACTGTAAGGTCCCCTGGAGCCTTCTCTTCTCCAAGCTGAACAAGCCCAACTCTCTCAGCCTGGCTTCGCAGGAGAGGTGCTCCAGCCCTCGGATCATTTTTGTGGCCTTTCTCTGCACCCACTCCAACAGGTCCATGTCCTTCTTGTGTTGAGAGCTCCAAAGCTGGACACAGTATTCCAGGTGAGGTCTCCCCAGAGCAGAGTAGAGAGGCAGAATCACCCCTCTCCATCCACTGGCCACAAATCCAGATAGATGTGTATCTTCCATTATTTTCTTACCAGAAAGGGAAAAAAAAAGCAGCTGCTAAGAATTTAAATCAGTAAACTGGGATTCTTTAGGGAGTTCAGAGCTGCTCTCCAAGTTATTTCTTATGTATGCAAGTAGCTCTGTTGAGTTTAATAAAACTCCTTGCATGGGCTGTGTTACTCACGAGCAACTATTTGCAGGAGCAGAGCTTTACATTGTAGCTATGATAGAGAATTAAAAAGTAATCTAATTAGGAGTTTGCTAGAAAAAACAGAGCACTAAATCAGATAGTTTGATCCTTGTGTTGGGTGAACCAACTCAGGTGCTTCAGTTACTTATATTTGTAACAGCTTGGAGCCTCTTATGCCTCCTGCTGTGTCCCCAACATTAGAGTCAGTGTGCTGTAAAACATCAATGTTATTTAAAGAGCAGTGTGCCTGTTTCCCCCCCTCCAGAAGGGTTACATATCCTCACAAGATCCTTTTTCTCATAACATGTTTTTCAATAAAATTTTCCCAATTTTGTAATCAGTTGGGAAGAAAGAGCATTTCACAATGTTCATAAGGCTGGTAGATGTTTTGACCAGACATAAGATTTCCTATTGATAGTATTAAATGCTTTGGAATGAAATGTTTTGGGTTTTCCATCTGTAGGCTGTCTGAGATGTCAGCAGCCAATATGACCTGCTCTTTCCCTTTTAGGTCTATAAATAAAAGGCAGCTTGTTTAACTGATCTTGCAGCAGAGCAGAGGTGTATATTAATGAGCTTTCTCTAATGGCACACTGGACCTATTTAGCACTACAACTGTGAAGGCTTCTCTTTTTCAGTCATAACTCATTTCCTAAGAAAATGTCAGTTATTGCTTCACCTTATGGTCTGAGCTGTTTAGTTTACAGTTTATTTCTTCTGATCTGTACCACTGACAGATATTGTAGACATGACTGTGATTAAATATGCTTATGAAAATGGTAAAGGTTTGATAATCTAAAGCCTCTTGGGACTCTGCTGTTATTTCTGTGTGGCGACGTTCTCAGGTGAGTTCAAAGTATAATGTGAAAGCAGAAAACATTGCAAGTGATTACAGTTATTAGATTAAATTGTTTTGCTAGGAAAATTGTGATGTGTTTAGATCACTGTCAGATAATTTAGTGTTTTCATAAATATGCCTTTTAAATGCATTATATTGCAGCAGTTACGCTCCAGTGAGATTTTAGTGTAAAATAAAGATAACATATGTATTTCCATATGGTAGTGAACTCATTTAGTTCCATAAATTTCTCCCAACGTATTTATTCCTGGTAGAAGCCCTATTCTAAAAGCAGTGGTAGTTATAAAATCCAGTAATTGCATCATGCTATTTACTGTAATCATGTGGCATTGTTTTGTGTCTGTGCTCAGATGTGTGTAGCATAGCACTGTCTGAAGCACACAATAACAATCTCACAATAAAGACAAAAGTAGTAATTGCAATATAATTATTATTTTTATTGATGAATTTGTTTAAGAGCTCTGTTGACATTTACAGACTTTGAGGATCATGCAGTGTTTGTTACAGTTATCCCAGGCATCAAACGTCAACAAAATGTTTAAGATTGTAGGATTAAGCAAGTGACAGATTGGGACCAGATGTCTGGGAGATACTGTAAGTGGCTGTCTCAGTTGATCAAATAACTCTTCCCATCCTAAAGTCCTTTGGAAATTGAACATTTGTTCTTTGTAGCTGAAGCTGAGACACTGCTGGGATTGATGGATCTTCTCATTTGAGAAGGAGAATGAGCACCCCAGTTATCCAGGAGGAGTTTTATTTGTTGTCTGTATAAATATAAATACACTCCAAGCAGCAAGGGTAGGTGGAAGGGTTAAACGGGTTGGTGAGTAGCAGTGAAGCCCAGGAATTACCTTACAGTCATCCTAACTCAGCAAGCCAGTTGAAACTCTCTTGTCCTTGTACACTTCTGCTCTGGGGAGACTGGGTCTCAGCAGTGCAGTCTCCACATGTGGACTTGTAGGGAACAACTGAAAAGTTCAGCAGAACCAGCAAGATATAACAGAGCTGAAATAGGTTTTCCCAGAGTCCTTCAAAGGAGAGACCTTTCTGCAGCTCTGGATTCCCACAGCCTCCGTGGTTGTCAGCTCTTTGCACCAACTCCCTTCCTCCCTCCCTCTCAGGCCTTTCACCTTCACCTTTGTACATGACCTTACCCTCTTCTCATCACTTTCCTGCAAAGTTCTCACCCTCTTCTCCTTTTCCAGTGATTTTCTTCCTATTTAGCCAGAGCTACCTTCAGCAATCCTGCCTCCTTGAACACAGGAGTGCTGGAGTGTTACAATTCTCTTTGCTGGCGTATTCTCTCACCTTATGTGTTTAGAATGAATTTATCACAGTGTTGTGACTGTCCCACTATCTGTTAGGCAGTTTAAGAGAGCTGGATAATATAAATAACAGAAATTCAGAAATTGTGATATAAATAAGAAAAGCCCTTAGAGTCCAGGCATATGTAGTGATGGAGGAACCTTACTGCTGAAGGCATTAGACCTTTGGATTGTGTGTTAGTACAAAAAAACCCCACTGTTGATCACAGTAAAAGTATAATAAACCCCCATTTGAGTGTTGGTGCTCTGAGCATTTATGATAGGGCCTGTTCCTTCTCTTCCTGCAGTCCTGATCCAGCATCCAGCAAACTCTTGAACATATGTGCTTTCATGTGTTTTAAATTAAGCTTATGTTTTGATGTTTTAGGACATTTGCCATTGGCATTTTTGCTACTGACATCAATGAGAATGGACCTTCAATTAGTTGGGATTATTTTGCGTACTTTCCTACTTTGCATTAGGCTGTAGATACTGAGCTGAAGACTGGTAACCCTTTAGAAGAGCATTCTGAGGCTCGAGATCCCTCATTTCATCACTGAATAGCTTTGAAATTACTTCTGTGACCTACAGGTCTTCCAGACCTGAGAAAACATGGGGACAAGAAGGATCAAGTTGTGGAGTGTCACTGTAATGATTCAGGTGCCAGCAGGGTAAAAAGTGTCCTAAGATCCCTGGAACTGTTCAAATGTTACTGCTGGGCTAGGTTTTTTGATACCTGCATGCAAGAACCAGAAACTCCTTTAGAGACAGGAGTGGAGTACTAGAAGGGACTCATGGCAGTCAGGGGAGAGTCTGCTCAGGTAAGGGGGCAGGAACACCACACATTGGGGCACAGCATCAACAACTGAAGGGAAGAGCTTGGTCTTGCTGCACACCTGGGATTCAGGCGAATGAGGTTGCAGAGCTGAGCTGCAAAATGGTTTTGTAGACTCTGGGATTGATTCTCACTCGACCTTGTGGTTATATATTGATGATCAAAACTGATACTGAACTGAAAATGAAAGGGATGCTAGTTTGAAGGGCATGATATGACTGAAGAAAGGTATGGTAAGGAGAGGAGAGAGAAGAGCAGAGCAGAGCTGAGGAACAAAGTGGAAATAAATGTTCTTTAGGTAGGACCTCAGTGCATTTAAGTCCTTTTACCAGAAACTGGCTTTATGGAATCTTGCAAGAACTATGGATTTGCCAAACTCTGCTTTATTTTTCATGGACTTCAGCGTATTTGCACATTTCAGATTGCTTTGTTCTGAATCCTTGCCAGATATTTAGTGATTATTAAGAAGAGAGTTTGTTTCTTTTTAAGCCTTGGTGGTTTGGTCATTTCCAAAACTCCCCCGCCTCCCTGCACCAGCTCAAGTGTTCAGAGTGGAGTCACAGCCAAACTTCTGAAGCTGTAGACTGCATGTCTCCAGGTGACTCTCTGGATCTATCATGATAGTTGTGATGGATAAAGATAGAACTGTGTACACATCAGGTAGCTGTCTGCACACATAGACCCAAATATGCCATTCACGTTACGTATCTGCCCAGGGCAGTGGAATATTTAGGGCAGTAAGAGCCACAGTGATCCTTTCATGTATGAGTGGTTGGGAAAGGCAGGACTTTGCTGCCTGCCAGGAAACCCTCTGT
Source organism: Zapornia atra (assembly GCA_013400835.1). Lineage (NCBI taxonomy): Eukaryota > Metazoa > Chordata > Aves > Gruiformes > Rallidae > Zapornia > Zapornia atra. The sequence goes on from VZTU01023849.1 coordinate 117,703, forward strand.
GTGGGTGCCTGTCTGTTGGACAGCATTGGTAGTATGCAGAGCTGATCTGCATCCAAAGGCAGAACACAGCCTGCAAAATGAAGTGCTAGCTCTAGAGTCCAGATCACCTTGTTAGCTGTGTTGGGGTACTTAAACCACACTGGTCTGAGCAGGATGTGATGGACCTTTGTCCATCAATAATGTAAATTGCCTCAGTTCAGGTGATCAGGTGCCTCCTCAGGTGCATCCAGGCTCCTCCTGTGTCTGCTCCCGCTTCCCATCCCTCTGCCTGTGATGCTGGATGCAACAGCTGAGTCAGAAGTTTACACACTCCAATACGTATGAGAGGTGACAAGGATTGGCAAGACCAAGGAACCACAGATAGTGAATGGAAAGCAGCTGAACAGAATCTTGACTCAGCAGAAGGAAGTGACAAAGCACTTGCTAATTTTGTGAGGGTCGGGATTTCACCCTCTGTGAGCAAGAATCATACAAAACCCCCTGGCTTCCAGAAATAGTGGGTTTAAGATATACCCATCTTCTTTCAAATGTATTGTTAGAGTTCATACGAAGGTGAATTGGGTTGTGTTTCTCAAATACCTTCTTTGAGACCTCGAATCATAGAGGAACCAAGGTTTTATCTAAATAGACTGTAGATCTGCAGTGCTACAAAGCTGCAGTGCAGGGCATTTGACAGCGTTGTACTTGTTGTATGTGTACATACAAGTACTTGTGCACGTGTGTGAGTATCTGACTGTATCTGATGGGTGTGCTGCTGCATGAATGTGCATATGGATGGATTTGTGCTCACCAGAGTTAGTTCCCAAAGCCCACCCTAGAGACTGTGCCTCACCTGTTACCTGTAACACTGGAACTTAGCATTAAGCAAGGCAAAATACTTTTCCCTTGGTCTGTTAGCTGGAAATTTTAATTATTTATTTATTTGGATTTAATTTGAAACGGTGACTTCTGTTATGAATGCTATGCAGTGTTTTATTACTGAGTTCCCTAATGAAACGGGTGCTTAAGAAGTCAGAATCGCTCGAGTTACTGGCTGGATAAATGCTGAGAACAGATCTGAGTGATAGGGCTGGTAAAGAAAAGGGTGCAGAATAACAGCAGAGCTCCTTTGGATTGATCTTCAAATGGATCAGGTCTTCTTGTAATAGTCCGTGCTCATCTGCCCCAGTGTATAGTATTTCAGACATCTGAAACCAGGTTCTTACCTGCCACAAATAGCTCCTCTTGCTCTCTGACTGTGGCAGCTGATTGTTATTGCCCACAGTGGTTCCTGTGCCAATTAACATGTAAGAGAACTCATCAGAACACTTGGTCTGTCTTCAAATTCACTGTTCTGACACCATGTCTATAAGCGTTCAGTACTTCTGGCCTAACATGAGAGATATTTATAACCCTTGTATTATTACTGAGCTACACACCATGCCTTCAGTGACAGATTAAATGAACAGCACAAAATGTTGTGTTTCATCCATAAATTTCAACAGATGTGTGAATGTTGGTTGATTTATTGCATGTCCAACTCGGATCTTACACTGTTCTCATTGTGGCTGCACATGGTTTATTTAATAGTACTTTACAATGGGTTTTTTTATGACTTTTTCAGTTTGAGGGATGCAACAAGGCATTTTCTAGGCTTGAGAACCTTAAGATTCACCTCCGGAGTCATACTGGGGAGAAGCCATACCTGTGTCAGCATCCTGGCTGCCAGAAAGCTTTCAGCAACTCCAGTGACCGGGCAAAGCATCAGCGAACCCACCTGGATACCGTAAGCATGATTTCATACTGGGAGTTGCACTGAGTTTTCCACTAGTCCTTGTATACAGTCTGTTCTGCAACTGGGGGGTGCCTTTTCACAAGGAGCATCTCAGAAAACTCAGCAATAAGCATCTCTACTTATGTTTTGAATCGTCTTGATCACAGAAAGGCAAATTCATCTGTCTTACTCATGCTGAGGAATAGGTTACTCAGGAATAGGTTACTCAGGAATAGGTTACTCAGCAGACTCTCCCATTGTTCTCCTTCCAGTAAGAGGAGGCAGCAGTAGAATAAAGCTTAGTGTGAGTGAAAGCTGAGTCATGCTACTGTCCTAAATGTGTGTCATTTTCTTGATTCCCATCCTATGTTGCTTCAGTAAAGTCTCTGCTGAATGAAAGCAAAAGCAGTTCAGACAGCTCAGTGGAAGGGAAATGCATCTCAGTTTTGGACATAATTTTGTAAAGGTAAAAATACATCTGTTTTACAACTATGTGAAATTTGTTACGTACCCTCCATCAGAACTAATTGTAAGAAACAAATTCATTTTGTATGCACAGTTGGTAGATTCTGACTCAGCTCTACAAGTCTCCTCACCTGCCTCGCAGAGTAGATGGGAGCCTGTCTACTATCTTAAGCTCTGATAAAATTAAATCACTGTGTTACGGGGGAAGCAACAAGTAGACAAGTTTGTAGACCAGTTAAATCCTCAGCATAAAGCTTGTAAAAAATAACAGAGTTGTTGCTTTGTCTTTTTCAAAAGTGAATATATGGCTTAATGTTTGGCCAAGTGGTTATGGGGCAGAACCTTTGAGTTTAATTGATATTTACTTTTTAAGCAGTTACACATTTCAGACAGTGCAGCATTAAGGAATGTCTAATGTACATTATGCCTTGCAAAAACAAACAAGTAAGAGAAGCGAGTCAGTCACATTTTCCAAACCAAAGCACACTTACAATAACAATGTTTTATTTATTTGAAAGTCAACCTGAGATATTTGAATTTGTAATTAGTTCTAAAACGTGTCTCTTTTGAGTGTGGATATACTAAATTGGGTACACGGTTTGGAAATGTAACTGCTTGAATCTAATAGATATATTTTTATTAGCCAAACTCTCAGATGGAATGACAGTAGTTTTGAAAGATAATTTAAGTGGCTAACAAAGTAAGCAAAAGTTCTTATATCTGTTGGTCTGTGTGTTATTGAAAGCAAATCTCTTAACTTTCTATTTTCTTTTCTCTCCTTATCTCTGTCTTTATTATCTGAAATGCTCATAAATCAGGAAAAAGGTACAGTAATCATTTCCTACTAACTTTTAAACACCTAAAAACATCCCTCTTGCTATTCTGTTGCAGGTTCTTTGAAACTATTTCTGTAGTCCTACAACGCAGTAACTAACTTCCACTTACCTGATTTAACTGGAGTCCTGAGGTTTAGCTCCGTGTTACGTGAATGTGAAAGATAAGGGAGCTACAGGACAGTGCTACTGTAAAGGCTGCATGTTGCTTTAGCTCAGGGGGCAAAACAACTGCCTGGAGTGTCAAAGCCAACAGCCATGAGCCTTTTTCAGGGTCATCAGATTTTCATCTCGTTTGCCTATCGCTAATCTGAATGATTCTGTCACTAATGTGAATGATTCTGTGGCTAATTGGAAGGACACCAATGATTTGAAAAATACACGGCTGGTTTTTCTGCTAAGAGATTTGTTAAAGTTTTCCATAGTTTTTCCTCAGGTGTCAGTTCTCTGTGTTCCAGACATTCTCAATAAATCTGCCTTGCCCTGTAACTTTCTGGGTAGGTGCTGGGTTAGCCTGTAAGGGCATGGATTGGTGAATGATTCTATTATTCCTTCAGAAATTTCCTGCTGGCTGGACAGAGCAGCAGTACTTATCCTCTGGAGGTACTTACAAAGAAAAGGGGTTTATATAGACTGCTTATTCCTTATTGAGTGCATTTGGAATGGGTTTTAAAGCTTCTCGATGCAGGTCACTTCATCATTTATCTTCTCTCAAAAGAGAATCTGTAAATCAATTTGGAGACTTAACTGCTGTATGCTAGTTTGATCGAGTCTCTACTAAATCATCTGGAAGTAGGTCCTTCTCCTAGGTAGAACAAAGGGAACGTATCTGTCCTTGTGGTAAAAAGGGCATGTCATCCCCTCCAGGAGTGGAGCAATTTGTTTAGAGGACCTCACAGTCGCTTCTCCTAAAACCGGTGGGATTTTTTTTCCTCCTGAGGTCATGCCAAATCAGTTTTCTACCTTTGGGAAGACAGCAGGAGGACTATTTTACTATCCCTTAAGTCAGTGGTTACTTAATAACATGTGCCAGTTTAATAATTGCACATTCAATTGGAGGCTGTAACAGAGAGAGTGGTTTGTTTGTTGGGCGTAGGTGTAACTAAGAGAAGAACTTAGTGAGGCTTTCAGTCATTGGGACTCCAGAATCAGCAGGTAAATTAGAGCATCCTAGTTTGTATATTCTGTTATTTGGCAAGCTCTGCTGCATGCCAAACTCAGGATTTCCCAGCAAAGTCAACAGGAGTGGGTTGTCCTTTCTGCATTGATTTGCACAGGTGTTAAAGTTTGATGCAGGTTGTTTGGTTAGGAATTATAAAAAGAAAGATGTTGCTGTTGTTATTCAAACCAGCAACAAGGTATGGAGGAAACCAAATGTGTGCTATGCCGAGTTTTGCTCTGCTGAATATGGAACAGTTCTTCTAAAAACTATGTAAATCAGAACTCAAAGCAGAGCTTCTATATTTATAATTACACAGGCTGATCTTATGATCATTTTGTCTACTGTAAAGCTAGAAAAAAGTAATGCTCTCAAAACCCATCCAGTTACATCTCATTAGCATTTAATTAAGCGTAACAGAGTATAGATGTGTCAAGTGCTCTCAGTGCTTGCACAGAGTGCACAATCAGAGCGATCAGTGCAGTGGTTCTGTTTGCATCATGCCTGGCTTGTGTACATAGAGGAGACAGAGCGAATCTGGAAACAGCAGAGACAGCAAACAGCTCTGGCTTAACACCGCTCCACAGAAATGGCCACCCTTCAGCGCTCGGTATGCTGGTGGTGGGGATGCAGAGGAACATGAACTCTTCCCTTCTCTCACCTGTTCAGAAACCCTATGCCTGTCAGATTCCTGGCTGCTCCAAACGCTACACCGATCCCAGCTCTCTGCGCAAACATGTGAAAGCTCATTCAGCCAAAGAACAACAGGTGCGTAAGAAGGTAAGACCCACTGTGCAAAAAGTGATACATCTCCAGATCTCCTTGATAGAGTTACTTTTAATTTAGCTTTCCTTTATATATTTTCAAATCAGAGTTCTTCTGCAATATCACTAGAAGAAAACTTACATTGACCAAGTTTTCCTGTTGATTTTCAATCACTGTTGTTAACCGGTCCACCTTGCACTTCTTTACTTTGAAGGCTACCACCCTGTGATTTCAGTTTGCCCCACACTTTCTCTCTGAGCTTTTACTTTCTGTTCATCTTTCATACACAAGCCCAGGTTCTGCTGCCATTCACATAAAATGTGAATTGAGTCTCTAAAATCAGCTAGTAAATATATGTTGTCAGGTCATGTAAAACAAATGAAACTAAGCCAGGATACTATGGAAATGTCAGGAGAGCAGCACTTGTAATAAATAGATGAGAATGAAACACACCAACCCATGCTTTTCCCACCATGTCTGTATTTTAAATGCATTTATCAATCATTCCAAAACCAGACTGCTAGTTATGTTTTCACCACTATTAGATTCAAGTAAGTACCTTGGTTTCTGTGGGCTAAGTCCTGAACTCATTATTAAATGGACATGCTTCTGAGCACTAGTCCAGCATCAGACCCTTGTTTACTACACATGTGTAAACATGGTTTGTAAAAACATGACCGGCTCCCCCACAAAGCTGGTCTGTGACAGAACAGGCCATAAGCACACTTTCATGCCCAGGAGTGGAAGGGAATGCAAATCTTAGCATGCAATTACAATGAGTTCAATAAGCAGCAATGACATCTTCCCCCAGCTGCCTCGCCACTGCTGAGAGCATCACAGAGGAGACAGCATGGCGTGTTTAATGGATGGAGCACAGAGCAGAGACAGCCAGGCAAGATAGAGCTAGGGAGCAGCTAGTTTGAAACTATGTCAAAGGTAAGAACTAGAAGTAGTGGAGAGCAAAGACAGGAATCACAGAATCATTGAATGGTCTGGGCCGGAAGGGACCCCGAGGATCAGAGAGCTCCAACCCCCCTGCCACAGACAGGGCCACCAACCTCCAGGCCTGGAGCTACACAAGGTTGCCCAGGGCCCCATCCAACCTGGCCTTGAACACGGGATGGGGCACCCACCACCTCTCTGGGCAGCCTGTTCCAGCACCTCACCACTCTCTCTGTAAATAACTTCCCCCAGTATCTAACCCTTCCCTCCTTCAGCTACAGTCCATTCCCCCTTGTCCTTCCAGTCTCTGCCCATTAACAAGCCAACTCCCCTCCTGTTTCTCTGCTCCCTTCAGAGACTGGAAGGCTGCAAATAGGTTTCCCCTGTTCTCCAGGCTGAACAAGCCCAGCTCCCTCAGCCTCTCTTGGTAGGGGAGGTGCTCCAGCCCTCTAACCATCTTCGTGGCCCTCCTCTGAACCCTCTCCAGCAGTTCCACATCTTTCTTGTATTGGGGGCCCCAGCTCTGGACACAGGACTCCAGATGGGGCCTCACGAGGGCAGAGTAGAGAGGAACAATCCCCTCCCTGTCCCTGCTGGCCACCCCTCTTCTGACGGAGCCCAGGATACCATTGGCCTTCCAAGCTGCAAGAGCAGCTGGCTCATGTTAAGTTTCTCATCCACATGTCTACATGTATAGGAACATGTAGATAAAAGAGACACCTGCAGAACCCAGGTGATCTTAGCTGCAGAATTTGGGTTAAGCCACAGAAGAGTGGGAGGGATGTCAAAAAGGCCTAATTTTCCTGCTTGAATATGACTGTGATGAGTTCATACCCTTTTGTCCTTGTGTCAGCCATGTACCCTGTCTTACACCCCTTCCCTCCTGCTACATCTCAGCATGAATTATATCCCCTACATTTTTCACTTGACTAGATACACCAGTCTGAAATTCTGGTCCCCTTTCCTGGGACAGTTGTCTGTGCACCAGTTCCTCCTGTAACCCTGGTCTGAATCAGGTGCAGCCGTCCGAGTAACCCTTTCTAGAACACCAGTGTCCGGAGTGGTGCACCCCATTTCACACAGCCAGCCAAGAAGCACTGGTTACACACACAGCTTTGTGCCTGGGGGAACACTCTGCCGGCCTAGCATACCCCCAGATGTCCACAGACTCAGGTTACTGGCTCTGCACATATCAGGTCCGGCCAGAGTTCTTCCATGACTTGGCAGGACTGGAAAGAATTGCCTAGTTTTCAAGCCCAAATTTGTATGATCAGGCCATGTGGTTTCACTGCAGCTCTCTAGAAGGTTCCACAGGGTGTGCTGTGCACATGCCTCCCCACGGCATGGGTGGCGACAGGAAGATTTTGTTATATGAGATTCTCAGCTGATTGTGGAAAGCAGCCCCACTGTTAGACCCTGTCACCAGTTCTGTGGGGGAAGGTGGGAAAAAAAACCCCAAAATCCAGACTTTCCTGGAAGGGGCACAAAGCACTTCCTGTGTAAGCAGTGGGAGGCCTTAAGCACACAATCAACACAGGACAAATACGGTAAATGGAAAATACAAACTCAAGCTGCTTGGGTGTGCCAAGGCATCAAATATCCAGGGTTTCATAGCTCTTAATCTCCTTCCCTGCAAGCATATACATACCCTCCATAGACTTATGAACTCTCTCTTAAAATAATGTTAATTCCTTGCCTCCCACACCTTATCTGGTAGGCCAGACTAAATCTGCACTCCTCCAGTGGTTTGAAATCATGTTCAGATTTCCTGTCTTATTTATCTATTAAAACTTATGAATACTTGATCCTGTGTCTTCTTTTCCTGAGAAAGGCATCTGAGAAAGCAGCAGATTTAAAGTGCATTTTGAACAGGCTCTCTCAAAGCAAACCTGACTCATAAAGAAACAATAAAACCCCCAAATATTTCACTTCAACATATTCTAGAAAAAAACCTCAATGTTTACTATCACAATGAAGTAAATCTCAGTGTTATTGAAATGGTGACAGTCTACTTTGGGAAAAAAGGGAGAAAGATTGTTTATACTCATATGCTCATTTTTGGTTGTAACTCAGCAAAGGCAGTTGTCTGTAGGTATCATCTTCCCAGGAGTTTGGAGTGGAAATGACTTAGCCAAGAAGGAAAAATTAACAGGCTGCTCTGCCCACATGTCGTGGTTGAGATATGCTACCAAAATGTGCCACCTCTGATATAAAATAAAATGCCTGAGCTTAAGGCTTATGTCAGAGGAGTCACAAGTATTTAGTTTATAGCTTAGATGACTGCAGTGGTAATATCTGGTTGTTCCAAAAGGTTTTACAAGATCAAAATAGGAGAAAGCTGTTAATTTAGTAGTAGTTTAATTGTCTGCAGATGCACTTTGTGATCCAAATCTTAGATGTTTATCCTGAACCAACAAATGGCTGTATAGCAGTATTCTAAATCAGTTTGCCTGGACCTTTTATTTAGGATAACCAAGCCCAGGGGAGATCGGTATGCAAAGCTGTAAACGTAAAGACAATAACTATTTATTAATGGCTCTAGAAAATGATGGCTGTTTGTGTAATGTGAGCTCTATATTATGACAAAAGCTTGGCAACATCAGCATGTTTGAAAGAGAATTAGAAATGCTTTTCTTTCTTAATTCTCCTCTCCTGCTGTTTTTAATATGATCGACATTGTGGTTTTCAAGAGTTTGCTTCAGACACTTTTGCCAGAGCTTTAATTTACATGGAGAACAGCTGACATATCGGTGATACCCCATCCACATTACTGACAGCCTATTATTCCACCAGTTCTAATCTGATAAGCACAAATGCTTTTTGTTCCCTATCAAATGTCTTTCCAAGTGTCACAGCCACAGTGATGCAATCCTTTTGCCACACAACCAAAGAAACTGCAGAAAGCCTGAAAATATGCAGTTAAATTACTCAGGAAGGCTTGAAGAAAGACAGGGTACATTATTTTCTGAAGCTAACTGTTGTTGATTTAAGATTAGCACACTTAACTTGTGCACTTGAGAAAACCAAAATTATCTCTAATTAAAAATACCAAGTAATAGATAACATCCTTAATTATGCCAGATTCCTAAGAAGGACATTTTGTTCCTTCTTTCTATACATAATCTTTAAGCAAAGGCACACATGAATTTAATTAGAAGTCATTTGGTTTACTTTGAAATAAAACATTTGTTTTATCCCCCTCTTGTAGCTAAATTCATGTACTGATATCGAACAAGATGTACTAAGTGAATGCTTAGCTATACAACAGCTCCACACATCTTCACAGCACATCTTGGATGGGAAATGTGGCAGATCTGTGGGTCATCATGATTTAATTACAGGTAAGAATATTTCTAATAAGCACGGTGCTAAGTATGTCATGTAGTACAGGATTTGAACAGAAAAGCTTATGGGTCTGCTCTGCCACTGTGGAGGATGAAAAAAAACCCCAAAGCAAACCAATAAATAAAAAGAAATAATTTTGTGAGTTGATGGGGTTGGACTTGATGAGATCCCTTCCAACCCCTACAATTCTGTGATACAATTCTGTGATTGCTAGGGCCAGACTTATGCTTTTGAGTTTGTCATCCAAATAGCTCCTGTTCCATGTGAAGAGGGTCACAGCCCTGTTGAAATTCAGCCCCTCTTTCTTCTCTTTGACAAAGTTGAGCAGAATGCAGGTGTGTGAGCCTTGCTCAAGCCAAATGGGTGTTCTAGCACAGACAGACACACAGCAATAAGGTTTTCCAGGAGCCACAGAGACGTTGATGAGGCTGTGAGGCTGTGTATTATCAAGCACTGTCTGATTATAACAAATGATAGGTGGTGTATGAATGGAACAAAAGCTTGAATTTGAAATGTCAAACGTTGTTTTAATTATGTTTTCTAATATTTAATCTTTCGTTCCTTCTTGTCTGTCTTTTCTTTCTTGTGATTTGAAAAAGTGCTGCCCCCTTCCAGGGAACTTAGACTGTTCTATATATTTTGTAGGAAGAGAAAATGATGCATCCATTCCCTTCTGCTGAAAATAAGATCTGGATTCACAATTTTTGAACCTCAGCATAGGATCCTCAATCAGAGATAAGGCAATCTCAGGTTCTTTGTTTAGGCAGCAGATGGGAAGAGGAACTCTCTACGGCCATCAGTTTAACTGTAATCTGCCTCACCCTGCAAGGGCACCCATTTCCCTCCTCTCATTCTAAAGTAGAATCATAGAATCATAGACTGGTCTGGGTTGGAAGGGACCCCAAGGATCATAGAGCTCCACCCCCCCTGCCACAGGCAGGGCCACCAACCTCCAGGCCTGGAGCTACACAAGGTTGCCCAGGGCCCCATCCAACCTGGCCTTGAACCCTTCCAGGGACAGGGCATCCACTACTTCTCTGGGCAGCCTGTTCCAGCCCCTCACCACTCTCTCTGTAAAAAACTTCCCCCTAATATCTAATCTAAACCTTCCTTCCTTTAGCTTTAAACCATTCCCCCTTGTCCTGCCAGTAGAACAGGGAACATTTCACTTAGCTGTTTTCACTCCAATCTCTCTCTGTCCATGTAAATATTTAGCCTTTTTCCTGTTTTTTTAAATTTATTTTATTCTTGACTTCAACAACATCATGTATCAGTAAATGGCAAAGTCCACACTTTCTGGAAAAAATACTGTCCTTGATTGTTTTTCTGTGCACAACTTCCAGATTCTGCCCTTTACTTGATTTGTAAGTCATCACTGTCACATTTTCTCCTGTCATTCTCTGCTGTGTTCCAGACACATTCTTACTAATTTTTAAAATGAATTCATTGTTTAAATAATAATGCCTAGTAATCCCAGTTTTGGACAGGCTGTTCCTAATTTGGGGGCAGAATATGGAGTCTGGTATACTGCATGTTATACCTGAGAGTGGAGGGCAGTTTGAATCATAGAATGGTTTGGAAAGGGGTTTGGAGGGACCTTGGAAGGTCATCTAGTCCAACCCCCCTGCAGTGAACAGGGACATCTTCAACTAACTAGATCAGGTTGCTCAGAGACCCATCTAGCTTGAACTTGAATATTCCCAGGGATGGGGCATCTGCCATCTCCCTGGGCAATGTGTGCCAATGCTTTACCACCCTCAGAGTAAAAAGTTTATTCCTTAGATCCAGTCTGAATCCACCCTCTTTTAGTTTAAAACTCATTACCCCTTGTCCTGTCACTACAGGCCCTACTGTGAAGCTTGTCCCCATCTTTCTTATAAGCCAGCTTTAAGTATTGAAAGGCTGCAGTAAGGTCCCATGGAGCCTTCTCTTCTCCAGGCTGAACAAGCCCAACTCTCTCAGCTTTCCCTCACAGGAAGACATCTTTGGATTGCAGAGCAGAGCCAAAGTGAAAACAAAAAGGCAGGGATCCCATTTCTGAAGGCTTGATTATCAAATTTGGTCAATATTAGAACAGGTTCAGTGTTGTTAAAATACTGAATCACTCATAAAATTATTTCATTTACAGCTAAATTAATCTATAGTGATCTGAAATGCACTTTATTGTCTTTTACTTCCACTGTGGAGGAGAGGCTTGACTTGGTATTAGTAAATATGTTTTGAATTGATTTAGTAACTAAGCTTTCCAGACAAACCCTAGCTTGTTTCTGCTTAGAGAAATTCAATGGTAAACTGGAATTAGAAAACAAAAATGCCTGGTGCTGGTTCCCCTGCACCAATGGAAGAGCTGAGGCACTTTATTAATACATTTTGCTTTGTAAGAGCAAAGTAATAAATCACTAAATATTACTTAGGCAAGAATCTCCTGCTTTTTTTCTCACTCCACATCTTAAATTATTAAACAAACTAACAAAAAAAAGCATCCTGCTTGACATCTCCTATTCTCCTTTCTTGTTCAAGTTGCACTAAAATGCTGGAATGTAACTGGTGAACAGAATGGAGGAGAAAGGGAAATAACCCATCAGTCTAACATTGTTCTCCTGGGAGTCTGTAATCACAGTTTATGTGTGGCTCCTGAAAAGTGGCAGAAAGCTGGAGGGCCCTGGGGGTATTTCCAGTCTGTGCCTTAGTCGTTTGCATTCCTAGTATCTGTGAGGGCAGCAGGCTGGCATAGCTGAAGCATGGCTTGGCAGGCAGGACAGAAAAGACCAGTGACTTCCTGCAGAACAGGCTGCACTTAAGAGCCTCAGAAACAGCCTTGGATTTCAAGTGACAACAATAAACCAGGAAAAAAGTTATTAACTTACAGATAAACAAACCATCTCTAACCTCAGTGTCACTTCCAAGAACCTCTTGTGAAAGTAAGGATTTTATTTATCAATAATGCTGCCTTTCTCTGATAGGATTTCATTGCTGGTTCTATCAATCCATCACCAGGATGTTTTTAAAAAAGCCCCAGTAAATCTTCCCTGATAATTCCATCAGTTCACCCCATTTGAGACCCTATCACATGCACAGTATGAAACAGTGCTGTGCCAGGGAACATAAATCAAGATTCAAAAGACTATTTTTCAAGGAAACAGAAGTTGCTTCACACTCTGTTAATACCATTCCATAGGCAAAACTTCCTCTGTCATTATTTAGGGCACATAAGTGCAGATCCTTACAGAATTAAAGCATAAGGACATTCCTGCTGCCACCTATAGTCTGCAGTGATTGCACACTTGCTCTTCCAGAGGCAATATTTCAGGAGAAATCAGCTATGATATTCTATATGGGATATATGTGGGTAAATACAGTGTATATGGTGTCCTCTAGATTTCACTTGAAAATATGAAAATGTTCATGGTTTGGGATTTTGTTTTGAGTTTGGAGTGGGGTTTTTTTTGTTTGGGTTTTTTTTGTTTTTTCTTTTTTTCAAAGAAACCACATTATTAATGTGCAGAGCTCTGGGCTTTAGGGATCACTTGGATTCCTGGGAAGCTTTAGTTTTGTCTTTCTCCAAGTTAAAGCACATTTTAAATATGTCAGGGATGAAAGCCAATCACAGAAAAAATGAAATACTTACAAAGCTTCCATCCCTTGTGTCTGGCTTCAAAGCAGGTTTGTGCCTAGGACTGGGTAAGACAGTGAGCAAAAGAATGTTTTGCCATCAGAGGAACCATTGTTTGCTTAGATCTTCCTCCTTTTCCCCTCCTCATACCTAAGATGCTTCATGGTTGCACACATTCAGCTCTAGCCATAGCCAGGAGCTCATATCACTCTCCCTGCAAAGGAAGTATCTCCATTTAGGTAATTCCACTCAGGCATTTTCTCTGGGCTTGTTGTATTATTGCTTTTCTGGTCTCTGTTAGCATACAGCTGGGTGGGGGGGGGGGCAGGAGAAGCTGCTGGTCACTGATGCTCAGAGCAGTGTTTTGGTAGCAGATGTTAAGGTTAAAGGCCAAGCCATTTAAAATATTGATTGATGACATATATTTACAAGCTAAGATGGTCAATGCGTGAAGAGGCCCAAGGTGCACAGCACTGAAGTGGGTTGCACTTGCAGGAGTAGTCATTCCTAACAGCTCCAAAGGCTTCTGTGTGACTTCAGGTACTCAGAATATTATAACTCACTGCCAGAAAAAGGAAGAAAAACACTAAAAGTGAACTTTTTGAAGCATTGGAAATTATACTGGGGCTGTACTAGCAACTATTTTTCCCCCTTGACTTCTTCCATTGTAGAGGCACCTAGTTTCCTGGGCAAAGGGATCCAGCCAGCAGACAGCTTTTCTCTCCCCTCAAACAACTCTTCCGTTCTGTTAGGGCTTAGCAGTGGAAAGGACCTTATACACCCTTGTATCACCAGGCACGTCCTGCTTCCCTGAACAAGTTCACTCTCTCTTTCCTGATAAACTGCCACAGACAGTGTTTCCTTGTAAAAGCACCATCTTTGGGTTTAACACCCATGAAGATAAGGTTGTCATAGAATCAGTGATACCAGCTCCAAACTTTGCCTGAAATCTGGAATAAAAATACAAACATCAGAATTTTTTATGGTCAAAACGAATTCTGGTAGCAGCATGAACAGGCTGACAGCAATAGCATTCATAGTGTCTGGTGTAGTATGCCCTGCACAGAGCCCAGCACCAGAGAAAGACCTGTTCCTCTGAAGGAAATCAGTTCAGTGGTCTGTGGGAGTGCCTTTGTTTTGCTCTGGGTAGGGCAGATAACATTTAACTTCTAATAAATACCAATTTGGTTCTCACTGACTCAACAGAAATGACTCATGTCTCTTTGCACTCACTTGGGATCTCATAGTAAACCCCCATGGCCTGTGAAGTGCTCTGAATGACAGGCAGACGCCCCATGCAAGCAAAGCAAGTCAATGTCAGTTCTTTGTGTTTCAGCTTTCTCACTATCCAGAAGCTTCAGGGGTGGATGCAGCCCTCGTCCAAATGGTAGGCTGTGCAGTCTGAGCCTCACCAGCAGGCCCAGGAGCACACATCACTGTGCCTGACGCCAGATGACCTTGCAGCTCCCTCCCCCTGTTCCTCCCACTAGGCCTGTGTCTGAGGGATACACACTGTACACATGAGGACCCCTGGTCTGTGTAATCCCTTAGGAAGCAAGGCCTCCTCTTGCCTCTCTGTCCACGTGTGTCACTCCCCTTCCCCACAGTATGTTTTAAACTCCATTAGCCAAGCTCAGCCACATTTGACAAACACCTCAGAGAGAACTGTGTTCTGACGAGATTCATGAATGCTGGCAGCTGGATACAGAGAGTGGCACCCAAAATTAGTGTTCCACTGCAGGAGAGGCAGGCAGGGCTCAGCTGTGACACATGCTGCTTGGCAGCACATGTAGCACTGCATTTGTCAGTGTCACAGAGGACATGGGGACAGCTGGGTTTACCCTGATGTGCTTCGGCCGATGTTGTGGTGGGCTGCTGATGTAGCAATGCCATGGAGAGAGGTGTCGGTGCAAGGAGGCTTCTGGGGTGAGAGGCCCAAGATGCAGTGTGGTATGGAAGGAATGGGGGGATGCAAGGACCAGAGGAGCCACGTGAGGCTCACTGATGGCCACACCCTACAAGCCCTCAGCACACCCATGCTTCAAGCAGGGACCATTTCCAGAGAAGGTCTGATCAGTAAGTTAAAAGATGGTTAAAGTCAGGGTAGATGGAAGAAGCCCTACTCTGTCTTAGAGGAGTTTCATAGCTAGACAACTCTTCAAGCCTAAGAGTGGGTAATCAGAGTCCACCCTGGCAGTTCCACAGATGGGTAAACGCCTCTGCATAGTACTTGGGTGTGACCGCAACTCGGGAGTCACAGGGATTCTGGTTTCATTTGGGTTTCTAATGGGGTGTGTTTTGAGTGCATGGGATCTCACAGGACCTGGGTCCTGGATGTATGGATGTGTGGGGTGGTTTTTTGAATGTTTTCTTGCTTCCCTGGAGCGGCATGCTGATTGTAGGTACTCTGCTACCCTTTCTCATCCACCTCAAGCAAAGAATTGAACTATTCTCAGTACCTGAGACAGTAAGGAGGAGGCCAGGAGAGACCACTTAAACATTCACAAACTGTTCAGCAGTGAGAGTGCAAAATAAAATATTTGAGTGTGTTTACTGTCCACCAACACTGCTAAAACTACCTTGTGAGGGGTTTTGAGCTATTTGGACAAGTTATTGACAGGGGCCAGTAAGAATGTGCTAGCCTCAGAGAGCTCTTTCAGGTTTCAGTGGTTTCCTCCAGGTTGAGCTGCCAGTATACCTGAACTGTGTGTTGTAGGAAATCAGCTGAAGTGTGAAATGACACTGCACAGTCAAGGTCAAATCGGCATTTGGCCCATCTTCCAAGCCTGCTAACGAATTTATGAACAGTAACAAATTATTGTATTATAAAACGGATTGAAGCCACCAGTAGAAAAACATTTTCACATTGTAGCAGCCGAGCTACTGAGTTATCTGAAGAGGCTTTGACAAATAAATCCTAGCATCACCTGGGAACATCTGACTCCTTAAAGCCTCTTCTGTCTGGCCTTCAGTGCAGAAAGCAAATTGGTTTCACTGGCTGGTTGACAAATGTTCTGTCTAGCCGGAGGCAGAGATGATGTGTTTCTTTTCTGTTGCTTTAGATCTGTCAACAGCTGAGGACTCATTGTTCTGGAGAGGTTTTTGACTCATCTGAAGTCCCTGACAAAGGTGGCTGGAATCTTGCTTTAGTGGCTGTGCTCTTCAATCGCACAGAAACAGATGCTGACATTCAGCTGTTGCTTATCTGCCCAATGTCACACATTCCCCATGGCTTCAGATACTCACGTTGCCTTCTGCTAGTTCCGTGTCGCTGCGAGGGTTTGGGAGGAGTGCCATCCAGATCCCTGTCAGTGACATGGGACACGGCCAGGGCTGACATACAGCTCTGCCTTTCTGGATGTGCGGCTTTGCACACCATCAGTGGGACAGGAGGAGAGGAGGCAAAGCAAGCAGGCCTCAGAGGGGTGTGGGGCCTGCTGTGCTGTATAGTTGGACACAGTGGCAAACTTATTTGCTGCCTTCAGAATACAACATGAGTGGCTGCTCCAGTCCCCCTGTGTGTGTGGACTTCCTGGGAGACATACCCTGGGACATGTGGTGTAGACTTTGAGAAGGGCAGAGAAACTGAGAAAAGAAGAACTAGGTTTTTCCAAGAATCCCATTTCCCAGGAGCCAGTCCCTTTCTCCCCCTGCCACAGAGTGGGATTTGCAAACAGCGTTTGTAACTCCAGGCAGCAAATACTTCAGCCATGTCCCCTCATCACTGAGACCTGCCCTCGGTGCAGCATTCACACCAACAGTCAGTGTGGAGGCCCTGGCTGCGGACAGCCCAGACTGCCTCAGGGCACAGCTTACTCTTTAGAAAGGAGAAGAGAAGGAAAAAAATCCCAGCATCTTAATCCAAGAGTCCTGGACAAAGCTTCCTCTACAAAGCATGTGCTCGAGGGCATGATAGGCATTTGGCTGTTGGTGCCTTGCTGCCATGGTAGAAAAGAATAGCCAGACACCCCCCCAAACTGAGGCATTCCTCCAGTACCTCTGTGTACTCGTAAACCTTTTGTTTTCACAGTCTCATTAAAAATATCTCCTCACTCCTCATTCCATCTAGTTTATTGGGGTTTCATTTGTATCAATATGGGATGTCCAGCAGCATGCTAATTGAAAGTCAAACTAAAAAGAAATGAACAATGAAAAATCCCAGGTCCTGAGTGCTCTGCATTCAGTATCTGCTGTGGTATGGGTAGGGTATCAGGCACTGCTCTGCTCTCAGTATGTGCTGCATCGTGCTGCAAACAACTGAGCACTGCAGGTTCTCCCTCAGAAGTATGGTAAGGGTGAGAGACCTGCCCTGTCCTGCTAGCTGTTAGGAGCTAGTCTGCAGTCAGAGCAAGGAAGAAATGGACCACCTGAGGGTTGGAGGGGAGAAAAGTGGGCAGCTCTTTGCATCTTGGAGTCAGGTGGGGAAGTTGGGAAGGAATTGGAGAATCAAAAGGACTTACTTGAATGCTTCCTTGCTTATGTTATTTTGCAAAATGATGTGTTCACAGGCATGTACAGTGGTTCCAGTGCTAACCATAACGGTCCCTCACCAGGTATATTGCCTCCTCCTCATGACATTCCTTCAAGACACCATCCACTCGACTCTACCCTTTCCAGTCCACATCACCATCAGTCACCGCTGGAGAGTGCCAGGGACGGGTATGTATGTGCAACATGCTTGGCCTCTGTCTAGCACAATACTGAATTATTAACTGTTTGCTTTACTTTGCATGGATGCTGTTCAAATGAAAAACACTGGCCCAAGCTGAGCTTTTTTGGTTGTTTTAGAATCATAAAATAATTTCATTTTGAAGGTCATGTCCTCCACCCCCTGTGCAAAGCAGGGAAAACTGACATTACTGTCAGGTTGCTCAGGGCTTTGTCCTTGTCTTCAACAAAACACACTGAGATTTTTTTTTCATAGCAGGCAATTACAGTTACCTTATTATTTTTTTTAATTCTTACTTGATGACTTCTTGTATGTTTGGACAAGAGCAGAGAACATTTCTCAGCTAAACTGAGAAATCTCTCAAAGGGTAAAAACCCAAACTATGACTCACTCAGGAATAAAGCGGTGTTTGCCTTAGTGAGACTTGTTCAGTGTCAGAGCAGCAGGCTTTCTCACTTCCTTGCTCTCTGATAAGATTTTCTGTAATACATCTCAGCAGCAGGCATTAACCAGCAAGATCCTAATCAGGGAAGAGTATAGATGGCATTGCTGCAGTACGGATTGCATTGCTGCAGTACGGATTGCATTGCTACAGCATTGGGTATTTCTAAAGCACCATTTGCTCAAGGATCTCATCACACCTTCTCAACAGTAAAGAATCTAAGACACAAAATTCTGTTCTAATCTTTTTGCTCAGATTTCTTTGGTGCCTAGACTCATGCAAATTAGACATCAAACTTGGAGTTTTTCTTCCAGCACTTTGGACAGGGAGGGGATTGTGGTTTTACTTTACTTATGGGAACTTGGGTTATAGAGAGATTAAGAGATATTTCTCCCTCCCACCCCTGAAAATATGTTGGGGTTCTTTAGAAAATACAGTAATTGAACATTGAGTTTTTCTATACTGACCCTTCCCTCCTTTTATATGTGTGGAAAGTCCAGAAAAGTTTAATTGTATGCTTTAAGCAAAGCACAGAAAGCAGAGTCTATGTGGCATGGAAAGGGCATAGTAAGGAAAATTACACCTGGAGTAGTTGAAGAATAATCTAATTGAGGAAATTCAATTAGGAACAAATTACTCCTTTTTTTTCCCCTGAATTTTGGGGTGAATGCTGCTGCAAGCTTAGCTTCTGTACCCACTCCCTCCATCAGACATCTCTTCTGACCTGTGCCAGTAGCAGGTACCAGTGCCCTCTCATGCTCATCTGCCCATTGAAGGGATAGACTTTTCCTGTCCCTGTCACATAAGATGCCCATGCCCAACCCTTCTCCTTCCCTGCTCTGCCACCATATTCCTGACCTTGTATTTCACGGCCAACAGGAGGCACTGGGTATGCTGTTGGAGGTGGAAGTTTTATGTGATAAATATGAGGTTCTCTGTAACAGAGAAGGCAGTGAGCACACACAGGAGGAATGGAGACAGTCCAAACTGAAGGTCCTCCAGGAGCTGTTCTTTCCCTGGAGAATGGGACTACTTGAGCCTGGGGTAGTAGGGTCCCGTCTTCTCAGTGCTAGTTAGTGAGCTGCTCTACCGTTTCCTCTTCAAATTGGTTCTAGGATGGGTTAAGGCTTAAAATCCCAACCACATGTGAAAGAAACTCAGGATATACTGTGGGAAGGATTTAACAGGCTGTCAGCAAGGCGCATTTGTTTCTAAGGCACTTCATGTTTTGGTACTGCTAGTAAGAAATGGAAGCAAAGACTTGACCAAAATGAGAGCAACAGTTTTCCAGTTGGAGGGGTCTGAAGCTGCTAGGTGAGTTCTCCTTGCTGCCCCTCATCCCCATTTCAGAGTACAGCACTTCTCTTTTCAGCAGAACACTCTGCTGGGCAAAGTGAGTTTCTCACTGAGCTCCTTCTACAGACATCCTGATCATTTGCTCAGGCCAAAGCTTACATCGGAATTGTCTCTCTGGGTTCAACTCTAGTGGAATAGGTGATCTTTACACAGTGCTGATTTACTATCTCAGAACTTATATACTTAAGTACTGTAAGGTCTTTGCAGAAACACCATAGTTAATGTTCTATGACAAAAGTAAGAGTGAGATGATAACAGATTTTTAACCATGAATCAAACATCAAAAAATGGAGGGTTGAATGGATTTCTGAAGAGTTATTTTAAATCAAAGGATCTAGCTTCACAACATAATCAATTGGAATTTTTCAGCATCTCAAATACCTTTTTCTAAACTCAAAATAATCTGTATTCAGCACTGTCATTCTCAATTCAAGTTCCTTTTCCTGTTTTTTAATTGCTTATGCTTACATTATTAATGACTGCTGCAATAAAGCCCGTACACGACATTTTCATTGCAAGCACAGAACTCAGTGTGAACGAATAGGCCTTGGATTTCATTTAGCACAGTTTTGTTTAGAGCAGCCATCCATTTAACTGGACAAAATCACTTAATAACCTAATGCTCAGAGCCACTGAATTACAGAACTGTTACACCTTGGCCAGTTCATAGCAATATGCCATTACTCATATAATATATATATATATGGTTTACAATAGGAAAGAAACACCTAACACTACCTTTCTTCATAGTAACTGCTCCAGCTCTCTGGCACACATAGAATGTTTTGCCTCATTTGTCAGCTGTCTCAGCATTCGTGTTTAAGTAAATGCAAAGAATTTCTATACTGTGAATCAGTACGATGACAAGACTGCATTGCATAGTTCAGGTCTGTGGAATGAACCAAATGATTACTATCAAGAAATCTAATTACTGAGTCATCAAATATGCAAGATGCCAAAAACTACATGAGGTGGAGCACAAATAGTCTACTCAAGTTTGACATAAGATTCAGAATTTGATTTAAAGGCTTTTTCTTCTTTTTTAAAAAAAGCCCTATGTTAAACCATCCTTTGCCAAAGTCAATACCAAGTGCAGCAGTCAATTTTCCCAAATGGTTTGCTAAGACATTTAAATAGTTTGACAAAATTATCTAATTCACTTGAAAATGTTCTAACAAAATCTGACTTCATTACCAAATGTATTTATACTGGCTTTGTACAATATGGAGAGTATTTTTTCAAATTCTGGTATGAAGTGTATGCTAGACCAAAAAATTTTACTTCTATTGATATTAATTAAACTAAAAACGTGTGACTGAGAAATATTTTGGCATCCAGAAAGTGGGCTAGTCATGCATCAGGTTTGAACATATATCTATTTTTTATTTCAGGTACCAAAGGTTTATTTCAACATTTCTTGTAGCATATGCCATGTTTAATGTCCTACTTGGTTTCATTTTGCTCATTGCAAAAATAATCTATTTTGATTTGTGGCAGAATGAAGATTGAAAAACAGCTTTTAGTATTAAATCTTAGGTGGATGTTACACTTGGCTTTCTTTCTACTGTGTTTTTTTTAGCTGTTATTATTGAAGTCCTCTAAAAATGTACTTAATTTCATTTATATACTATCTCTGTAAATTCCAGTTTAAAACATTTAGCGTGGTAAATTACCAGCTTAAATGAAACTGATACAACTAAAGTTAAGTGAGTTTGAGTGGTGGCACCAAGTTAGGGATTTGCACCAATTTAACTTAATGACCTAACAAGGTTACTTTGTAGATCTGAACACCGTCCCTCTATATGTGACTGTGAGGCCCTCTGTCACTTGTGTTGCCCATAACAAGCAGCACTTATGTTCTCAAAAGAAGCTGGGGGTACTGACAAATAATAACTTTACTGGGGAGGTGATGTGTCTCTAAGGGAAAGGAAACTATTTTTTTATATTCCTGTGGCAACTTAGGTCAATTCTGGTCTGTAAACACAACAGTCAATGAAGAACCAGTGGGATTAAGACATCTGTGATGTCCATAGGTGATGATTAATGAGAACTCTGAATCCAGTCGTGTGAGCCTTTAAAATGGAGGAGTAAGTAACTGAGGTTAGAGGAAGGAGTTTACACAATGCTTTTTGCCTGGGCTTCTCACCAGATAGCTGCAGCCAGTTCAAGCCATGCTCCAGACCCCCTGAAGAGCCACTTGTGTGTTAGATTTTTTTTTTTTTTGATTTTTTTTTTTTACATTGGCAATAAGAGACTGTAAGCCAGCTACACACATTTCAGCCCTGGTATATACATTGCCAGGACCCTGCTGGGTACCTCCATTTCTAAGAAGAAAATCTAGTCCTTCTCCCTGCCTGCTCTCAGTGAGTGGCAGGGCTGGGAAAAAGCACCCTGCTCTGTGGGATTGGTTTTGGCTTCAGCTTTGCTGGTAGATGATGATGGCATACAAAGGGTTTGGTGGGCACTCACATGTCAGGTGGGACCAGACTCAAATTGTGACTGTAAGTTTCACTGTTCTTTGCAAGCAGTTAGTTTCTGGGAGCACGACTGCTTCTAGATAAGATTTAAGAAATTGCCCCAAAAGCAATAAAAGAAATGGGGGGGTGGTGGGGGAGATACTCTTTTCAATAGGTTATCCTCTCTCCTAGAACTGCCAGAATCCAGGCCAGGCAGGAAAATAGGTTTGTGTATCTAATTCTAACTACTTTAAGAGACAAGTCTTAACTACTTATATTTAATTTTTATTTATGGTTAAGTTTGTGAGCTCACATTAAATACACTGACTAGGAACTGGCATGTTACTAATATCTTTGTAGGAAACAGACCTTTACTCTCTGGAAGTACTGTGGAGAACTAAATACCTACTCAGTTTTTATAACAGTTCCTAGGACCAAGGAGACACGTCATTCATTCACTGTGGATTCCACTGGGGAATACTCTCCATTTATAATAGAATGCACAAGTCAGTGTTTTAGTCTTTCTTTCAAAAGCACTAAAACCAATAACAAGAAACAGATACCTCTGACAGCTGAAAACATTTTCAATGGAGGAAGCCAAAAACCCATCATAATTTATCTCGGTGTTACGGATCTGA
This sequence comes from Zapornia atra, assembly GCA_013400835.1. Taxonomy (NCBI): domain Eukaryota; kingdom Metazoa; phylum Chordata; class Aves; order Gruiformes; family Rallidae; genus Zapornia; species Zapornia atra. Next base: position 140,139 of record VZTU01023849.1, read on the forward strand.
GCACGCAAAAGGGGCATCAGTACATCTGTCCAAAGAAAGAACAATGTACAGGTGTGGAGCTGAGCTTCATGTAACAAAGAAAACCTGTAATTAAAAGCATCTGGTTTCAAATCCCAGGTCATTTATCTCATTGTAGAAAATGTGATCAGAATTCATTTATAATCATGTCCAGATAGGCTTATACAGTTTTTTCCCCCCCCTTAAAGCAAAATTAGCATTATCATAGTCTTACTTCAACCATATCTGGTTAATAACTTGATGGTTGATCGTGGGTAAAATATTGTTTGGCCATCAGCAGAAATATGTGGGCATGTGTTGCATTTGTGTTTCTAAAAGGGCTGGATTGACATTCATTAAAGAGCCTTTCGTCAGTGCATCTCTAAGTAAGTGCTATGTTGCCTGCCCAGAAGAGACACTGTAAGCAAACTATCTTAAGAGTAAGAAATAAGAGACAGGGTGGGAGGTTAAAGGAGTTAGAGTAACTCATGAAGCATATATGATGGATTCAGCCACAGCTCTTCTGCACTAAATTAATGATTTTAGCCATTATTAGGTTTACCTGTTGTTAAATTTATGCTTAACACCTGTAAAGCTGTTTCTCTTTTTTACCCAAATTTTGAAAACTTCTCCAGTTAGAGGTAAACCATATATGTCAGACAGAATGATTTATTGTATGACAAACAAGTTATCTTAACCTCTGCCACTGTTCGGTATAGTGGTGCCTTTTAGACTGTAGACTTGCAGAAAGCAGGCATCAGGTACCTATAAAGAACCTACCTGCACCTGGAAGCATCTTGTGGCATACCTGCCAGAGAATAATGACCTTCTAAAATAAGATAGGTCAGTCCAGCATGCAGTGCATGCAGGATAATAGTGAGTAGGCAGTGTCTGTGTTTGATTGCCTGTCTTTGGAATTGACTTCCTGGCAATCACTTGAACCTAAGGCAGTGCTCTTCTTCATTTAAATATTTTTTGATACTTCTGTGACCACATTAATAAGGATTTCTTTCACTTCTGAAATACATTTTCCTGGATTGTTAGCAAGAATCAGTAAGTTGTCACATTTCCATTGCATGTAGCGGCTTCCACTGTACTGATTCACCAGCTTCATTTCTAAGATTATGGAACAAACCCTTATAGATTGGCCCAGTTCTCATGGTGATTGCTATGACTAAATGCTCTGCAGAAACGGCTCCTATCAGGTCAGCACAATTGTGGAGATACTCATTCAACATAGAAAAAGCCATATTTGTGTATATATGTGAGCTTTTGTAGGTACTAAACACAAAACTGAGGTAAGTTTTACACCCAACTGAGACTTGGAGGCGTATTTGTTAGAGAAGAATGTGAGTATTTTAGAAAGTCACTCTGCACCTGAAGGCCCCCAGAAAGCCTCTGAGGTACCTGGAAAGGATTCCTTTGGTTCCTGAGTAATTTTGATCCCAAATCTGTCTTCATATTGTTGATTGGTATTATTAAAAATACTCTAAAGCAATTAAATAACCTAAGACTTAAGTCACATTAAAGATCCCATGGATGGTGTGCTCATAATGTTTATGAAATCCCTCTTGCTCCCCATAGCCAGCTAGTTCCTGCACTCGTTGTACAGGCATTTGTTGACACTGCTCAGACCAGGGGTGAGTGAAGATGCAGAAGTGAATGAAAGTAACCCAAGGCAGTATTCACAATGAAAACTAGTATCCTCTGTTTATCTAGAAGCAAGACTGACATTACCTCAGTCCTACTTTAAAGATGTTACACATGGAGGTATGTCCCACACCACAGTAGTAGCAGAGCCAGGCAGAGCGCCCAGGTCTCACCAGCAGACAGCTGCCACCAGCACCAGAGAAAAGAGAAAAAACAGGAACACGGTGCCATGGCTTGCAGTCATGGAGCAGAGCCTGAGACCTTGCAAGAAGGGCAGTGTGTCACAGCCTGGTAACTTGTTTGCTGATTGTTTATAGAAAAGGGTAATAAAATGCAATGATGCCCAGCGAGGTGATCTGCAATGAAAGATTTATTATATATCAGGGAGAGGGGGGAAGAGGAGAAAGGAAGAAAGAGGGAGAGAAAGAAAAGATTCCTTGCATTCCAGAAATGTAGCCAGAGGCACCTGGCAGTGATTAGTGCAAAGGTTCACCAAACTTCAGATAGAGCCCGTCTTTAAAAAAAGGGGGAAAAAAAGTGAACGGTATAACTGTTTCCTTAGCATGTGCTGACAGCAATTCCCCTGGGGCAAGACCCAGAACAGAAACACGTGGCAAGAGATTGGGCGCTATCCAGAGACCAGATTAGCAGAGCTTTACACATCATTTTTAATATTATGGGAAGAGATGAAAATCAGTGTTAACTTTTTTTTCCAGTAAAAAAAAATAATCTCCTGGTCTTGGAATAGAATTGGACTTTCTCCACAGTGTAAGTAACTATAATGCTTGGGGGAGAGATTTTATGAATGAAAGGGTTGGCGTGCTGGATTTTATGGTATAGAACTTGGTTTCATGGAAAAAATCTCAGTTTCTAACTAGCTGCGATGCTGTCCGAGTCAGTAAAATAAAACATGGAGCTTCTTTGCTCTGTGCTTTTTACTCTGGTGCTTTAGTCTGTGCTTTTCTTCATATAAATTTGAGTTAAATGTAAATCTCAAAGTCAAGAGTGTTTGATATGGTGATACACTATGCATAGCACTATGTTACAGAATGATCTTGTAACTCGAAATATACAAAAAATTATTTGAGATAAAGGACAGATGGTTTTCAGCCTGGATTTGGTCCTGTTTCCACTGAACTCAATGGGATATGGGTTGAGGTTCTTTGTCTAGCTGAGGAATCTGCCAATCAAGCCATCACATCATAAAAAGAAAGGAAAAACCCCAGACAGTTTCATATTGGAAACATCCCTATCTTAGATATTTCTATTTTGCGGTTACACTTCATTCCTACTTGTTATTCAAGAATCTTAGTTTGAATTTGTTTTCATTATTTTTCAATTTTCAGTTCCATTCAGTATTTACTAGTATGTGTGTAGTTTTTGGCAGTCAAGAGATGACGAACTAGATAATGAAAAAGCTGATTTTAAACCAGCTCAAAATATGCCTTTACAATTTCTTACTCTGTGTTAATTTGCCCAGGAACTGCTATTGAACACAGACTGGCTGAAGGGAAGTGTAAATCTATTTCTTGCTCAGGCTAAGTACTGTGGATGGGTATAGAAAACATACAGCTTGATGTCCTGTCAGAAAGCTCAGCCAAATCAGTGTCACGTGGTTATTTTCTGGTGCAGGAGGCTGAATGTGGAGGCAGCTGGATGCATCATTCTAAAGCAGGAGAATGGTACTTGGAGCCTATGAGGTGTCTTTCGTATGGATCACCGCTAGCTCGTGCATACCGAGATGATTACGTCACGTGCACTTGGCTTACAGTTTAATAGGGACTTTCACTAGCCACAATGCACTGTTAAAACACTATTAAAAGAAAATGTATGTAGGAGTCTTTCTGGGATTTCTGTTTGGGATTCCTGAAGGTATGCACTTTAGAAAATGGGAAAACAGATTCATGCCTTCGACATTTTGATTTTTAGTTTTCTTTGGAAAAAAAACAAAACCACCTTCTGTTAAGATCCAGATTTCTGAGAGTTCCCATTGCTGTGAGTGACAAATGCTTTGCAGTAGAGGTGAAGAACTGGCTCACTGTCTATGTCTTGGTTTCATGATCCTTTGTGGGTAGCATCCCATCTGACTTCAGGAGCTTCCCTTAGGAAGGGCTGAGAAGGTGAGGATTTTAAGACAGTGTTTAAAGACATGGTGCAGAAGTGTGTGCAGTATCCCAGAAAAGTCTGTTACTGAGTTAGGATCAGTTCTTCCAAGTTTTCTGTTGGTTGTCTGGATGAAGGTACTACATAAACAAGATTTTTCTGATTAGTCCTTATACTTAATTGCCTACTGATGCATCCTCAGGAGAGGAAGGCATTAGCTTTGCAATTCCACCTGAAATCATAGGTCCCTCAAGACTAGTATTATGTCTTCAGCACCATCCTGCACATGGTGCTTCAAAGGGAATGTGAAAAACCCACAATACCTGGTCAATCATACGAAGTTGTATGATGAGTGAAGAGAGAGAACATATATAAGACTCTTTGGGCGATCACTTTACATCCTGAAGCACAAGGTCTGATTACCCCTCGCTTAGCATGGAAATGTTGGTTTTGGCCATTAAATTCTTCATCCCCTTTTTAAAAAACTAGGTATTTTGTTTGATTCTGTGATGTCCTGTGGCTATGAATGCCACAGGCCAGGGCATGCTGTGAGAGCAAAATGTTCCTTTTGTTTTAAGCCGTTCTGCTTCTCTCTGTGGTGCATGGCCTGTTGCTCCCTGTCTTGGACAGAGTGGAGAGGAGGCTGGCTCCTCCACTGCACCCTTGTAACCTGAAAAACTGTGGTTTAAATTCTCTTCCTCCATCGGCATGCTTCTAGTCTTGGCAGCTTTACTTTGTAAAAAAACCCTGGTTTACTATTCTGGTACATCTTCAGGTGGCTTTAACTCCCACAATAACTTACTGCATCAAAACTGAGTACATGTAATACATGCTCATTAATAAGCAGATCCTCACTGCCTCCAGCTGTATAGTTCCCTTTCTGTTGTTACCACTGCTCAAGAAAGTTGCACATTATTCCTACAACACTGCTGGTCCCAGAAGACACTGTAAGTTCAAAACCAGTCAGCATATGGAGGGAGCAAAGACTCTTCTGGACTGAGTGGCACCTACTGTCATTAGGTCTGAAGTCACTAAAAGGAATCTTCAGGTGAAACAGCTTTCCTACCCGAGTCATACATGACATACAGCAATGTTTTTAGCAACAGGAGTTTCATCAGTTGGCAATTGGAAATCTGGATTCAGAAAGGCTTGCTAGGAACTTCACTAGTGTCTACAGCAGATGCTGGCGAGGTATAAAGTAAAGACACGGTTAACCAGTTACCTCTCACATAAGGGTTTCTGACAGTGGAGTACTAAAAGCCTTGCAGTGGGTTAATTTGAGTTACTGTTTTACCATCAAGCATCCTTGTAAAACAGGGTAAATTATATTGACAGACAACATCAGCAGCCCAAGTGATCTCGAAGAACTGTTGATTCTTCTTAGTTTTGTCACAAGGTTGGAGAGATAGCAAAAAGGTTTATGCTCCTGAACAGAAACATTCCATATAGCTAGGAACACTCAAAATTGATGAATTAAGAAAGGATAAGGATTATTTTTTTTATATTTGTGTGAGAGTATTTATTTATAGATCTCTCTAGCTATTTATAGCCACATATATATATATGTGGTTATAAATATATATACGTATATATACATATATATATGTATTTTAAAAGGCCCCAAAGAACCTGCAAATTTACTGAATTATACAAGTTACAATTAAAGTATATGGGATATATTTATTATTAAGATCCAAACCAAAGCAAACTGTGGTTGTAGTACAGCGTTAACAGGAAATGTCCAGGCTATTAGTTATTGAAACACACATGCCTGAGCTACTGCCTGGGAATTTTTAATGCACCCATCTGAGCTCCTTGTGTAAGTAGGTGTTTCTTCTTCAGAAGGCATCTCCTCTGAAGCTCTTTACTGCTGCTAATGCACTATGTATTTAATTTGTATCAGGAATGATTCCTCCTCTCTTTAAACAACCTGAGTATCACAGCAACCTAATTAGTAGGCAAATATTCAGGAGAGAATTATAAACACAGCAGTGGGAACTGGACAGCTAGCTGATGAGAAAACTCTCCTTGAGTGTGCCAGAGCACATTCACACATGTACTCACACAAAATAAAATTTTAGGGACCAGCTTGAGCTGCAGGCATTTGCATGAATATTTTAAGGAGACAAATCCCAATGTTGGTCACTTGTGCTGATACAGACATATTTTTCTGCTGAGCAAAGCTCTTCCTAAGTAAAAACTGCCTTAAATTTTTGGGAAACATGTTAAATTCCCTGTTTGGGAGAGGCCGAGCAGAACACAGTAGTTTTTACAGTGACCTGCTCAACTAACTATATGAAACTCTTTTCATGCAGAGGAGGCAGCATTGGTCAAATGTTACACGGCGCTTTCAGGGATTCAGCTCAAGTCCCTGTGCTCACTCAGCTCCTAGGATACTGGCTGCCCGCAGAGAGCTATGTTTGCTGAGCTCCAGCGCCGTGACAGCAGTGCCAAGCAGGAGCAGCGAGCTGGTCGCTCAGCCCTGCACCCCTCTGCGCTTCCCCGGGGGGGATCTTACCTGCTCTGACCGCTCATTTCGAAGGCTTCGAGGCACAAACGCGGTCACAACTGCTGAGATCATGCAGGGGAGAGAACAGGAATCCGTAAGAGTGTGAATGGGGAGAAGGGGATGCTTTAAAAATAACAATAAAAGCTGTTAAATTCTTCTCACATGGTTAAGATTTAAATAGCTTCTGGGAGTAGTTATACTGGGTAAGGAAGGTGGGGGTTTCAGTATTCCCTCAGCTGGCCACCTTAAATGTACTATTTTGACATGCAACATATTTGTATAGAATTGAAAAATGGGATTACTCGACCATCCTAACAAAGCAGCAGAGGGAGAGCAGCCCAGCAGCTCTCTCTGGGGTGCTACATTTCCCAGCACTGGCCAGGAGAAGACATTGCAAGAGCAGGCAGAGGAAAGGCAGCACAGGCAGCTGCAGAGTACTCGCTCACCAGATTGTCCTCCCTCATTCAGAGTGGTTCCTGGCTCGTCCGGGCCTTGGAGTGCATCTTTTTGGTGTATCTCTTTAAAATGTGCATGGTCATTATCTGTGTAAATATCACTGTCATCATCTCTTTTAGCTATTATCTTCCCAATGACAACACCTGCAATGTTTTAAATCTCAGAGAGCAGCATTTCCAGGCTTCTAATAGCATTCTGGCATGTCACGGGCACTGTTTCCATGCGTGCAGCTTGAAGGGGCTGCTGAGCATGTTGGCATTTTTGGGTGTGCTGGAACAGCACACCCCTGCAACCTCAGAAGAGACCACAGCCAAGGCTTTTCTGCAGGTCCCAACAGATCATGTCAGCCCCACCTTCATGCAGACACACATTTGAGACTATTTGCAGAAAACACAGCTTGTAGCTGGGCTGCATGACAGCTCATTTTTATTAAACAATTTCTCTACTGAGACCTTTGAGGAAAAACTACAGCCACATGGGAGCTGACCTTAGTGTTTAGCTGCTTCTTAGCAAATAAACTCTGTATATTCCCCCGAGCATCTGCTCTTCAGCAGTTCAGGCTCCAGGGAGCATTTTCTGTCTCAGATCTGAAGAGGGCACGGGTTGCCCCTGCATGCCCTGCATCTCTCTTTCACCACTTCTGCAGCCCCAGGCTTTCACCCTCACACAGGGCAAGGGCTATCCCAGCTCTGCCTCTGAGCTCTTTTTAATGTGTGCTTAAAAAATCCAACAGAGAATATTGTTTTTCTTTGCACACTGGCTCTTAAAATTTTACTTCAGTTAGATATTGCTGATCATTGCTTATTGGGGTGTGTTACCTGATGAAACTTTCCAGTTCTTATATATTTGCCTTGAAAATATCCCTGCCTACATACAGCAATACTGGTTCCTTTCTTCAGTTTAATTTGGGGATATCCAAAGTCTCTGTGGTTTGTATCATATCCCTTTTTTTCTTGCTGTGGGAGATGGAATTATTTCAGCATACGATGGGGCTTTGCTTGATTTATTTAAACCCCTTTTAATAGAGTGTCACTGTGACAGCTCTTGGCAGTGTTCCTCTGCCCCTCCTGTTAAATTTGATTAAGCTGTTGTCACCATTAATTCACAGTTCATCTATATTTACCTCTTGAACGCTCCCATGTAGCGCTTAGCCCTAAGTCAAGCATAGCCTTGCTCCCCAAGTTTAATCCTCACTGCTCCAAGAAGCAGTTGTGTAAACTGGTGAGAAACTGCCATAGCAAATCATGGTTTGCATGGCTTGTGCAGTGGTAAAAGAAGAGACCACTGAGAGATTTAATTTGGGTTTAGTTGACTGTGTGCATACCTTCAGTGCTTTGTGCTCATTTTTTTTTTCCCAGCCAGGTGACATGTATTACAGCCCACAGAGGTCTTGTTATTTCTATGCCTCAGGAGCTGAAGCTGTGAAGTTTCAGCAGGCAGCTCTCAGACAGGTGGTTTTCTAGTGTCTGAAGTTTCTAGTGCTGTGCAAGAGCCACTGCTTGTGTTTAGCAAAAGCTCCAGAGGCAGCAGAGCACGCTGAGCAACCGGTCCACACAGCTCTTGCTTTTGAAAGTGTTATGCTGGGCTATGGAGCAAAAGGCCATTTATCACAGCTGCTGTAGGAGGGGAGAAGATCCGGCTTCTGTTTACTCATAGATTATCTCTAAAAGTCTTGTACATGAGTGCCCAGGGTTTTGGTCCTATCTTCTGCACTGTGCCATCCTTCTGCCTGTAAATGGCCACAGGACCATTCTCTGGCAGTGGGCTCATTGCTTCAGGCCATCTGCTGTAGTGTCCCTTGGTAGGATGGTCGCGTTGTGTCAGGGAGGAAGCACTGAAGGTTCTTTGCTCCAGCTGTGGCAGAGGATGCCCAGGGACTTCATGGAAGAGGGTTAGTGAGGCTCTTCCTCAGCTGCTCCAGCTTGTTGTGGGGGTGTTGGGTCAGGGTCTGTTCCCCAAGGAGGCTGCCCCAGCCCTCCTGTGCTGGCCTGAATCCCAGATGTCTGGGGGAATTTTCCATCTCTCAGATACAACCACATCTTACTCCTCCGCTGAGCAGCACCGCCACAAGCAAACACTTACCCAGTCTTTCTTTGGAAGGACAGTACCATCTGTTGCAGTTAATGCTGCATTTCTAAGTCAAAAAAATCACGAAGAGTAACTGAAACTAATGCTTTTCTTTGTCTTGGCTGAAGCTTGGGTGAAAAGCTTTGCCCTGTTACAGCCACAAAGGCACTTAAACAATTTACTTGCATTTACTCACTCTAACTACATTTTCCACTTCTGTTTTCTGGACATGTACCTCAGCTCATGAAATCTGAAATTAAACCTGAGCTGTGTAGCCGCTTTCCGAGGAATGGTGTCATTCTGACCCTGTCATTACGTCTGGTACCAGCAGTCAGTGTAAAGGAATAGAAATCCTTTTCTAACTAACTTCTTTTCCTCCTAATGAGTAACTGAAAGCAGCACTGCATTCTTTTTTCAGTATAATTTCTGCTTCCAAAATAAACATTTCTGTAGGTTGGACACTATGGACATAAGGCCTTTCAAGTATTTCATTTTCCCACATTGTGATGTGATATGTGACGTCTTTCTGTATTTTCTTTTTCTAGGCTTGCTCCCAACATAATCTCTCCGCTTGTCAGCCCCCTGAAAGCATTAGTTCCACCTCCAGTATTGCAGAAACACGGCTCTCCATCATCCCACAGCCAGTCACCAAATGGGCAGCAATTTTCTGGAATACCAAATAAACCATACGCTCCATTTCAGAACCAGTCTGTACAGCAGGGATCTCAAGGTAACTCTTCCCTCTCTTTTGTCTTTTTTTTTCAAATTTCAAAATTCCTATTTGGTGAGAAAGAGTTTCTTTCAGTTTTTGCGTTTTCAGCCAATACTGGCTTATTAAGGGACTGAGAGCATTTCAGCAGGAACTCCTATTTCTAAAGCAGCTTGATATATATACAGAGCAAAATGCTCACACCAGTTCACGCTCTGATACGTTATGGTGATGGGGAGGCTCTCACAATGGCAGATCTATTGTATTTACTAAGGTTTTTTTGGACATGTTTTCAAAAAGGTCCTTACAAGAATGAATTATGCCCCCAGATAACGTCATATACCTTCTTCATTTAAAGAAGCGGTGAAATATTTAGTCCACACTTGCCCCTTGATAGTCAACAAAGGATCGCTCTCACCACGCAGTAGGTGGCTACTAGTTATGCACCTCAGCTGACTGGTCATCCAGCCTTCTGTCAGCTTGGAGAGAGCAACCCTGGCAGAGCAGGAACCAACTGGTTCCAAAGTACAAGGATGGAAGCAGACCTTGGCAATGTCCTGCTCAGCCCCCTGATAGTGATGCCCGAGGCATGGGCTTACACAAAGAAAAAATACATTGCTATTGATCGTTGGGAAGTTTGGTGCCTGTGTTATTTTATATAATAAGATGAAAAGGCACCGTGTACAGCTATAGAGTGGCAGCGTGATACGAGGACAGGAATGGGAGCAGATAAGCAGCTGTCCCACTGCTCAATTTAAAACCTTTTTTGTTCTGAATTACCCAGTCTTTTTAATCAAGAACTTACCTATTTCAGAGTTCTCCTGTGGGAACTAATTAACGTTTCTGCAATTTTGGATGTATAAATTAGCAAGAGATATTATTATCACAGATTCTTCCAGTATAAGGAGCGTGCATATTTGAGAAATGCATTATATAATCCAGATGGTACAGCTGCTTAAGTGTGGTGAATACTCACAGTACAGAAGTGCACAGGACATCTGTCTGGTTGCAAGTATCACCAAGCGTGTAAGTTTATACAGGCAGATAACCAGCTTTTGGCAACTGGTTTCACAGCTGGACTGTCGTGTCTATAAGGTCGGGGTTTGGCTGGTGAAGTATCATGTGATCAGTTTGCCAGTGGGCAGAAGAGGAGGTTTGGTTTCTCTCAGTTTATGCTCAGGTCTGAAACACAGGAGTTGAACGCAAACCCAATGAACACTCCGCAGCCGCAGGGGGGTTCGGCATCCCAACAGCTCTTTCTGCCCTTCGTTCTCTGAGGAACATTTTTGCTCTTTGGTTGGACTGACTTGGTCTGAAAAGTTAAAGCATATTACATTAACTGATTTGTGATGAAGGAAAAACTAACTCAACCTGATGCTCAACAGATTATTCAATTTTAAAAGATTAACTCTGTAAGGGAAAAGTGGCAGATTTATGATAGCATATAATGATATATGATTATGTTACTATAATGAGCTAAATAACTACAAACCACAAGAGGAAAGTTTAGCAGCTCATTACTATGGCAGAAACAAATGCATAGACAGAACAAGTTTTGAACCACTTAAATAAATTGACTTTATTCCTTAAGAAAACCACATTTCCTTTTGAATGAATTGTTGCTTTCTAAGTGTTATGTCGTGTGGTTTAGAAAAAGCAATAATTTTCCACTTTAGCCAAATGTTGAAGTATTATTACAAATTCATTATGGAAATGGTCACTCAAAAATCAATTTTGATTAGCAGCCTTTGAAATCAATTGATCTGTAACCTGTACTTAGCTGTACTTGCTCAACGTCTTTTTTGCATCTCAGTTAATTAATAGCACATTTTTCTAATGGAATCTGTAGTTAGTTGGGAGTTTTGAATTTTTGCTGAAGAACTCTATATGAGTTTGGCTGTGGAAGCTAGGGGTCTGCATAGAAGCATATAAACGCTGTGGAGCTGAAGTTTGTCAAAAATGGCAAGCTTTGTCAAGCCAGTAGCAGAAATATTGATAATGAAAGAATAAGCTGACATTATTTATATGTTTAAACCTAGCTGTAGTAAGATCACATGGAAATTATTACATGCTGAAAGAATTTGGCAGGCAGTGGAATCCTGTAGTTATTTATACCTGACATAATTTCTTGTCAGAAATTTTATGGAATTTGAAAAGCTGAGATTTATTTGCACATACATGTAAATGACATGACATAACAAGATGGCATTTAATAGGCATATTCCAATTATTTGATCATTACATCATTCATTTTAAAGGTGCTTGAAGTTTTCTAGGCCGTGCCTTAGAGAAACAGAGGCAGCCAGTGCACTGTGTGAAGTGGCTAACTGCAGCTTTTCTGTCACAAATTATTTCAAAGCAAAATTTTAACTAAATGTTATGTTTGGAACTTGGTTTATTCCTTTATTAACTGTTATATTTCTACATCTACTGCACATAAAACATTTAATAGTGATCTTTTAAACTGACAGGGCATTTAGTAAATTCTTCACTTGAAAATTAACCTCAGAAAATTTTTGATTTAAACAAAAACTGAAGGAAAATCCAAAATCCACATGGAAAAAAAAAATATTGGCAGAACACTTGTTGCTGAGCTGGTAAGACGTTTTTGCTGTCCTAGAAGGAGGAGGGACATCTGCACCAGACAAGCCTTCTTGCTTACTTCATATTTTAACCACTGAAGGAAGCCCTTTTTAAGAACTTGTGAAAAACACTCCACGTTTAGTTTACTCTCATTCCTATGCGGTTGCTAATGAACCATTGGTTATGAGATTTTACTCATATTTTAATTCCTAATACTTTGTAAAGCATTTCAAAAACACTAAAGGAACCACAACTAAATAGCATGAACCATGTTTCGTGCTGCACATTTAAAAGATGTATAAATGCAGTAAAGCTCTGCCTTGTGCTGCATATGCAAATCAAACCCTGGATTGCCTGCAAGCAACAAGTTTCATTTCCTGCGGTTGTGTAAAATGAATGAAACCTTATCTGGCAAGAGCACCCGCTGTTACACAAGTCCCTGTGGTTGCTTTAACTCCCATGGCCTTTCCATCTCTTCTCTAATGGCTTTGGTTTTTAGGAACATTTAGTGTTTAAACAAGCTGGCAATTTTCCCTTTTTAACAGTGTAAAAGATGCGTGAAGCTCAGATCCTCCAAGCAGACTGGCTGGCCTCTTGAGCCAGGCCAGGCTACTGCAGGCCATCAGCAAGAGCCTGCCTACCTGGTACCAAAAGAATCCTTCTGATTGCACCTCTGAAGCAGCAGGTGGGAGTACAGAAAGTATATAAAAAGTCATGAAAACACTCCTAACTCCCTGATCCTGCAGTCCTTCAGCCCAGAGGTATGCAAGTTCAGTCACTGCAAGATCCATTCCCACCTTCCAGGATTAACATTCAGCTGGCTGCATTCTGAAATACAGCTTTTAGTACTGCACGCACAATTCTTCCTACCCAAGTGCTGTTTCATGGGCAGTTAGTGTCACGAACATCACCAAATTCTTCCTACACATCCCAGTGGTGGAACTACAGATGAGGCTCACCAGCTGCAACTGCAGCTCTTCAGCATTTCAGATGTCCTCCTGAATAAACTGCTCTCACTGTCAGTCCCCATGAACCCTCTATGCTGTCACGGGCGAGGTTATACTGAGGGTGAGTCATGTCAACATACAGAAAAGAAACAGAAGTGCTTGCTGACAGGTCTCCAACCTGGAAGTGAACTGTCTGGTGAAGGGATAGAGCAGGTGCTGTCTAAGGTGGCAATCTTCCCAGTGCTCTTGTCTCTGTAGAAGAGTTGTCCTGAGTCTCCACCTCTTCCTCACCTTGCAGAAGCTATTGGTAGCCTCTCTCTTTGTCTTCGCTTTCATCCTCAAGGAAGCAGCTACCTGCCTTTTAGCCTGCTCCTCCCCTAGCACCTTTTTCTGCACACACTGAATGCCTGCCATCCCTTTCTTGTACGGTCCCACTCTCTCATCATTTCTGTGAAGCTAATGAAAAAGGAAGGAAGCTTTCATTGTGCTGCTCAGCTGAAAAGGGTTAAAAATCCTGTTTCAATGGCATGGTTTGTTTTACCTGAGCAGTTTCTTTCTGCAGCAGTTCCCTTCCTCACTCCATCTTTTTTCTCAAGTTTTCTACCTGCATTCATTACATCTGCAAGCATATTGGCACAGGAATGATGCAATCCTCTGTACTTTCTTTAGGAAGGGCTCAGCAGAAATTCGGTCCCAGTGAATACCCCAGTGCAGTAGCACTGGTATCTCCCTGCATTGTGTCTCTTGATCATGCAGTTCCAGTAATGCTTTTTGGGCTGCCTTTTCAGATTATCACACAGTGATGCTGAGGGATAGATACTGCAGTCCAGAGGCGAATTTGATTGCTTATGGCAGTTCTTTCCCAGACTTCTGATTGTGAGACAGTTCTCTGCCTCAGGTATTTTTTCCTGAGCAGCTAGACAGTGTAACTTAAAACACTTTAAAAGAAACCTTTACCCGGGTCTTGCGAAACCCCTGGATCCAGCTAGTTTCAATCCAGTTCTGTCATGCTTGGCTGTTCTCTGATTCTCTAAGCCACTGTGCCAGCCCTGTAGATCATAAAGATATTTAATTGATTTAACAAAGGCAAGCCTGGGAGCATGACAAAAAGGCAGCGATTACAGAGACAGAGAAAATACACGTCATGCCTTCCCTAGAAGTGATGTGTATAGCAGACATTCTGGAAAAGGTTCAGCTTTTTCTCTAGCAGTGTATGTAAGTGCTCTCTGAAACCAGTTATACCTCATCTGAAGCCAAGTGTCTCTTTTTTTTTCACTGCTCGTCTCAGAAGTTTATATTTTTAGAAGGCTTACAGCAAGGAGCTCATGTTTTGTAAACAGAAAAGTCAGGATAATTATCAAAAGCCAATCAATAAAGCTCTGTACCTAAAAACCACATGAAAAGATGGCTTTGCTACCTCTCATAAGAGCTCTTTGGTTTTTTGAGCCAGACTCTCCAGGCAGTAAATAGCAGTGGCTGTCTATTTCTTCTGAGGAAGGGCATGCATCATTGAATACTCAGCTTTCCTAATTTCTGGGCCTTCTTCTACGTAGGAGCCAACATGGACAGCTTTGGTACAGTGTGCACAGTGTCTCTATCTCATAGAGTCATCCATGATTACTTCACCAATCATGGATACCAACAATTTAGGTATTTTGTGGTGGAGGATCACAGGTTCCCAAGAAATGAATCATCTAACCTTGCAGATTCTGCCAAAACACATATTAAACTGTGAAACTTCAGAGCAAATCTTTCACCGCTCGATGAGTTCATTGCACTTCTACTAAAGAATTGCCTCAGCCTTATTTATTACCACCTCAGAACACTTGGCCAGAATGAATAGGCAGACCCCGAGTTTTGCCTGGTACTACCTATTTTCAAAGGTTGGTAGTAAAGAGAAAAGTTAGGAAAGGACAGGAGCTCTTTCTTAACAGGGAAAAGCTTACACACAGTGTGATTTGTAAGGGACAGATTCCCCTCCGTGCAGCACCCAGGCGCTCTGGTGACAGGCACTGGTATTTCATTACTAAACAAACAGCCTGAAAAGCTGCAGGACTGGCCCAGCCAGTCAAGGCTTCCAGTGGTGCTATGCTGACTTCTGTCAGCTGAAGGTCTGGCTGTGTCTGTGTTCCAGTGAGCCACTTGGAACTTCTGCAGTAGTTCTGAGGAAATGTTTCTCTCTGAATAAGACTGAAGGAAGAAAGACAACGGCTCCGTGTTCTTTTCTGGCAATTAGAGGAAAATCCTGATGGCACATTGTACTAAACTTTAAGCCTGACTTGGTTGACTTCAGTTGTGTATAAGGGAAGGAGCATCAATTCCAAAGGGACTTTCAGAGAAGGTAGGAAAAAGGATAGTTAATGTGAATGTGCAACGTACACAGAATCAGGAAGAGATTACTGAGGCAGGAGGAAGGAGGATAATTAAATCAGACCACAGTTGGTATAAATCTTCTGACATGCTCTGAGGTCATCCTTATGGGAGCAAGTAACATTTTCTTTTAGGATGTTGGCACAAACTTCTAAGTTGTAAGATTACTTCCTCAGCAATTCATTTATTGTTTAGTGTTAAATATCTTCTTCTGTTGTGTACAATTCATTCACAACTTGTGCTGGCAAAACTCAAACTGCTGGTCCACTGGTAATACGATACAAGCAGAATGACCCAGGCAGCCAGACATCAAACAGATTTATCTCAGCACTTTTCAGAAGCAAGAGGAGTCTTCAGCTAAAGTAAAAGTCTTCACCTGACATCCAACTGGAGTCAGTCCTGCACCACTAATTCAGTTGTATTTGCAGATTGTGACCCCCTGTGTTTGGTGAAAGGGGGTTCATTTGAAGTAAGAGCAGTCTGAGAAAGGAGAGGTTTAAGATGCTGTTCTCCAGTAGTGTATAACATGTGCTGGATGGGAAAAGACTTTATTCAACTGAAAAGAAAGCAGTGCTAGTCATTTAAACATAGCATTATTGTATTAAAATTAAAAGTAATTAATTATAGGCACATTCCTATTCCATCCTGGACCCAATCCAGTGGAGTACTTACTAAGCTTTGAACACAAGTGGGCTGTTGACTGCATTCAGCTGACCTAATGCTTGAAATGAAGCTCATTCTTGAGATTTTTTTTTGATGGGGATCACAGTCCACAGCACCTTGTGGGATGGAGTTTGATGTAGCTTTTATATTATTATGACTTACAGAAGAGCATGATCATTTTCCTATAGTTAAAACTGAGGAACTAACCACCCCCCCAATCGTAATGAAACTGTGACAGAAATGGAGCTAATACCCTGCAGTAATGTTAAAATGTGTGTGATATCTGTTTTCAGGTTACCAAGGCAGCTTTCACTCAATACAAAACTGTTTCCACTATGGAGACTGCTACAGAACAATGGACCAGTCTGTCACCACCGATGTGCTAACTGGGGAATCCCACTGCTTTAATCCTCTGAGACAGAATGGCTATCACATACTCAATGCACCTTTGGCTTCAACAGGTAATTTGTTCTGCCTACAAAGAATTATCTATACACTATTTTTAGCAGGAGGGCAAAAGAACACATTTTATAGTCGGTGTTATACAAAAATAATGTTTTTATCAGAAATTCAGTCACTGAAATTCATTTGCATCTATAAAAACCCCAGAAGGAAAGCAAATTGAGGTTTTTTTATTCTCCTGTGTTTGACTGATGGACAAACCCTCCTTTCGCTCTGCTGGATGTCGCAGGCAACACACACCTTCAGGAGCACTGATAAACAAGGCACTTCCTACATTCATTGTGCAGGCTGTTCAGGTAGGCTCAGGTGGGCTTTTATAATCAGATCAAAGTTAGGAAGATAGTTAACTCCAAAGACAATAGCATCAGCAGGGACTTCCTGGCCATCTAAGAATAAAAGGATTGCTTTGTTTTGCAGTACTGAGGTTCACAAAATGGAAAGGCACTGCTTTGATAAATTCAGCTGAAAAGATTAGTTAGTTCCTTTTTGTTTGGAGTTCCTTTGCCTTTGGGCTGTTGCACATTGGTGGCAACTGTATTTTCCTGTTCAGCTACACATTTGTGTAATGTAAAATTTGCAGCAAGTTGTTAGAGCTCGATTGCTGTAATACATCTAGATTTAAGCATTCATTTTGTAAAGCATTTTTTCTACTTTTAAAACCACAATTCACAATTGATAGAATTACTGAAATGGGACAAAATGTGAGTACTGCCAGAGCCATTTACTGCCATCTTTACTTACATATCTCCAAGAAATTTTTCTTCATGTCTGAATTCAGGAGGGCATCTCCTGAAATCCATACTGAAAACATATGTTTAAATGCTTTTTGAAACGGGGCCTGAATCAGACCACAAAATTAGAGTTGACTTTCCTGTTTGTTTTGCATTAAAGGAAACTCTGTTCAGAGAGAGCGTGCATGCATTTGTTGTTCCATACTAGAAAGTGTATGCATCAGTAACGAACACCAGGGAAAAGTTTAAGATGAAGTTTCAACTTCAACTTTGAATTCTTCTGTGTTATTCATAAGTTTGATGTTACCAAATCTTTTTTTTTTTCATTTTAACATCAAATTTCCAGTTTAGATTGACAGCCTGCAATATTTAAAGAATAGACTAAATAAACTTTCCAAAAGAAACTGTAGGAGCAAAGAATAATACTATGGCAAGACACCAATTTCAACAACAGTTGATTTTTCTGTCTGGAGCTAAACTATTATGAAATGTTTCTGTGTAATATTTTTGTTTTCAGAGTGATTATCGAGGTATGCAAATACTTGAAAGGCTGAAACATAAATATATAAATCTTATTGCATCTTTTTGTGTGTAAAATAGAACCATTCAGCTTTGCAAGACTCATCAAGCCTATGCATTAATTTTTTCAGGCTTTTATAGCACCATTAATATTAAATGAGATCTCATCTCACAGGAATGCCAAATGTGACTGGCAAACAGCTGTTCCATGAATCACATTAACAGTCAATAAATTTTTATTTTCTGTTCAGGGCTTCAGATAGTTTACTCTATCTGGAATCTAATAATGATTTCTGGGGTGTATGCTTATCTTGGGTTTTGTCCATCTGTGGTTGTGTATCCACCCTGTATACAGGCTCATCAAACAGAAATTAACATAACATAAACACTGACAAAACTTACCAAAATACGGGTCACTCCACTTGGCCCGACACGGCACAGGGCAGATAAACAGGCCAAGTTCATCTTCCAGAGACTTTGGACACATGCTGCATGCCAGAGCTCTGCAGACTGCAGAAGCTGACCTGTAAACTAACAGTAAATTCATACGTCACAGGAAAATGCAGAAATGTAAACATGTCAAAATTTGGTCTCACATGACAAAAACATACCTAATAGTAAAATACCTATAATTAAGTTCTAAGGACTGAGAGGACAGTTCTCTCTGAAATCAGGGCTGGCTGTGAAAGGCTGTAGGATCTGTCATGACTGTGGTACCATACAGCCTGGAGAACTCCGTTGGGCCTGGTGCAGTGCTAGATTTAGCTGTATCGAGACAAACTTGCCTGTGGAGTGAGGCAGCCTGAAGAGGTGAGAGAAAGGCAGAAGGGATGAAACAGCCTTATTTTCCACATGGGGACTGAGGCACAGAAAAATAGCTCCAGGAGCTCCTCTATCAAGCAGAGGTTGGAGCTTTAACCACGAGCATCAGCCATCTGCACACTGATGTGCAATTCACACCAGTGTGGTTTGCAAGACATTTATTTTCTATGTCATACACTTGTTCACAGGTATGTTCTTAACTAGAAGAATTTTGTTCCATGTATTGCCTCAGCTGATTAATGCTATTGATTATTAGAAGGGTGGGCTGGGTGCAGGGTGCAGGGTTCAGACCGGTGCACTGAAGCTCACACAACCCAAATCAGGTGGTACAGGGTACAACAGAATGCCTATGCTCAAGGATGAACATGAGGGGTGATGTCTCAGACAGTAGTTTGAAGGCTGGGTTAGCAAACTGTTGAGGGAGAAGGCACAGAAAGTTGCCCAGCTCCAGCAGACAGGAAGAGTCTGGTCCATGTGAGAACAACAGGCACAGTGACAGGCGCAGAAAGGAGAGGGCAAGGCAAGGGGTGAACACAGAAAGGGTGAAGTAAGAAGAGAGCCACACTGGAGTGAAACGAATACCTGTATGTGACTGGCCAGTTGCAAAAGCAGGTTATAGTGGGGCCTAACAGGAAGCTTTCATGTCCTTTGGGGTAGGCTCCTTGGCACTCCAGCTGCCATAGCACCTAGTAGCAGGCAAACCTGTTCCTTTCCACAGGGATGCCCAGCTCAGGGAGACTTGTTAACAGCTGAGGAAGTTTTGTGTTACAAAAGTAGGACAGTGTGAGCACTGGCCAGCTTGGCCAGGTGAGGAACCAGCAGCACTGTAAGCTTAGGTGGGCAGTGGACAATGTGGTGTCCTGTGGGCCTGATCAGAGCCAGACATGCTTTTGCAGACCTCACTTCTGCAGTATATGGGTATTCAGTAAATTTCTTCTGGATCTTAAGCAGCTGGGAGACACATGGAACCTTTTTCCTAAGTGCCATTAAAAGGAAGAACGCACAAAACAAGAGGACTGCATCACTTTTAGTGCACACTTACTAGGATCCTTGCCCACTCATTGTTTTGACATCCTAGTCAGATAATGACTGTAAAGTCTCAGGAGAATCATACTTGATACTTGCACTTTGCTTGCAAATGGGTTGCCTTCCACAGAAATGAATGAGAGCTTCATCTACTGTGACACAAATGCCCGTGGAGATTAGTTTGTGTATCTCCTGGGTAAGGCTTTGATGGTAAACCCTATTGTCTTTTCATTAGCACTGTATAATCCCAGGCCTCAAACTATGCTTCCTTCCTTATATGTCCTGTGGTACTAAACTATGTCCATGCAACTTGTTCCTGCTTTCAGGCTATGATGCAATCTCTGAAGCACAGTGTGTATCTGAAGACATGGTCTCCAGTGGAGCTGATGAAAATGGCTTCTTCCAAAACGGCGCCTTTGATCAGTGCTTGAATCACATTCCTTCCATCTATACAGATACCTAAGAGCAGTGCTGACCTTGTTTCCCTTATTATACCTATAACTGTGTATGTAATAACAAAGGTGGTGTTCAAGTCCTTTTATTTAGTCTGTATCCCTATATGTGCTCATTTAAATAAACACCTCACATTTACCAAACCATTTTATACATGAATAGTCTGTATAAGATAATATTGGAAGCTGTTCCTTTGCTGTGGCACTTTGAAATTCATGCTTTAAGGGAATGAGGAGAGTTTCAAGCAGCTTGTTTTGTAAGTTCTCTCAGTAAAGTGTAAATGTAAGTTATATAATAAACTTGTAAAGAAGGGTTTTGTCCTTAAAAGTATGTTTCAATTTGAAAATGCTGTTCCCTTTAATCAATTTTCATTTAACTCATTGGTCAATTCTATTTTTCTTTTTTTAACTAAACAGATTTTTTAATCACAGACCTCATGTATATAAAGATCTTCATTTGCTCAGCTGTTTTTATATTTTCAGTTTTACAAGAAAGCATTAAAAACTGGAAACAAGCATTCTGTCATTTGTTAACATCATTGGTCTGCCTGACAAAGCTTAACACTACAGTTAAGAGTGATTTAAGCAAAGCAGTAACATTTCAGTGCCTGCAAAACTAAAGCAGCCCAAGTGTATGTGAATAAAGCCAAGTGGCCCACAGACCTTCAGTGAAAGGACCAAAAGCCTTCCAGTGCAGGGTGGCACCATGGGTTGGCGTCCCAGCACTACATGCCTGATAGTCCTACACCATCTCCCATCCTTCCTGCTGCCCATGCCATGGTGGGTACATCAGCACAGGCAGCCATCCCAGCAGTGTGGGGAAAATTCAATGCAGCCGTGATTGGCTCTCTGCCTCCGCAAGCAAAGGGGCAGCCTCATCCCAGGTGCAATCAGTGGCACCCTTACACTACACCAACACTGAGCACGGGGCAGGGCACCAGATTTAGCTATTCACAAGACCCAGCAGCCACTCTGAACTCTTCACTTCAGGCAGATGCTGTAGAGAGCAGGACACGTGGCTTTTCTCCATCCAAAGCACTTGTCATCAGTGGCTTTCAGTGGAACAGAGGTCACCTACAGTAGCTTGGTTCCCTGTCACTGTGGCCCTGGCCCCACTGGGCTGCATTTCCTAGCCCAGTCGTGATTCTTGGGGGAGCACAGGCACTCCCAAAGTGTGCCAATGCAGGCATGCTGGACATGAGCTCCTGACAATGTCCCACGGTGGTCTGGGAGAACAATAAGGAAAAGCTAACTAATAGGAAAGAAACTGTTCTCATTTGCAAACTGTGGGTAGTTGGGCTTAATAAGGCAGCTGAGGAGCAAAGTATGAGTATCTGAAAGGCTTTATTCTGTCACTACACAAACCCCAACCTCAGGAAATGCTCCTGCAAGTGGCACCTGCTGTCCCACAGGTGTGGGCACAGCCTCACAAAGGAAAGAGATGCTTGGGTTAAATGAAGATGCACCATGTCCCTGGGCACCCTTAAGAGTCAGCATCAACTTTGTTCTTGTGCTGTACACAGAAACAAATGACTGTAAATGTCCTAGCTGCCCTTGGCAGGGTCCAGCTGTGACTGGCTCTGCCTCCTGTGCCCAATGCATCTAGATGACACACTGTCACATGCTCTGACATGGCTGGTCCTGTGTGGAGCCAGGAATTAGATTCTAAGATCCTTACAGGTCCCTTCCAACTTCAGGACATTCTATGAATGCCAGAGGGCTTGAGCTTGGCTACAAGGCAGAGCTTTTGTGAAAAAGCTGAAGGACATTTTTACAGCAGGTCCCATAGCAAAGTCTGCAAAAGGACACCATGCCCACACCAATGGCAAGCCATTTCCACAGGCCAGTTCCCACACTACCACGTCTGCAGCAGCAGAGGAGACTGTGCTGTGCCCAGCCGAGCTAGGGGTGCACACCTGAAATGCTGCTGATGCCTTATCTTTCACCACCAGGCAAAATACTCACAAGTACCCATTGCTAAAGGATGGCCAGATTAAGCATCAGTCAATGTCATCTGCAGCTCAGTTTCCCAAGCTACCATGGGGCACCACCAAAAAGCTCACACTGTACTGAAACCAGGGACTGAAGACAGTACTTCCCACCCCTCCCCTCCCCCCCAAACCCTCTCCTCCCCATTAGCAGGATCTGCTTAGCAGTGGTGTGCCCATACAGTGCTAGTAAGGACCGTACATCATGCCAGGTATGCCAGTGCCAAGCCACATCTTTTCAGTTTTCAGGCCTGTAATCCAATTAGCTGCTCCCCAGGGAACAGCCTAAAACAAAAAGCAGCTGCTGGAAGATTTCTTGTTCCCCCTCTAACCCCAAAGGACTGACAGAAAAATGTCAAGCACCTGGCTTCAGCAAAATAGCAAGATCTACAGGGGGGAAAAATTGCTAAATTCAGTGGCATGGTAAGAAAATACCACATCTTGCAGCTGCATGGTCAGAATCCACACCCCAAGCTGAATGGGGCAATTCTTTGGCAGCACTCGCAGAAGTGGCATTACTGGGTCCACAGGACTGTGGTTCCCCTCATGGTCACAAAGTTCTACAACCACAATGAACATATTTATTTTCAAGCACAATTTGGTGGCAATGTGTGAACCCAGCAAAGTACCAGGGAAACACATCTGCAGCATAAACTTGGAGGTCACCAGTGTCCTTTGTGGCTCTACCAGGGAACACAGCCTATAATTCTTGGCAGTTTCTAGCTCTGGCAAACATCTTGTAGGGAATCGAGACAGGTTTGGTGAGGGTGTCCCATGTGTGCAGACAGCCCTTGAAAGGCAGCTCTCCTGGGGGACCAAGACCCTGCTCTCTGCAAGGGTGTCACCCCAGAGGCCAGTGTACAGCCCGTGGCCGATGGCTCCCTGCCTCCGTCAGGCAGTGCGCACAGAGGTGGAGCCGGAGGGAAACCCAGACAGGGCAGCAGGGAAAACTGCTGCAAAGGAAACTGCTGGGGTGTCAGCTGAGGGAAGCAACAACAAAATGACCCTGAAGCATGACGACCAGCAGTCACAGTACTCGTACCAACCTGCCCGTAAACACGAGACGCAGCCCAGGCCCGACACAGCACCTGGTGCCCCAGTCCCCAGCAGCCCAGGGGCTGCTCCTGTGTAAGCATCGAGCACCCCGGGTCCACCGTGCCTCTCCTCAGCCACAGCAGCCTCTGCAAGCACGAGAAAACCCTGGATGCCATGCTGTCACAGCAGCGTGCTCAGCACCACCCCAGGCTGATCTGGGCTAACGCAATGCCTACATGGATGCAGTTTACTTGTTTCTCCAGGGCCTGGTTGCACCTTGTTAGTGTATATGAAGGTGCCTCTGTAACCAATTTAGCTTTCTGTCCTCAAGAAATTTGAATGAAACCTAGACAGTCAGGAAGTTTTACAGTTAGTCACTAAAGAACAAGGTGCATGGGGTTGTATGACACACACACCCTTTTTATAAACAGTTCCTCAAGATCTCTGGCTCTCAAGAATGCCCAATCCCAGTCACAAACCCATTAATTGTGGCTGCCCAGACTGGCCCAAGCAGTCCCTGGCAGCACTGACTCATCATTCTCTCCTGGAATTAAAATGTATAAAGGCTCCCAATTGTGCTTTAAGCCTACACACGTGGCTTTGCTTCTAATCGCTGCCACATTTGGCTTTCTGTCCTGTTTCTTATCTCCTCCAATGCATCAGATTTTTATTTTTTTAATTCTCAGACATAAGTGGCCTGAACTCCTTCCTAGAACATGAGCAAGGGGCAGGTAGATTAACAACTGCAAGGCAATAAAAACTCTGTAAGTTTTGAAGGAGGACTTAACTTAGAAAAAACATATCTGAAGCCCAACAATGCTGTAATGGCTAAGACAAAAATCAAAATAATTCCTGTGCTTCAATTAGTTGGAGACATTAGAAGGAAATCGTGCCTTAAAAACATGATTAATCTCATTTCCTAAAAATTAAAGAAATCCTTCTAAAACTGACATTTTTTTAGTTAAAAATACAAACCAACCAAACCTAAACATATTTGATCAATTACAAAAATATTTATGTCACAACAACCAGGCTGTTCAAAACCACACAATGATTCACAAAGGTCTGGGAAATTTAAAGCATAGCAGCTGGAGTGATGATTTAATTCCAGAATCTGTGTGAATCAGGTTTTCTGTAAATTAAAAGGATAGATTCAGAGAAATGCAAAGGCACTCATACGTTGCAAAGTTATTAATAATAAAACCATTAAAATACACAATAGAACAAGTTACTGGTTACTTGTGTGCTTGTGTACTTCATTATTTCCTTTTATTACATGTAAGCAGGGAAGTATCTCATGTAAGCTTTTCCTAAAGACACAAAGAAACCTTTCAATGGAATTTATTGCTTGGCAAGTTTCTCGTTGTGGTGCTGTAAAAACCCCACCAACTAATACGTATAATAACTAGAGTAAGGCTTTATAATAGTAGAAAATTATTACCCTGTGGAATTAAAATGGAACTGCTGGTTCCAGTTGACTGTCAGATACTTTTTCAATCTAGGCAGCAGAACTCAAATAATAAATTACAACAGTACTTTATAAATAGCCACAAATCATTTCCCCAGTGAATGAAAACCCCATTTACCCCTGTGTAAGTGTGCTGTGTGTACGCAGTATGCTCTAAGAATGACTGAAATAAGATGACCTTCAGTGGCTGATCAAGCTGGGAGAGAGAAAATGAATTTCAAGTTGACACTGAAGCAGCTAACGTACATCTTTGAGCTTTCCACCAGCTGGGATGCAAGCCAAACATTCAGCAGGACCTCTACATTTTTAATATAATCAAGCTCAAGCTTTTCATTGTATAGCAAACCCAAATGCTTGCCCTTTTCTTGTTTACTAGCTGCAGTACTTCACAAGCTATAGTAGTGCTAAAGAGGTGCCTTTGCAAGTGAGTAAATGAAACGTACACATGTGGCATATCGTGACAAAATAACACTATTTTAGTGCCATAATTCTGATGTGGCAACATGACAGAGGAATTTGCAAGACCAAAGCCTCAGCTCTGCAGCAGGAACGGTTACAGCCTCTGGCAGGTATCAGATTTGCTCCCATAGAAAGAAAACAAGAGTCAGTGAGTACATTTTCAGATCATATTTTCTCGTTATGTACACACCAAACAGCAGGGACAGCTGCTCCTTGTGGAAAGGCTTCCCAGCTTCTGAGATTGTCCTTTCAACTCGATACATTTTCTAAGTGGTAAGAGTCCAAAAGCCCAAATTCCAGAGCACATGAAGAGCACCGATTCGATACTGCAATAGATGTCAGTTACGCAAGCAGTGCAAAAAAACCCTGGTTCTTAAAAAAACAACCAAGTATGTGAAAATAAACAGTGACTGTAAATTGAATTTAAATTGCATAAGAGATTTCAATTGGGTTTGTTATGATCTTATTAAAACCTACAAGAGTTTTAGTCAAGTTCTCTGGTAATGCATTTGTATTGAATTAGAAGATCAGCTCAGCAGAAGAGGAAAAGAGAGCCAGCCTATAGCATTTAATTCACTGACAGCAAAAAGCCATTGGAACATTCCCTCCTGAGATAAGCCCCTCTGAGATTTGCAGAGTTGCACAAAAAGCTCTTCTCTCCTTAAATTTCAAAGCAAACTGCAAACTCCCTCGAGTGATTTGGAAGCCCATGGCCCAGAGTCAGCAGAAAAAGAGCTGCAGTCTTCTGGACTGTCAAAGCCTTGCAAGGTTGCATATCTTGGCTCCATGGGCCATCAGTCACTGTAGCTGCAAAACCAGTCAAGCAATGACAGACATTTTTCTTTAAAGCCTCTAAAGCATAGAAAGTCCCAATCTAGCTAAAGCCCTTACAACACTCAGATTTCTACCTGACTTCCACTGAGATGAAAAGAAATTTGCCCATTCCTTTGGCAAAAAAGATTTCTGTAGTGGTGGTGAAGCCAGGAAATAATCAAGTAATTCTTCTGTGCTAACAGAGATTTTCTGGCCAGAGACAATAACTCTCATTCAAACCCAAGTGACTCAACCTCAGAAGTGTGTTTCTGGCCCTGTGTTACATAAAGGTTCTCTTCGTTTAATCAAGAACACCAAGAAAAGCATGATGTTAATTTTCAAACCTTTTGCAAGTTTTGGATTGCTTCATTTCAGAAGGTTTTCTCCCTCCCTTATGAAACAGTGGCTAGGGACTGGGCTAGGAAAGGAGTATATCAAGCTGGTTTATTGGAGGATTAGACCCATCTTCCCATGCTTTTAGGTTTCCTTCATTTCAGAAGGACAGCTTAACATGATGCATCCTCAGGGCAATACCAACCAAAAGTCCCAGAGCAGCTCTTCCCCTCACAGCCCCCAAATTCAGTATGTGGTTCAGACACTAGACTCAGGATTATCCTTTTAAATAAGGGGTGGCTTCATTTCACCCTACTCCAGGCATCCATGAGATGTTAAACCAGCACCCTGGCTTCTTCTCAGGCACTGGGAAGGGCGCAATGCCTGCAGAGAGGGAGTCAGCCTGTCCCAGGAATGGGTTTAAGAGCCACAGTCTCCACTGATGGATGTCAAAATTCAGACAACATAAATCCCTCCCAGCATGTCTCCTGTAACAAGGAAGGCTGACCCTGTGGTATGCCAGTGTCCTCCATCCTCTCCTACGCAGCCAGCACTCACCTCTGAAACTGAGCATCTGCACAGCAATCTGCACCACCTCTCTGAGCAAAACCGGGGATGACTGGTACCAAAAGAGATCTCTTCAAAACAGTTTGCCCTGAATACAACCCAAAGCAACACTGCTGAATTGCAGTGGGCTGAGGGGCAGTTTTTGAGGTGTCTCAACACCTACAAATGAAAAAAGGGCATTAAGTGGAATTTTTCAGAACTGCCTTAATTTCTTTAATTTCATCTCCCGGATTTTATTTCCTTCTGAAAAATCCTCTTTGGTGCATATTTGCATCTTTAGGCACATTCTGCAAATCTGGGCTATATTGCATAATGAGTTTTCTTTCCTATCTCTTTGGGTTGAGAACCACACATTTGCCTAAGGAATTCTCCGTGGAGCTGAAATCTGTTAGGATTATAAATACAGGCTGAGCTGGGAACAGGCTTTGGAAACTGCCACAAAGAACAACTACAGAAAACAGTGATTCTAGTCACACAAGATACCTGATATAGTTGGCAGGAAGGCAAAGCTAAACAAATGCAGGTTTACATTTTACTATTTAAAGAATAAAATATTCAACTTGAGTTCCATTAACACCTGTCAGGTCTTTGGTACATACTCAAATCCACATTTCTAATTTTACTGCTAAATAATCCCAAACTTGGCAGTTGGAAGGTAAAGCAAAATACCCAAGCTAAACATCTGAAGCAAATTGTAGCTCTCTGGAAGAGCCCTTCTGCTGTATAAATGAAGGTCGTATGTATAAATGATTAGAAGCTTAAGGAAATATGTCTTCTGCTTTTCTAAATTGATAACACACACATATTGCATTAATATTCCCACATCAATTATTGGACATGTTCCCTGCTGTAAGAAAAACGGTAATTTTTTTTTTAATAATCCCTTGGAATAATATTCTTACACCAGTACAATTAACCCTTGCTGTGCAGGAGGAAAAGAGGTTGATGTAATAAACTACATCACAGAAAAGCAGTACATCAGCAGTGATGCCAGCACCTGGGTGTACCCTAGTTTTGGGGGACAGTTAACAAGACACAAGAGTCCTCCTTTGCCTGGAGGGGATGTGTCAGAGGTGACAGGTCTTGGTGGGGATGGAGGGAGGAGGAGCAACCCAACTGTGTTGGCTGTGGCATTACAGCCATGACAAGTCGTACTGATGGCAAACCTGGGGCTCTGCTTATCAGCAGCAAAAGAAACCCAGCCAACATTGCAGAAGACTCCCTGAACATGTTGTCTTCTCTCTGTCGGGGACAACTTGTGCTTGGCAGCAGACACAGGGCAAGGTTTCACCTCAGCACTGTGGAGGATCCTCAAGTGCCCAGGCTTTTGTAACAGACAGACTGCCCAGACCCTGTTGGGGTCTGGGGAACTGTTGCTGAAGTCAGGGGAGCGTCAGGGTAGCTGCTGCCTGCAACCATCACCCCTTTGGCTGCTGCTAAATCACACTTGCCAGAAAGAACTTAATCCTAGTGCTCATAAAACTACCTCTGAAACACATTTTTCCCCTTCAAAGTGCACCAGGTCTCAGTAAACGCCAAATATTTTCCATAAATGTTCCCAAGCTAAAATACACCTGAAGCCATCTCTAGGGTCTTCATCCATACAACTGTACATACACACTGTATACACATGTCCCACTATGCCCTGCTCACCCAGGGCAAGGCTGGACACCCACTTTAGAGACAGAATGTCTTGGCACGGACATGAGAGCCCCCAGCTCTGATGCTGCGTGCGGAAGGGTGGCAGAAGAGTTCCCAGTTCATCACGGCTGATGCTAAGCACAACAAGCACCAAAATGCAAACAGCATTTATCACTTCTGACAGGTTCCTTTATTCTCTACTTTTTATTAGCTGACATGAAGTTAAGCTCTTTTTGTCAGAAACAAAAGCCATTAAAAGGAGGAGGGGGGAACCAGGAAGGTTATTTCCCTGTTCTTACAAGGCATCAGTACACTATGACAGATGGTGCCTATGTACAAATGATAGTGCCAGGTTCAAATCTGGCAAGACCAAGGTGCAAAAGCCACGCTTCCCTGTCCCAGGGGATGGAGGTGTGTGCAGACTTACAGGAAAAGCTACTGGAAATCGCTTTCCTATTGAACACCAACTTCCCTGCACATTTCCAGTTGGTAGCCCTGGACTTTTCTGATATTTCTCTTTTCTCACAAGAGGGAGCTCTGGCTCTGGAATAACGATATGAAAATGTCCCGCCCAGACACTGCTGCTCTGCTGCCTCTGAAAATGCCCATCTCTTGCCCAAGGTTGGATGTACAGGGCTCCTTTTGCAGTTAGAAACCCATCACCAAGGGCCTGATTCTCAACTGGAATGTCAATGATCAAAAAGATGCCACTGTCATAAACTTAAACAGGTTCCAGAAATTTTCCAAGAGAATTTGGTGGTCTTGAACAGTGCCAGAAAGAGTAGTGATTGTCTAATTTTTCCCTGAGCATTGTCCCTGAGCAATGAAATCTGATAAATCAGAAGGGCCAAGGAATTAGACAAGAATACAAATAAACCTTAGAGTGTCCATAAATGATGTTTTTCTGATGTGAAGACCTCCCAACAAATCCCAGCTAAAGTACCAGTTTGTACATAACTGTTTCCATAATCCCCTGCTCTATCAGGGGCCACTCCTGCCCCTTGCTCACGCTCAGGGATACCTCTGCAGCCAGTGATCCTGGGTGCAGAGCAATGAGCACAGGCACCAGTGGCCGTGGCCACTGCTTTCCATCACAGTTCAGTGAGGGAACAGCCTCTGTCCCTGGGTTCAGTTAAACTGGAGATGCAATCCCCACACACAGGACAGCTGAAAGTCTGTCCACACTTGGACTGTCAGCCAGGGAGGGAGCTTTGGAAAACATAACAGCCAGTTTCAAAGGGAAGTTGTGAGCAGCTACCATGGGTTTCAGTGAGGGAGATATTTGGTAACTGCAGTGTTTTTGACTCTTTTGCCTGTGGACGGGTGCTCCACACTTTTGCTACAATGATTCTCAGTGATGCTCTGCTACCTCCAACCTATGTATGTATAAATATTGTCCACAGGCATAGCTTTACACTTTATGCTGTCACTTCCCCTCCCCTCTTCTCTTAGCATACACTGCAAGATCAGCCAGTTTTTCTGACATGATTTTTCAGTCTGAACTGGTGCCACCAAAGCACTGCACTAGCACACCTTGGATGTGGCCCCACAGAGCTGCTGCACAGCTTGGGGGATTAAAAATAAGTCATTCCAGTACACAAAGGCAGAGAGTTTGTGTCAGGAACACTTCAGCACCCAGAAAGCTCTATTGGGCCGAAATCCAAAATCGAGACTGCATATCCTTGAGCTCCCTCTGCTGACCCCCTGATTATTTACATACACAAAACCCATGTAGTGTTCTACTATTGCAGTGATGCCAACAGTATCTTCAATAACCCAAAGATGTGTCCCCAGGCTGATACCAAGTGCACAGGGCTCCTCCAGGGCAGACAGCAGAGGATATGCTGGAGCCTGCTATTTTCTAGGGAAACCGACCCAGGATGGGTCCCATACGTGGCCGGGGCAAGAGCAAAGGCCCCTCACAAACCACAGAAGCAGGCAGCAGTGACTGGGGGAAACAGCAGCCTGTGGCTTGGCGCCCTCCTGCATCGCATTCTGGATCAGACCCCAACAACTGGGTATCCTGGCACACATTTGGGCTGCAAGGGCAGATCAGTTCCTTCTGATTAAACAACACAGCTGTCTTGAAAACAGAAATCTGCAAGGCTTTTCTGTGACCAGCAACCAAAAGAATTTCACATTCGTCTAAGCCTAAGCTTAAAAAGACGTAAAGGCTGCATGGCAGCTCTGCTGTGAGGTCGGCATGGCAATGGCAACAGCCACTTTTCAGCCTTGTGTTGTATCTACTGTGCACTGAGCTAAGCTGGAGTAATGAAATGCAGGACATATCTGTGACAGAGTGTGAACAAAAATATAAAAAAGATTAAAAGATGACTGTGGAAAGCTAGCGTGCTCCTCATAATTAAAACAAGTCCTTCAAAGGCTGCTGCCTGCCTGCTGGCTCCAGGCAGGTTTGCAGGCTGGAAACAAATCCTGGTTTCAGACTCCCTTGCCAGAGGCAGCAAGGGCCACTAAGAGTCACGCAGGGCGATACTTGGGTCCTGAGCATCTCTGTGCCTTGCCTTCTTTTGCTTAACCCCAAGGAATTTTGCAGCCCCGGCGTGCCTCAGTTTCCCTGCATGTAAAACATATTATCATGCTTACTCCTAATTTTAGAAAATTATTTTATATCCTTGGATTAAGCAGTCTAAAATTACCCTACTGCCTTCCTATTCAGCTCAGCTTTGTCTAATTAAGACTATGATTAATTGTGAGAGGGAATGCAAATTTGGTGTTGGCCAAAGGCTTCTTACAGACAATTATAAAAGTCTGTCTTTAAAAATACTATTTTGCTCACAGTCTATTGCAAATACTGTATTTAATACAAATGCTTTTTCACATACTATTAGGAGTACATAAAACCTTTAGCCATGCAACAGATTCCCTCTAGTGCTACTTTATTTTTTCTAAATAGCATACATATGCTATCTCTATGAAACATTTATTATACAGTAAACCCAGAATATTTCATTGCAGTAATATTTCCAAAATGATATTTGTATTATACAGTATCAAATACTATGGTCAATATAAGTATGTTCAATATCATGTCAGGAAAATACTGGTTGAAAGGAACTTTCAAAACCATTTTTCTGTTTTTCCTAATAAAACTAATAGCCTACTTCTTTTCTCAGATCTGTTTTAAACACCCAGGAGATTCCAAACGTTACAATTTAAATATTCAAAAAAATCTAAAAGACAGAATTTGCCACCTCTAATCTTAGGAATATAAAACCCACATGTCGACATCTAAATAAAAACTGTCAAATGTAGAACTTTTTGCCAAAGTGGTTCTTTTAGTTATATACAGTTGAAGTCTATAAAAAAAGGTAGAGCTCACTTTGGGGGAAGCATCAGTTCTTACTGAGTCACTTTTCCCTTCCCAATTTGAATAGGGAAAAGTTACACTGGTTGATTGCACATGATGAAGCAGCTACCTGAATTAAAGTCAGCTCTGAATTGAAGTTCCAGTGTATTTTAGGCAGAAAAAAAACCTCCCTAAGAGACCTTTTTGTTCCTATCCCAGAACTCTGGAGATGCCCAGACCCGTATTTGCAACTCATGGTTAAACTGTGCTGGCTGTGGCCAGCACTGTCTGTGCTCAGCACATACCAGCACACAGCAACTGCAGGCCCCAATAGATCTGCAACCCAGCCAAGCAAACTACACCTTTGTTTACTTAATGATGCAACGAAAATCAAAGGAAAACTGGCAAATGCAGACTTGTTATGCTGGGAAATGAATGATTTTCTAATATGGTCGAAAGTAGCTGGAACAATGTCTACTTAGGGATTATATTGGTGGAAACAACGGCTCCCCAGGAGCAATCAATAAACTTTCCCAGCCAGCTTTGTGGACTTTGTAAGTGACAGAGCCCTTTGTGTTGGGTCTCCACTTTTTGCTTTTTTCATCTGCAGGCAGTATCAACAGAAAAAGCTGGTGGAGTTCCAGTACCACATGAAGCACAGCTACCACCTCTCTGCCATTAAAGCCACTAACAAGGAGGGGAAGAGAGGCTGCAATGTGCAGGTAAGTGACGGAGCTGCATCAACCCATCTTCCACTTCCAGCACTACATTTCTTTATGCTAATGTGCATTTTCCCATCTTGTAAGCTGGCTCTGACTTGACTGCACAATGAGTAACAGGAGGCAGAGCCAAGCATTTCCCTTCCAACCACCATCCTGTGACAGCAGCAGTCAACATTTGCACTGGAATTCAGTATTACAGCAAGAGTGGAAAAAACCTCGTCAGGGAACAAATTAGCTTAACTGAAGAAATGTCCCTGATCCATTCACTGCTCCAAAACAACACAACTTTCTCTCTGATCCTCTGCATACCCAGCCCTCCCATGAAACCTTGTTTTAAAATCAACCCAAGTGGGGCACAGAAGTTTAGATGCTCGTGTTTCTCCCTTGAACTGCTCAGCAAAGCAGTTTTACTTTTCAGAAATTGCTGGAGCACAAACGAGATCAAACACAGGGGGCAAAGTATTTTTAGTGAGGGAAGTAATTAAGATTGTGAACGGTTCTTACTGCACATATGCACTTCTATATTTAAGTTCCCTTTTGTAGCATCTAAAAGTTATGCCTGGCACATGCATCTTAAAATTAAATGCCACACTATTTCTC
Source organism: Zapornia atra (assembly GCA_013400835.1). Taxonomy (NCBI): domain Eukaryota; kingdom Metazoa; phylum Chordata; class Aves; order Gruiformes; family Rallidae; genus Zapornia; species Zapornia atra. Next base: position 173,138 of record VZTU01023849.1, read on the forward strand.
CAAAAGAAACCATACTGGTCTTTTCTAAATAATTTTATCTACTGTTCAGCATTTTACTAGTCTTGCTATGTTATACTATAGCATTTATTGTTTTACAAGTGTTAGTGTTCTCTAGTGGGAAATATTGTAAAGCATAGAAACTTAAATAATTTTTTTCATCTACTGAATTTATAATAAACATGGGACTCAACAGACAGTTACTCAAGCTGTAAGCCATTTGGTTTGTGTCAGGGGAAATGCTGGTTAATCAGGACAGCCTGCTGTTCAGCACTGCCTAAACTAAGGAAAACATACACAAAGTTAAACCTCTTTCACTCTATATATGGGATTTTACAGTTAATGCAGCTTAGCAGATTGCCCAGTGCTCCCCCAAACCTCCTAGCTGATCCTTCAGGGATCATGTCCCAGGAGAGCAAGAGCAATGAGCCTGGAGAAAGCGTTTCTTAGCTCTCACTCCAAAAGTGTCTGCACGCTGTTTATTTGGAAGTCAGTCCTGCTCTGCACCATCTCGCACAGGCTCTGCCCAGGGAGTTTGCCAGGACTCTGCGGGACAGCGAGAGATACTTCCCCTGAGGTAGGATGGTCCAGGAAGAACAGTTCACAGCACTGAAGAGAGCTCCTAGCACAATTCATTGCTTACAGTCTGCTGGAGGTGTACATAACCATGTCACAGCTCAAAGTCAACACAATAAGGTTTCACCTTTTCATGTACTTAACTCTTAGAGCTTTTTCTTCTCTGAAAAGTAGCAAGATACTTATAATTTATAAACTGCAGGTACTTCCCCTGGTATTTTTGGCATTCACACTCAGATGGCTTACAACTGTTATTTATTCTTTTACTTTCTCTTGTTTCCTCAGAGGGTTGGTTGGTTGGTTGGTTTTTGCCTTTTCCCTGCACTATGAAGCCAGCTACAGGCTCCTACTACTGCTTCAACTTTGGAGTATTTTCTGTTCCTGACGTGGCTTAAGCTCTAGATCAACAGAAAATGTAGCTCACAGACCTTGGCCTCTAAAAAGGCCTTTTTGTGGGAGTTTTATTACCATTTTTAAAGTTCACTGTGCCATAAAGACAGTGTCACAGCCCATCTCTGCCAGAGCCAGGGTACCAGATACTTGTAGGTACCGGGACATTGTACTTGGGGAGACACATTAACAGTCAGAAAAGTGTACTTCAATTTTCAGAAGGTGGGTTTTTTTCCTTACTGGATCTTGTCATTAATACAGTTGGTGAGACATCTGCTTTGCTTGGGGGCAAGGAACAGCAGAGCAGGGGCTTGCTCCCAAATGCAGTGCTTGGCATGCCAGGACAAGCATATGAGGGAACTGGGGGTTCAGATCAAGCCCCTGAGGCACAGCCCCAAGCAAGGATTCATTTTTAATCTGGTTCTTTGAAAGGGCTTCATTTCTAGTCACTAGGCTGCCACAGGGGAATACATCCCCTCGCCGCAGCAGCACGTATTTGCCAACATTTCATCAACTTCCCTTCTGAAATAGAAACTGTCATTTTTATATGCTCTCTCCCAGTATTGTTAATGAATTACCAACACTGATGTGGTATCTGACTGGTTATGGTGCTCATTACTAAAGATTTCAGATCTGATTTTCAACTCTGCTTATGTTTAAATTAATTAAGATGATGCTTGATTTCAGGGTAGTATTTGTTAAAGCTTTTCTCCAATTCACTTTTAGATATTTTGCTAATGGAAAACATGACATTCACACACACAACATTCACATAGAATCATAGAATGGTCTGGGTTGGAAGGGCCCCCAAGGATCATAGAGCTCCAACCCCCCTGCCACAGGCAGGGCCACCAACCTCCAGGCCTGGATCTACACAAGGCTGCCCAGGGCCCCATCCAACCTGGCCTTGAACACTTCCAGGGACGGGGCATCCCCTACTTCTCTGGGCAGCCTGTTCCAGCACCTCACCACTCTTTCTGTAAAAAACTTCCCCCTAATATCTAATCTAAACCTTCCTTCCTTTAGTTTTAATCCATTCCCCCTTGTCCTGCCATTATCTACCCTTTTAAAAAGTTGAATCCCCTCCTGCTTATAAGCTCCCTTCAGGTACTGGCAGGCTGCAATGAGGTCCCCCTGCAGCCTTCTCACATACACATGACATTCATGGTGTGCACTACAGCCTTTCCTTAAGCCATATAATATACAATATTCACTTCACAATCATTGCATTTAATACCCTACCTGAAGCAGAAGCAGCATTTTGGAAGGCAAAACACTCCATGTGAATAAGCATCCTTGTCGACAGCAATGGATCTGTGTGGGTATGAGTGAAAAACGGGTAACACTTGCAGAGACTGCATTTCCCCATTTAAATTATTATTAACATCACCACTAATTATTAACATAACAAATATTTTAAAAATAAACAAAGCAACTCTGCAGTACTTTCCCATTGGTCCTGGAGGGATTGTGGCACTCTCCAGATGCCCTGAGCACACACGTCAGTGGGAACACAGGGCACTGCCTGCTCTGCCAGCTGGGGACAGAAGCCAGTCTGCAAGGGAGTTCCCTCAATGCTCTACAATTGCATGTGATTATGATATCCCACTTTTCTCACTCACTAGATGTTCAGTAAGGGGAAAACATAGTAATGCATTAAAACACTGCAGGAGAGCAGCTGTAATATTTGATTGATGATTTAAACATCTGTGATACTGGATGGTTTTAGCAATTGTTTTAGATTTATCTAGATGTGATCCTAGATAGTGCTTGTACACTTTACCCACCATTTCAGATTACCTGGTCCTGTCTTTAAACACTCACTTAAAAATGTTTAAAGTCAGTAACACTTTTCAAAATAACATGATCTGTGATAGATAACCATAATGAAATTTATCAGCCAAAGCAGTTTGCTCCTTTCAGACTCCACCTCCCCTTTACAAATAATAGCTCTGCATGGATAGAAAAACTCTAGCTAATCTCACATACCTCACTGTACCTGCCCTCCAGTACATTAATTCTTGCTTCTTGCAGGGCTTTGTGCTAATGAGAAGCACTGCATCCCAAAACTGACAGGCATCATCAACCAAAAAATATTCGTATTCCTCTGTTACTACATGCTAGTATTTAGCCTGGCTTGTCTGCAAACACACCAAAACAGCACCAAAAGCAAGTTCTGAATGGACATCTCCTGAGAAGAGAGAAGATTGGCACTGAGGGTAATGCAACAGGTTAATTAAAGGTAGCACAAGAGAGGTGGGGGGAAAAGGATAACAGAGTTCAAGGGAATATAACTAGGAACTGATACATGGGAGTTTATAATGTCTAGCTTACAACTTTTTAAATTAATATATTTGTGTCCAGTTCTGGGCTCCTTGGTTTAAAAAGGACAGGGATCTCCTGGAGAGAGTCCAAAGAAGGGCTACGAAGATGATTAGGGGCCTGGAGCATCTGCCCTATGAGGATAGGCTGAGTAAGTTGGGACTCTTCAGCCTTGAGAAGACTTAGGGGGGACCTAACTAAAGTCTATAATTATCTTAAGCAGGGGATGCAGGGGGAATCAGCCAGCCCCTTTTCGGTGGTCTGTGGGGACAGGACAAGGGGCAATGGCTGCAAGTTGGAGCACAGGAAGTTCTGCACCAACATGCGGAAGAACTTTTCCCCAGTGAGGGTGAGGGAGCCCTGGGACAGGCTGCCCAGGGGGTGTGGAGTCTCCTTCTCTGGAGATATTCAAGACCCGTCTGGACGCCTATCTGAGTGATATGTCCTAGGGAGCTGCTTTGGCAGGGGGGTTGGACCCGATGATCTCTTGAGGTCCCTTCCAACCCCTACGATTCTATGATTCTATGATTCTATATTATTAGACATTTGAACACAACTTAGTAATAGCTCTATGTCAGAACTTACCCTAAAAGAAATTGCTTCAGGTCTAGCAAGTTTAATATTAATGTAAGGCAAAACCAATGGTGCACAAAGGTTTCCAGAGATGTTAGGGAAAGATAAACAGTACTGGCTGAAGACATGTTAGTGCTGTGGCACTCTTGTATGTTTCTTCTCACTGGGGAGTCTTTGAAACAGTCAGAAATACAATATGGCATCTTAGAAATGCTGTCAGATGGTGTTCCTTCAAAAAGACCCAACTTGAAAAAGGTGAGAGAGCCCTGTGATACTTTTGTTTGTTTTCAGGCTGGCTGCTCAAACTACCTGAGCAATAATCATCAGATCAAGTAAAGCCTTACAAGTGCTAAAACTGAAAGGCACAGAAACCAAAAAGAAAGGGAAGACAGTTTATGTCCTCCAGGCAGAGTTAAATTCTGGCAGATTAAATTGGAGTGAAAACATCTTGTCAATTAATTAGTGCCTTTATTATTTTAACTGACGTTCTGCTGCCCAGTGACCTTTTGTTGACCATTCTGTACTGAATAAAGCTATAAATACCTCTAGCAGTTTTACTTAACAAGATTAAAGCTGGGACTCAGCATCCCAAACCAGCTCACAAGGCAGTCTCCAGTTACAGACAGATGTCATCAATGCTTCTGCAGAACAGTCACCAAATGATGCTGTCAACAATGTTTAATATGGCCACAGTCTCTGCCCCTAGCAGCAAGCTTTTGCATCTCTGAGAAGTGATGTGAGGAAGCAATCACCAGCAGCACAGACTGGATGGATAAGGAGGGGGTCCTGGAGGCTTTACCCTCAGAGTTGTTCCCAGATGCTCCCTGGAGCGTGACTGAGTTGAAAAAAAACATTAACCTACTGCTATGCAGATTGCAGATTGACACCCCTAATGATCAGTAGTTTCTGAAGGCCAAAACAGAAATGCTCCCCCAAAAATACCCCAAACCTGATGGGCAAATTCAAAGAAAATCTGGTTTGCTTGAGATAAAGCTGCAGAGGCTGCCAAGTACCAGTGATTCATGGGGGAAGGAATGGATAATGCTGGACATGTAGGGCCTGAAAGGGGTGGGAGATGGCAGTGGAGTCATCCCAGAGAGGAGGTGCTCTTCACAGGCAGAGGAAGCTCAAAGCAACCCATCCTGGTACAGAAAGATGAGTGGTAAATGGGAGCAACTGAAAGGAGCCAGAAAAAGCAGAAATGGAGGATCTGAATGGGAATTGTCCAGAACCTGAAGGTAACAGAATTTACACTGAGCCATATTGTGTATTACTCTAATTACAAGTGCTAGATTAGCAGCAAGAAAGATATTCCTACAAAGTGGGCACCTGAAGAACCATCCTGAATGACTGATCCCTGCTTCCCAGGAGAAGTCAGCCTGCAACAGAGGGCTCTGATCTAAGATTGGGGTTTTTTTAAAAGCTTTTTTAGTCACAAGCCAAGTTTTCTTAGGTTTGTTCAGTACGTGCTCAAAAAGCACCCAACATCACAACCCTCCAGAAAAGGCAGGTTCTGCAGGGGATTTTTCAGAATATGATACTCTCCTTCTATATTAGTGTTGAACTAATTCCCAGTTTGGTGCTGGGGAAATTGAGCTGCTGGAAAGACAATCTTTCATATAAGAAATACAACCAAAATCTTGACCATTTATTATTCAGTGATTACCTCATGTTACTTTAAAAGAAAGAAAGAAGAATTTTAATCCTAAAGTCTTGGCCAGCTTGCATTCTTCCTCACCAAAAGTTTCAACAGAAGTAATTTCTCATCAGTTTTTTGGATGTGTCAGGAGGGGAGAGCAGCCAGCCCCTGGCTGGCAGTGATGCTCCCCTACCCACAGCAGTCTGCAGTTAGCCCCATGCTCAGCAGTTCTGGGCCTCTACAGTGAAATGAATCAGCTGTAAAACTGGCTAAGCCAGGCTTAGGGCTGCACAGACACCAGTGGTTCCAGCACAGTCACTGGATGATGATAATGCAGATAACAGGCTAAGAACTGAAGAAAGAGATGTATGTAGAAGCCAAAGAGAAACCTCTTGGTAATGTATGTTCCTCACTGGCACCAGTTCTCCCTGGAATAAGCAATTTGGATGCAGACTGGTGTTTGGAGCCTGGGAAAGTGGGGACACAAACACAAGCTCCCCCCCCTATATCCCCAAGCTGTGGTAAGTTTGGGGAAAGGTAGGGTAAAAGACTGAGCTGCCTCACAGAGGGAAAAGCCAAAGGGGTATATCCAAAATACAAGGAAATGCAGCATCAATTCTCTGAACAAGCCTGGCAACAGGTTTCTGTGTGAATGGTATCAAAAGTAGCAAATTAAAGTTTCATTAAAAACAGTAAACTGATGAACAATACCAAGGAAGCCTTACCTCCTTCCCAAAGGAAACTCCACAAAACTACATATACAACAAAACCTGAGGTGATATCCAGGCTGGCAATGAGCTACACTGGCTCTCAGCATCCTGCTCTGAGCAAATCAGGGCACTGAGAGCTGCCAGAGATTCCCCTCCTCTTACTTTGGGATGGTCACACCCATTTGGAAGTTTCTCATGTGAGCATAGCCTCATTATTCCCCATGGCACCACAGTAGGGCCTGAGGCTCACCTCAACCTGCACCCCTTGTTGGTGGGGTCTGGAGGTCTGGATGGAGCCCAAGCTGCAGAGCACCACAACCTTCACCCAGACCTTCCCAAGTGCAGAGGACACTGACCTTTGCCTTCTCTAACAGATATTAATGGTGACACATAAAAGACAAATCCAAAAGCTTAATAAGATACTTCACTGAATGGAGTGTTTGCTCCAGGGACAGGCTGGGATAAGCCACACCACATACAGCACTTAATGCCTTACAAGTACACACAGAGATGCTGCCCTAACAAGTCTTATGTAAACACAAGCACAGTAAGCCAGGTACCAAAAAGAAAAATTATCAGTTGTTAAATAAATCCACCTTATAAATCAGGAGAGAGACAACATCCCTGCAGAGGTTTGCAGTTGTGCTCAGAGTCCACCTGAGCACACTTCTTCAGATATATAGTATTTCTAATTTTTTTTTGGGTACCTCCAAGCTTTGGTTCCCATTTATTCCTAGTTCCAGTTCCTTTCCTCAGTCTTCATTTTGCCTATATATTTTTCAGAGCAAAAGGATGTTTTTGCAGCTGTGGCTTAACTGGGTCTTAAATTTGCTCTCATGGCACACTACTGTAACACAAATAATAATCCATGATAATGGTATACAAGTGCCTTATGGATGGTATGTTCCTGGCCAAAGATGAGGAGCAAACCTCTATTTTCAGGCTTCTAAATTTCCTCATAGTACTTGGTAACAGTGAGTAATGCAAGTGCCTTGCCTTAAATATCCCAGAGGCTTAACCTCTAAAAGCCCCCCAACTAACTCCACTTATGAGCTTCTGAAAAGTGGGGGGTTTGGGGTTTTTTGGGGAAGGGGGGGGCTTGTTATTGTGGCTGATAGTACAGGATGGTGCAGGACGTGCATAAAGGCTCTGCTGCATGATATAAATGCAGTCAGAAGCTCAAAGAGACTTGAACAGCTTCAGTAAATCCAGTATCTGAGCCTGATTCCTTCTAGTGTCTGAGTACAGCTGATACACAAGCAGATACTCAAGTGCAAACATTAAGCTGTGAAGTGTCTCACTACTTGCCAGGTCTTCCCACTATGAGTGAGTTTGCATTACACAACATTTAATTACAGTGTTTTGACTAGAACCAGCTTTTTCCTTTCAGCCAAGCAGAAAAGTAACAGAGTAATTAAAAAAAGTAATGAAAACTCAGTAAAAATTCCTTAAACCAAAGACCCACATTCAGTTGTGATTTCAAAGAACATATGTCAAGGAAGACTCCTGCTCACTGTCATTTAGCAGGTTGTTAAAAAGTTTCAAAAATGAAATAAAAGTTAATGCAAGCTAGGAGGGTTGGTGTTTCTTTTCTTTTGTCTGAATTTTTAACCATCTTTTCTACTCAGAGCAGATATGAGAGCACAAACCCCAGGCAGAATAGTAACTTGCAGAACTTCATCCTGTGGCTTACAAAATAATTATACAGAGAGACATGTCAGTGTCCTGGGTTTGGCTAGGATAGAATTCAGTGGAACAGTTTGCACAGTGAGTAATGCAGGTGGCAGAATTCAGGCCCACATCTTTCTAATATTGATTATACTTACAAGTAGTTGCTTTGCAGAAAAATCTTCCTAGCAAGTGTGGCTAGCATGCCAGACTTAACTGCATTGAAAAGCAGTGAAGAAAGCTTTCTTTCATGGCATCAAAAGGTGCTGAAAAGATGATGGTAATTTAAACCATCATCACAAAATATATCCTGTATTATGCAGATAGTCATGTGAGTTTACTTTTGCTGTCAAAAGCTTGTTTTTAAAATAAGCCTTGACTTAGGATAGCATGTAAAATAACATTTTAGAACACTTTTCATAAAATGCAATAATCAAAGTCCTATACTTCATTTGCAGTCAAAGTCCTAGTACTTAAAAACATTAATTTAGTCTAGTGTTTCTTTCTTTTATGGGAATTTACAAAATATTATATAGGAGAAGCATAACAATCAGGCTCAGCCTAGAATGTAACTGGCTTTTAGATCCTCTGAGTTGTGTAAGAACAGAGTACTAAGAAAAGTCATGCATGTCATACATCTCTCCCTCATTGTAAAACAATGTTCTTACATTTTACTGCAGCCAAAACAACTTTATCTTTTTAATTAAAAGAAAAAAAAAAAAGGGTATCCAATTTCACTGAGCTTATGTGGCAAGATTATGTTCTGAGTTCTTGAAATCACATTGCAACACCAGTGAATTAAAAAAGGCAGGAGAGCAGGTATATGGAAGGGACAAGCATGAGTAAAGCCAAGCCTATCCTGATGCTTTTTCACAGATGCAAGGGAACCAAAACACCAGAGTGGGGAAAGAGCAGTGACAGCAGCTAACACTGGGACAGTCCAAGGCTTTAAGGGACCTGCTGAACAAAAGGGAGAACAAGCTTCACAGGGTCCAACCAAGCCACTTTGCCCCCAGCTGGGGATGTCAGGGCTGCAGTGTAATACAGGTCAGCACCAGAAGACAACCAGCTGAAGTAGCCTGGAGCTTGTAGGAGAAATTCACCTGTGCAGACACTTGGGTCCAGCCCCATCTCTGGGCAGATCCATTTGTCAGCACACCCCCTGCTTCTGTTTCCCCCGCAGGCTGTGCCTGTTGTTAGATCTGGCTCTCACATCGCAAAATCTCAACATAAAGTACAATGTCAAAACCATAAAATCCCACCTGGAAAGTAAACACCATTCTACACACTCAGAGTGCCCAGAGGAGCATGCTGTATCCTAAGCACACAGCCCCACAGCCTGTGCCTGCCATGGGCTCCCAGCACCAAGCATCACTGAAGCCACAGAGCTGACTTCAGCTCTTATGCATGACCTGTAGCACAAAAAGAGGGTCCTTAATAGCTTCCCTCTCCCAGCATGGCAGAGCTGCCCTAGCTTTAGGTAAGAAAGCCATTTCAGGTGTCACACTGCTTTGCCTTCTCACATTTCATGCTAAAATTGTCTTGACTATTTAGGACATGGAACAGAGATGTGGCATAAAATAAATATTTAGGATAGGTTTAGGACTGTAAGACTCCAATTTGAGCAGCCACCAAATACAGAATAATTTTAGTCTGTGGTTTTGGGCTGGCTCTTAGAAAATGTGAATTTCTGCCCTTCTTGTTATGATCTGTTGTGGGTTTTTTAGGATTAAGTGATGAATACAGCAGGTCAGAGTCTAAAGATACCCACACACTATCCCAAGTAAATGCTGTTTCAGTCAGACAGCTGCAGTGAACAGCTTTTTCTAGCAGGGCTGGCTTCAGACACTGCATACTTGTAACAAGCTAAATCCCACCATTAAGAAGTTTAGCCCAGCTATGATTGTCAAAAGCTGTCTATCACAAGGCCTAATTCTCCCATATTCAGAGAATTAACAACTAAGGTACTTTTTGAGGTGCTAAATGAGATTTTGGGACACTTAATGAGTTGGCTCAAAAGGGCTACCCCAAGAAACAGAAAATGGCAGCAATGTTGACACTGTGTGACAAATTATATGTTCCTTAATATACTGTGTCACTTCACTCAGTTTTATAATTGGCACTGACTGTAGCTGAAATCTGATCCAAAGTATACAGAATTAACTGGCACTTGTTTTGTCCCTCTGAGCATTCTCAAGGCTACAGATCTTCCTAAATATTTACCCACCAGTGTGGCATACTAATTTTTCCCATAAAATGCACATGTCCATATCTGTAATGATAGAATTATTTTTTTTCTGTCAGATGACAACAGGCTTGCTGTGTACAGGCAGCTTAGACTGCAAGTGATGGGAAACTGCCTTTAGAGTTCAAGCAAAGAGAAATCTATATATAAAGATTATTGTACCCTTTGACTTCTGCCAACCTCATTAAAACTATTGAAATTACAGAGGTTATTAGCCAGCCTATAGTTGCTCAGCAGAAAGAATTTCAAGGAACCATTGTTCCAGAGAGAAGTAGTGTCAGCATTAACTCTGGGCTTGCACCAATTAAGCCTCCTATTCAATACCCTCTTCTCCTGCCCTGGACAGTGGTGTATAATAGTACTTGTGGACTTCTATCCATGATTTTGTTCAATTCTTATTGAAATAATTTAGTCTTTTTGGTCTTGATAGCATCCTGCCACCTAGCAGTGTGTACCCTGGGGTCTCCTTTTTGCAATGGAGTTTATTTTGCATTTGCTGGCTCCCTGGTGATTAGGATTTTACAAACCTCTGTTATGTCTATTCTCACAGCCCTTTGAGGACTCAAAAATCCTAATCAGCTTAAAGTCTCCTAGCATGGAAACACCTCAATTGTGCTAGCTACTTCACCCCTCTCTCTGGGTATGCCTCAAGCCACAGAGACGAAGAGTACCAGCTCCCTGTGCTTGGGGAAGAGTTGCCAGTACAGCCAACAAAAGTGCTGGAAATTCACATGGATGTTGCAGAAGTCAGGATACCAATTTCACACACCCTCCCCCCAATCCCTTCCCCCAAACAAATCCACATCTGGACACAAATGACTCACTAATCCTATTAGAAAACAGCATTTCAAGGCCCATGCTGTAGTCCAAGCTTCATCTGCATTCACAGTAATATAATTCAGGGCTGACCCAGATTTACAATAGATAAACAGTGATGTAATGCTAGTAGGAGAGAAGAATTACATCCTTGTATGTATATATACACACCCCTACAAATATATATATGTAAAATAAAACATTTCTATTTCTTAGAGAACACTGTAAACTCCTCAAACAGTCTCTCAGTAGCAAAGTAAGAGTGCATGGCTTGCCCTTTTCTAGAACATTAAAATGCCATTTCTTTCTAAAGAGAGTAATTCAGACTATGGTTGGCTTTATTTTCCCCAGAGCCAGTCAGAGTCATTGCTGAGATTTTCAGAAGTTTTGGAAGCACTGAGCTCTCCCTGGCACACCTACCAGAATCACTGCTTGCAGGTTTGAGTTTGGACATTAATTTTAGAACCATTTCCAAAGATTTTTTTTTTAACTCACCCTGAGGATGTGCCAAACAAGTGAAACTTATTACAGACTCGAGCTCCTAGCATGAGAGTTATTTGGGAAGGGGGGGGGAATGTGAGTGTATCTGCACTGTTTTGAATTTACAAAGAACAGAAACAGCATTTTGGTTTCATTTTGGCTTCATGTATTCTTCAGGAATCAGAATTATTCCTATATACCTGACCTATAAATGATGCTGTTCTTGTTGATGTAAATGACAGCTCTAATATTTCTTAAACATAATTTTCTAAGGAAATGTGGGCTTATTTCCTCAACTCTTTCTCATGCAATTATTCAACAGTTAACACTTTCTGGTAGTGCCAGATCTAGCAACATTTTGGAGTGTAGCATGCAATGAGTGCCTGAAAGACATGGGCAGCACACAGATTATGTGACACCCAGCATGTGCATCAAAACATATCCAGAGTATTTCCCCAGACATAAAAGGATCAGTGGAAAGTTCTTGGACTCTGCTGGAGGTTCATCTCAGTCCTACAGCCACTCTGGACCATCACTATCTATCTATATTTATTTGGTTTTTATCATAATCACTTGGGCTTCTTGGTAATTGGAACAATTAGGGTGATTAATTGCATGTTTGCAATAAAAACAGAACAGGGAGGGTTACATTACAGGCTAAATATTTTCAGAAAACTCTATCAGCTGGTAGACATAACAAATGCGATCAGTCCAGTGCAACATGAAGCTGCCCACATTGTGCAAACTGGTTTGCTCTGGAACTAAAACCTCCTTAAAAGAAGCCAAAGTGTTTAAAAAAATAAACTAAGTCAGAGTGCATAGGGGGAAAAGAAATATTGACATGTGAGGCCACTGTATTTCTAACACAAAGAAACATTGTTTTCCCTTTGGTCTTTTATTGTCTAAATAGAAAGTGCAAAGCACAGGAGAAAGCACACAACAAGGCAAAGTGTGCAAGTGAAGGTCATTAGCTTTTGCTTGGAAGCAATGAGTAACATTGAAAGGAAAATTCAAGAAGCACACAGTGGGATACCTACAATACTGACACATCCCTTAACAACAGCAAGAAGGCAAACTAACCTGTCTGCCACTACAGCTCAAACACTGAGGATTTGAGAGAGGGTGGTTATACCCAAGAACAGAAGACAGTCACATTCAAAGCTTCATTTGTTGAACCCTTGCTTACAAATTTTGGCGTTCATCTTCTACTCATAAGTAGCCACTGAAATGCTTAAATATAGTTTCAACCAACACATCACTCTGGATTTCTTGGCAACTACCTGGTCTCCAAAGATCTACTTGGAGTAAACAGAGCAAGAATGCTTACTCAGACTTTCCAGAGAAGAAACAGGAGTCAAGAACAGGCACTGCCCTTAAAGCCACGCCAGACATGGCTCACCTATCACAACCTTGCCATCATCACCACCATCTTCCTGTCTGTCTTCTAATGAATATGAGAGCTGCCAGTGTTGTATGCTAAACACAGGGGAGTTCTGCAGAAGGGCTGCACATCTCTGGGCAGGGCTGCCAAGACAGTGCATAGCTCTGCACTGCTGACTTCTGGCAGCTCATGCACTGCAGCCCTTGCCGTCATCAGCAGAGATGTCTGTGCCACACAGGCATGCCCTTGGGCAGTCCACTCCAAACCAAATCCTAACATCAAGGACTCTAGGATCTGGTCTGTGGTGCTTATCAGTTAGAGGTACACTATAATGTTTCTAAATAAAAAAAATTAAAAGCCAGCTTCTTATATTGCCCATGCTACCACATGCTTGCTTGATTACATGGAGAAAGAAGTGAATAGTGAAAGGTTTTACGTTCCATTTGTATGATTGGAGACTTTGTGCTTTAACACAAGTGCTGAGGTCACAGGGCAGGAACACGGTGTTTTCTTTCCAGTCAGCATGAAACCTGACATTTATTAGTGTTTTGTTCTCTTTGTTTTAAGTTGATTACATTTTAACTCAGTTCAACAATGCTGGAAAACCTGACAAAATATTCCAGAGTATTTAATCAACATGAACATAATGGAGAAATGTTTGAAATTTTAAAATATATTGCAACAAAAATACATTCTTTATACCTGTAGGTCTTGTCTTTTTTATTCCAGTCATTGCCAAGTGTTTGTGTCTCTGCATTTGGGAAACCTGTGCTAAACATTTATCTTTAGTTAAGAAAAGTCTGCTCAAATGCTGGTGTTTCTTGTGATTAATTACTGGAGAAACTGGCTTTTATTTTTAATTTGTCTACAGAATTTTTGTCAGACTCATTAAACTGCCACATCCATATCTGTTTAAGAGAATAAGCCACATGAATGTGTAAGAGGAGCACAGAGGTATACACTAGCACCAGCTGTGTGCATTCTCTCCAGAAGGTACCCATGTTTTCCACACGTGTTTTCAGGTTTCATCCCATTCAAATCACACAAAAGTGATCACTGCAGAAAAGGCAGGGAGAGTCACCCTGGAGCCAGTTTCAATAGCAAAGTCACTGTACAGCAAAATGAATGTTTCCACTGTCATTTTGGTCACCATCATAAGCATATGCTTTCTCTTGATAATTCTATTTAATATTTCAGCATTTGATTCAACAGTTGCACAGAAAAGTATTCTGAAGCCCATGGAGCTTCAGAATAAACATCCAGAAAAATTAAAATATAATGAGTTTAAGTGAGAACTTCTGTAAGCATTAGAACCAGTTCTGAAAATGTGACTAAAATGGGTATTTAAAAAAAATGCAGTCATTTTAGTTCACTTCTCACTTATATTCAGTACTCTACTCTTAAATCATTTACCTTTTGTGAAATACCCCTTAAAGAGGAATAGAAAGAGAGCAAAAATATTCTTTTTCTGACAAACTCTTTCATAAGCTGTAAAGTATACAGTAGCTCTGCTTAGTGAGTAGTACTCTAGAAGAGTGAATGAAACTGGCTACCTGGTGTTGCTCACACATACAAGAAAAGCAAACCACCTGTTGGAAAAGATCTTATTTTCCCCACCAGCAGAATAAAAACAGACTCTCCAACACGAGCTGCATTATGTTACCTCACACAGTACCTATTCATATGGGTAGTCTTACCTGAGGGTACAGCACTTTGCTGGGAAGACAAAACTAACTTCTGACCATCCAGAAATTTCCTAGAGAAAAATACCAGTTCGGCCTCTTCCTTTCAGTCACTGCTTAGATTGAGCAGTGTTATCACCAGTCACTCAAAACCCACAGAACATCCCTTCTCAAAACAGTTTGATTATTCCACTTGCTGAAACTTTGCAGTGCATTGAGGCTGTAGTTTCAAGCTTCTTTGCTGCCAGAGACAGGAGTCACAGTGAAAATCTTGCTTTGATGGCAAATAGTTAATGCTATGCTCAGGCACCAAGTTAAGGAAAACACACAACTGTTAAGAGAACCACCATGATGCAGGGAAACTCAGTTTAAGTAAAGCACCAGAGGCAGCATCAAAACATAGTGACTTAAGACTTAATCTGCTTCTTGGGCTGCTCTAACAAGGAGAGCTGCACTGCTGCAATTCAGTGGCTTCTCACAGAAGATGTAGCTCACGCAAAGTCAAGATACGTATGAACTGCACCAGTTCTGCATGGATTCTCCAGTGACACAGTCCTGCTCCTACTGAGAAACCCCCCCAACATCATCATACAGGCATGCTTATGCTTTTAACAAGGATTCTATTGAAAAATAATAAATTCTGCTTTGGAATTTCTATTTCAGAGTAACACTGCTGGGATATTCTAGCTAAAATTCATATGCTGTCCTTTGCCAGAGAAACTTATGGTTTTGCATTCTGGGTCACATGTTGCTTTTCTTCCATGGAAAGCACATCTTGTAAGGTTCTGAACTTGCATTCTGACCATGGTTCAACACATTGGGGTTTTCTGCATTTTTCAGAGCTAGCCTGTGTTTTTGTTGCCTCTGACTACACATGCCTCTAAAAGGAACTAAACTCATGGATGAAATAGTAGCCCAAGTTAATTCCCTCCAACCGCAGTCACTTTCTTTGCAAATTTATTTCTCTAATCCATGACTCTCAGCTTAGTCAGATGTAAAAGCATTTACATTTGAGGGGAGAAAATCCTGTGCCTGGTATGCACAAAGTCAATATTCTAGAACTGTTGTGTTTGATTGTATCAGAAGGAGACAAAATGTAGTAAATCACACTTGAAATACATAAAGTTGAAAAGTGAATTGTGGTCAATCCTAACCTGAGTTTGTGTGTCTGCTACAAGGTCCCCCCGTTGGGTCTTTGCAGGCTCTGAGCTAGTGTCATTTCCTTTAGTTCTCCCTGCTGTGGATCCTGCTCCATTATGATATGTTCCAGCTTTTTATCTGCAAAGGCTCTTCATTTCCTCATTCTCTCACTCAAATTTGAAAACAGAGTGCCATTTTTCTGGGAGGGTAGCTTATAGGCTAGGAGGGGAAAAAAAAAGCACTTTAGAACTGCCTTAATTAAAATCTAATGCTCTAAAACACTGGCTCAAGAGTTAACATGCAAACTAGATCTTCCACAGTGTTATATTGTACTATTTTAACAGCTCTCAGACATCAATTTGCTGCAAACATTTCAAGTCCAAAAAAGGTCTTTAAAACCATTGATCTGACGAAACCAGGATAAGAAGGGAATTAACTGCCTGACTTTACTCAGTAGGCTTGAGGTCAGGTATTGAACAAAGCCTTCCTGACTCAGCTTCAACTACCATACCACCCTCCTTCATGAATCATCCCCTAAGAGCTAGCTTATTTAACGTCTACTTAAAATCTGTATGATTTAAACACTGTAATAATCACCAATCAATTTGACAAGCTTGAGCTTAGAGGCGGAAAGCTAGAAACTTGGTATAAAAATATCTTTGACTGATGTTTTCCCTACAGTTATACAAAGAAGTTTATTTCTTTATATTACTATATAAATACATGTAACTCTAGTAGTGAGTGATCCTCAGAAAACAAGTGTTAAACTGAAGGTAATGTTATATAGGTCAAACTGCACCAACCACCACTGAACATGCTCTAGAATGAATACCACTGTCTGCCATACTGAAACCAATGGCCAGGACTCACAGTGCATTATCCTCTCAGGGCCTTTACTTACACTACTAGGTCCTTCTAGCAGGTAGATCAAGAGTTGCCTACCCTAAAGGGCAAGTGTCTTCCTGAGATCTAGTCTATTCCGTGGCATCAAGTGCAGTCATTATCCTATGAACCATCTACTGCATGACACAAGCCACTTCTCTGTTGGACTTTTTCAACACACCCACCCATATTTCTTGAGGCAAACATGCATACTTGTTAAAATAATAGGAAATTCACACCACCCTCTTGGTAATCTGTTCCACTGGTTAACTGTCTTCTTTTGAAGTGTCATTTTAAACTTGGAAACTAGTGTAAACAAAAAAATTTTTTTAGACTTTAGTAAGGACTGTGAAGATGTAAATTGGTCTTAAAAGAATCAGATTTTATTTGACCTTGAGTCTTCTTAGACTGAAGAAGTTCAACTTGAATAGGCACAAGTCTCACAGGGCTAATTTTAGGGCTAAATGTCCATTATGGCTACATTTAAGTCAAAGGAATCCAAAGCCATCAAACTACATTAAAACTGCTTTGGTTTAAGTCTTAAATATTTCCCTTTCCTCTTTTTCTGATACAGGGTGTGGGGTTTTTTTTTTTACTTTTGGACTTGTCAAATGGTAAAAACACTCTTAAAGCATCTTTTTAAATGGTTGTCAAAGGTGAAGCTCTATCAAGTACTAGCAACATACCTTATACCTTTGATTGAGACAGCAAAATTCAGCGTTACATATGCCTTCCAAAACCTAGCTTAATCTGTGTTACTCTGTAAGCAGTCAGATAGACACCTTATAACGTGAACTTGTCCTTGTCATGCTAGCCAGTTAGATACAGAAACTGACCAAAGTTGCACATGGAAGTTAAGCTACTACATAGAGATGTCCAAGGTGACTGACCTGCTAACACACATCGTGTCCCCTCAGCTTTTCCTGGCATAAACAGCCGAGTGTTTCATGCACCCCCAGGCCTCGCTGTACAAGAACTGTGGCAAATTACCATCTGGCCACCATTACCTCGGCACAGGTCAACACCTTGTCTGGAAGACTAGCTGTTTGTACCAGATAACAAACACAGATGCAGCAGAAGATAACTACCTTCATGGCCCGTTTCCCTCTTTGCACACTTAAGGCTGTAGCAAGGCAAAGTGCAAATCATCTGCCCAGCCCAGACACAGACTCACCGCTTGCTCCCTACCCTCCTCCCGTGCAACACGCATGGCTCCTGCGGCAGGGGAACCCAAAGGAATCGGTGACCTCAAACACAGAGAGTGGCTACGTGGCTGCTCCGAGCGAGTAGGCCAACGCTTATCCGCGCCCGGGCCTGAGGTGGGGCTCGGCCCCACACGCCAACCGCCGCACTTTCTCTGAACGCGCCGAACCCTGAGGCGGACAGGATCGCGACCCTGCCGCGCGCTGAGCCCCCAACGGCCAGCTGGCGCTCGCGCCGCTTATTAGCGCCCGCTAATGAAGGGCCAGCCCCGCCCGTCCCCCTGCCTTCCGCTTAACCCGGGGGGGAGGAAGGTAGTCGTCTCCCTTCTTTACAGCCCGGCACCCTGTGGGGTTGGGTGTTTCAGTACGGCCGCTAGGCTGAGGGGATCCGGAGGGGGTGCCGCAGCCAGCGTTCAGTCGCCCCCTCACCTCAGGCAGGAGTGGTGGGGCTGGGTTGCGCCTGTCCCTGCGGGTTGGGAGTAGCGATGACTCCTTTCTGGCACAGCCGCTGAAGGATGTATTAGTGGCACCTTGGTCTTCAAAGCTGTGGAGCACCTTCCTAGTACGTGAGCACAACCACTGGGCTTTGTGGGATGCTGATGCTAAAGAGGTGGTTTTCTCCTCTGCAAGTCACTTCGAAGCCCACAAGGAAATGTGAGTCCTGGTTGTGATTTTCCATCCTCCCCTACAGTATTCCCTTTAAAGTAGGCCAGGGGCTTTGCTTTAGCTGAAAATTATTTTCTCTATTTTTTTCTTTTAAAGTTTATCTCTCTGATTTATTTGTATGCCAGCGTTGCAGTGGCCATGAAAAAATGCTGTGAAGTGTTTTGAGAAAAACAAAACACAGCTGCAGGCTTGATTAGTGGAGGAAGTAAACTAAGCAGGTGTGGCCTCTGTGTATCCCTGCAAAGCTGGGCTGCTTTGGGGAACGGTATATAAGGCTTATGCATGCGATGAGAAAGGCAGGCAGGAAGGTGACCAATGTGCCTGGAGATATAAACAAATTTGTAATCCCGGGATTGAGGAACATTGGGAAGTAAAGAACAATTTCATGATGTGAGACAGTCCATGAAGAAGGGAATATAAAGAATGAACTGTCGGCAGGTACATGAGACTTTTGAATTACTTGAATAAAAGTGTATATTTACTGTTGGAAGAGCATGAGAAACAGTTGATTTGCACCTTGATCAAAAGAACACATTTCTTAATGGGAAACAGAGCCTGTAATGAAAAACTAGGAAGGTTCTCCCAGGGAACTATGCATATGACTTATTTAAACCACATTTTGTGAAAAGAAATGTTTTGTATTTGCTGTAGCTTATGTGGCCTGGACACTTTTGAGTAGATTGTACCAGTAAAACTAGAAAGCCCTGACAGTAATTAGTAAATGAAACCAGCAATGCCTCCAACTAAAGACAGTTGCGTAAAGTAAAAGTGAAAACAGTGTGAGATCTCAACTGGCCCATCATTAGATCCATAGGGGATCACCCTATGAAGTTGGTAGCAAGGTTACCACTAATGTTGCCCAGCTGAGGACAATATCCAAAGAGCCAGTGGGAAGGGCCTGCAAGGACAAACAAGAGAAAACTGTTACCCACCGTGGATAAAAGTAGGACCAGAATAAGCCTGGTGCTTTGGGTGGGGGCTTTTTCAGAAACCTTCCAGCCTAGGCTTTTTTAGTCCTACTCATGTATAGTAACATATATCTCTAAGAATATGGGTAAATAAAAGATATAACTGGGTGCCTGGTCATCTGTGGTGGATCTGGAGCTCTCTCAATGGTCTGGACTACAGTAAAGCATGCAGTGACACTCCGATTTCAGGAATAGATTCCATAGAGTCTTCTTTACATTTGGATTTCTCCCTTATGTTCTGGCAAGCTAAGCAGAGACATAATTCTTTGACTAATGCTAATGTTGCAGTAGTAAAATATTAGGGAAAAAAATAGGAAAAGCAGACCCACTTGCCTGTAAGAATTATTTAATTAAAGTTTCCACTGCTCAAAAATAGGTATGTTTCACATCATAAAGAATTTTTCTGTCATGAAAATTATTTTTTTAAGGGGAGGGAGAATTTTGTTTGCAGCAAGCTGACTTTATTGGTAGGCAATTAAATATTTCTTTGGATTGGTGTTCAAAATTAATTACTCGTTAATGTGGAAAAAACAGCTATAGTCTTGGTGTTGATTCAGAGGTTTCCAATGGGGTGCATCTAATTCCAAGAAGAGGGAGAAAAAAAAGACCTAGAAAGCATATGATAATTAGTCATATGAAAACCTGCTTCAGTCCAGATGGAGAGGCTGATACCACAGAAATGTTAACATCTAGCAGTTTGCTGCAGGGCAGTGACAAATGAGTCTTACATATGTTTGCAGAATGGACATATTATGTGATCCTTCTAGAGTCCCTTGGGTTTGTTTTCTTTTTTCCAAAGCTCCTTACAGAAAATGCAAATCTACAATAATCTGAGGTTCTGGAGAGTGTCACAGACACCTCCATGTAAAACTTGGATCCCAAACTTGCATACCTAACCAACGTTGTCAATTCTGTACCCTTGCAAATAATTCCACTCAAAGTAATGAAATTAGTGGTGTGAATATACATTAAGGAACCAGTTCCTCATTTCAGGCTTTCCTGTTCAGTGTAGAAAGCAAGCGTGTTGCTCTGTGATGACCTAGGGACCTGCAGGTAGGACAGGGGACTGACAGAAGGAGGCACAACTTCAGAAGTTCAGATCTTTTTTGTAGGGGAGTCACTCTGATTTCTGAGGATTAATTATGACAATGTAAGGAATTCCTACTGCAGTCAGTATTAGTTTGCATGCAGAAAGATTTCAGAAGCAGGTATCATAACTAACTTCCTTTTTTCTCCCCAAATTTCATTAATTCAACCAAAGTCTGTGTGGCTTCAGCCTTAATAAAAACCAATAAAATTCTGGGATGATTTAGGCTGGAAAAACCTCTGAGTGACTTGTCTAATCCAAATCATTCCATTTCAATCCAAATCTATTTCATTATCCCTAAGTAATTTATTTAAATAAATGGAGTCAGAAGAGATCACAGAGCTTAATTATTGGAAACATTGGTTGGCACTAAGTTTGGAATTAAAATTATTCACTTTGAAGTCCTTAAGTGCACAGTATGACAATACCAGTTGTCAAGGAACATTCTTTCCTTGGTTAAAAAGGACAAGCTGAGCATGAAATGGAAGAATGAAACCTTGAATTATCCATGTAAGGTAATTCTTTCTTTCCTGTCAGCTGGAGAGTTCCTCACTTTAACTTTCTTACCCAGTCCTTTACTCCTCCATGCAGAAAGAGGTGCAAGAGCTTGGTGACTTGTATGGAAGTAGTAAGGTTTGGTAATGGTTTTGCATCACTTTACCACAGCTGACATGATGTCCTAAATCTGAGTCATGTGTCCCCTCAAATTTCTCCCCTCCAAATTGAAGGCTCTAGTCTATTTTTAGACTCCCTTTGTAGGGCAACTCCTCCACCTCTTTGTACAATTTACCTGCCTTTCTTTGGATCTTCTTTAAACTTGCTACATCCCTTTGGAGATGAACACTGGTCTGCAGCAGTGCAGTGAGAGGTTGTACTGGAGTGCCATACCAACAATTAAACAGCCAAAGAAGGCTTTGGTTCACTCACCAATAATTCAAAAAGAAAGGGAAGAAAAAGAAAATAAGGGGTTTGGCTTGGCCATCTGGAAGCAGTCACTGGCACAGCAAAACTGAGAGAAAACAGTAGTGTACATACAGTATGTCTACAAGTCTATCTTGCTTTGAGATTTAAGGAGTAGTACAACACTGAGTATGACTTTAGAAAAATATCTGGGAAGGAGCCTGTTTGACTGTTCATCTTATACATGACTTGTTCAAGACACCTTAAAGAAGTATCCATATTTTCCCAAGCAGACAGAAGTTTTAAGAGGAGACTTGGGGCACTCCTGGGAGTGGAGATGCTGTTGTAAATCCAGTATATAACAAGTTGTAAATCAGATTATTTGCTATAGATACATGTGTTTTTCAGTTCTTCCTCTTGGCAGTTCTAAGTTTGCCACTTTCACTCACTGTCCCTCAAAATCCTGTGTGCTGGAAAGCATTCCAGCACATCAGCTGCTACATTTAAAAGTTTCAGCTTAGTATGATTTCTTTACATCTTGCACTGAGCAAGGGATTGTTAGTGCAAGCAGCAGAAAATAAGAATGTTTATTTTACTGTGCTCATCTCTACAGCAGCAGTCAAAAGTTGTTGAAGAAAAATACTGAAGACCAAATCTCTCTCCAGGCCAGCTTGTTACATGAAGTTGTTCAGGGCAACACCTGATGTTTTGCTGGAAAAATTGCATTTTAAAAAGCCTCAAATCATCAAAACCATACCAACAATTTAATGTACCTTTTTTTAATGATACAAAAGTTCCCCAAAATGGCATTCAAACATTAACAACAGATCCACTTAATACAAAACCGATTCCTCTATACAACAGTAGAGAAATGTCACTTCCATTTTTAAACATTATCATTGAAAAACTATAGCATGTGTCAACCTATTACTCTAAATGGTGTTTTGTCCTAGTTTCCTAGGCAATCTCTCCACACCTTTGATAGGCCACAGCACACTTCCAGCTCACCTATATAAAACTGTCTACAAAAGCTTTTTAGAAACAAATAGAACTGTTTAGTTTCAGCTATACTAAGTTAAACAATACTGAAATTCTGTCTAAACCATCAAGGACATTCAAAATCCTGAAGCCTGCTTGACAAGAAGCGAGTCCAAGTCAGTCTGTCCCCAACCTGAACAGAAGGTGCCTTAAAGGCAGTTCACCCAGCAAACAATGTAGAGGCACTTGATTTTGGCCCATGCCAGAGCTTTTGGCAAATTCCTTCTAAGCCCTTCTTGGCAAGTGTAGTGAGCACCTACTGTTGCCTTACCCTGCTGAGTCCAATGAATCATAGACAGTCAAGTCAGTCAGCAACCCTGACTGTATTCCCATCCTCCCTCGCTTAGTCTTCAGGCTCCATCTCAATTAATTCTTCCATAATACTCAGAACCATATTTCTTTTACAGCAAGTTGATGCAGAAACAAGACATTCTTGACTAGTGTCATGAACATGAGAAGGCTACAGAATATACGTGGCTCAGAGACATCATTTCAAAGTCAGGGAACCATCTAACCTCAGCAAAAGAAACAAATACAGAGTCATAATCTTTTGCTGCTTCCACCTCTTTAAGGGGAAAGAGGTTTACAGTGGTTTTGGAAAACATCTTTTGGGAACAAGGGCTTTATAGTGCTAGGGAAACAAAGCTGTGAGCCTGGCAGATCTAACATGATCATAAAGTGAGACAGAGAACTAATCCCTTTCTTATAGCTGTGGTGGCTGCTCAGTGGTTAAGTGTCACTCTACCATCATATTAACTAACACTCTCTTCAGTAATGGAAACAGCTCTGCCTGCTACTCAGCTCTTCTCCAGCCCATTTACTGTTTAGAATATACAGATCGGTCTCTGCTTGTTTCTTCTGGGGAAGATGGTTGGCCAGGTTCATGAGCCACCCCTGAATCCTGACTGTCATCTTCAGTAGCTGAAATAAAAATGAAGAATAGAAAAAGGTCAGAGTTAAACACAAACAAGCCAAACCCCTCAAACTCTGTATGTCAGTCTGGATTACACCTGGTATCAATCACATTTCCAGCAGTAAATTCTCAATTCAAACCTACTTCTGTCAATCCAGTTTGGTTTTCAGAGGTGCTTGACATTAAGAGCTCTGTGAAGTGAGATACTGCACTTCAGACTGCTGTGGCTCTGTTTCTGCCATGGTTTAAGAAATGTTGCCAGAAGTGCTTCAAGATGGTAAATGTTGAAGCTGCACTGGAATACGAGGCAGACTCTTCTGCCCACTTAACTGCAGTGAATCTATGCCATGCCTCTTTAACATTCCTGTGAATTCTCAAAGGCCTTGACACACCAAATAATGCCCTCTTCAAATCCAACTAGAGGTTTTTATTTTATAGAGTATTAACTTGCCAATTTGCATGAAAAGCTCCCTCATTTCCTCACAGGTGACTTGGGGTTTTGTTTGGTTTTCTGTAGAAAGCCAACCATCTTCAATCAGGCTCTATCCTCAGATGCTGTACTGGCTGTTTTACTGGTCTCACCTTGTGTTTATGTTGTCAAATCTCCATAACATTGC
Source organism: Zapornia atra (assembly GCA_013400835.1). NCBI lineage: Eukaryota > Metazoa > Chordata > Aves > Gruiformes > Rallidae > Zapornia > Zapornia atra. Next base: position 197,030 of record VZTU01023849.1, read on the forward strand.
TAGTCCAGACTGCATGGAATTGTTATGCACATGGCCTATGCTTCACATCACCACTGTAAACCTAACTGCCCTCAGTCATTTTAACTGAAGTCAACTATTGACTCAGATCTTTCTGGTAGCATCTTCTACCCTTGAAAATCTTTTTCAGACAGGCCTTTGATTTATTAATGTGCCTTCTCAGATTCCCTTCAGGGCAGAGATCAGAGACATTTCTTCTCAACAAGTGTGCCTTGCTAGAGCTTTCTACATTCATTTTCCTGCAACAGTTTTTCCAGAAAGCCCATTTTACCTCAATTCTGGAGGTCTCCTTGAAGGAAGGATGTTCCCAAGTCTAAGTGTAGGTATGCATCAGTTCCCTTCTTGGGAAACATTATGCAATCCTAATATATCCCTATGCACTAAATGCTACAGATTGCTTGAAAAAAAAGAGACATTCTGAATACCAGAAACAAGGAATTCTTAGTTTCACTGTAACTTCCCTCTACATCTGCATCTTCTGCTGGCAGGCTATTTTGTGTATGACCTCATGCAGAAGTATCCCCCCTCACTGGGTCACAATTGCAAATTCCTACATATCCTGGAGCACAAATGCTGTGTAGTGGAATTAATTTGTACTTTCTCTGTAGTACTAAGAAAATGGGATTGTTCTCTGAGCAGCACAATCCATGATGCATTGTTTCCTATGGCTTTGTGCCTAGTTTGTGTTTTCCCTAGTGTGTAATAAGGGCTGAGGTCATTAGATGGCATTTTGCTCTCTTGGGGGGTGCTCTCATGACCTCTCTTCTCTATCCAGTTGCCTGCTTTCATGATTGGGCAGTACAACTTCACAGTGCCACTACAGGACTGTATTTCCTCTGTTTTCCTCACACAATACCACTACATCTCTCCATGTGCTGCATGTTTGTCTGCTACTCCCAGTTCCTTCCCATTTCCAACACATTCCAACAGAGCAGCAGCAGCTCCCTATATGTTCTCTGCCACTGCAGTATCCCCCAGACCTTTTGTCCCCTCTGTATCACAAAACCCCTTAATTCACACATAGACTTTCTGGCTTGCCTACCAGCCCTCATTTTCCTTCTCCCCTCAAATGCAGTCCATATTATGTCACCTCCAGCACACCAGTAACTCCTACATGCTGCTGCATTAAAATCCTAGTGCCTTTGTCACTGTACTTCCATATTCTTCATATTCTCCTTCTCCACCACATCATCTTACTTTTCTTTGGCTTTCCAGCCAGACAAGAAACAGGTATGCTTTGGCTGCTCTGGAGATACATGCCCACTGCTGGGTTGACTTGCAAGTGCTTGGTTTTTAGCCAAGGTGTACATGTCAGTCAGTAATCAAGTATAAGCTGACAGCTAGCCAAACATAATGACATGGCTGCAAACAAATGGGTGTGTGGGAGGCATCCTGCTTCCCTTGCAGATCAATATTGTGTAGGCCTGTGATCACAACTGTGAGTTTGGCTGAAAATAACTAATGGGTTGAAAAGTTATGGGAGTACCAACATGAACAGAAATTGAGATTGCACAAGCCTTATGTTGTCAAGAAACCAGACAAAAAAATCCCAGTTTATATTTTGCCCCACATAACCACCACCAACATCTTTTCAATTAAAATGAGATAATTATACACTTCTATTTCTCTTCCCTCTTCTACAAGAGGTTTCATTTTTCACTGGGTGATTACTGTAATGTTTCATAAACAGATTTTTTTAATTCTTGTGTTCAGGAAGAGAAATACAGTTGTATTTATATTAAAAAAAAAGAAAGAAAACTGTCTCTGCATTCACCCAGTGCTAGTGGTTAATTCTCTGAGCAGCTCTACCCTCTTGTGGTCACAGATAGCTGCAGACAAATTCAAAACTTGCAAATATCACATATATGTCCCTATGTAAGCACAAGACATGAAATAGACCCAAAAGAGAGGAGCATAAACACTTAACCTATGCCAGAAATTTAAAATTCTGTGAGATTCAATAAAGCAACCTGAGATTTTGAAGATTCAATTTTTCACTAAGAACAATTAAAATGCAGGATTTTTGGATGAGCAAGAAAATTTGTATTATTCATGCTAAGTGTTTGTCTGCATTTTTTAGCATTTGTCTAAATTGAGGCAGAGCCTAGTATTTTTAAAAATATGTTCTACAAACTAGCTATTTATAAAAATATTGTCACTTTGAGAACATCAACAGATCATATTCTGGAATAGCTCTGAGTCCTGGGGCCTTAAATGTCTGCCTAAGATTGAGGTGCTCGTCAGTTAAAAAGGCCCAGCATGTCAGGCTGCTTCCCCTAAATCAGCCCTTCCCAAAGCTGTACAAACTGACCATCTGTCCTGGGACTTCAGGATCTCAGTCCTGGCTCCCCCACAGGGATCTATAAACCCCTGTAAACTAGCTAGAATCAAGGTCTCATAAGGCTTCCACCTCTGCTGTTAGGTATTGAAAACAGATTAAAACTGGTTCTCCCAGGGCTCATCTCATACTTACTCACCATGTGCTTCCTTGGTTGTTTCAGCCAACATGTTCAGTGAAAGAGGAGGTGGAATGTAATGAATCCCTGGCAGAAAACTTGGTGTGATGAACTGAGGCAGAGGAGTGTAGTATCCTTGATTGAAATCACCACCATCTGGAATCTGTGGAAACATATGAAGCAAAGCATCTTCCATCTGCAAACTCTCTCCAGGATACATCTGCAGTATCAATTTGTTTCAATTTTTACCTGTGAATTTTACATTTTTTGCCTGTTTTGTGGGCATATGCTGTTATTTCCATGCAGGTTATTAGGGTGGGCAGAGCCTGTGCATAGTGTAACATGCTGAAACTGTGAAGTTGCAGCTTCTCAGACCACATCCAGCTGAAATGGATGTTCTGAGTCCTTATCACCTGTTCCAGCATCTCATTAAAGCAGTTGATTTAAACCAGGAGCAGTTCACCTTCATGACTGACCTGGTTTACTTGCCACTGAACTACTCTGGAAGTCTTTATGTAACAGAGAGGCAACCTTCTTGCTACCACCTCCCAGCTAGAAATGCATTCTCCCCTGAGCCAAGTGAAGTGAGTGGCTCCACCTATGCTAGGGGACTGGAGTGCACCACAGGGTGCCCCAAAGCCCTTGTCTTCAGTGATCAGCAGACCTGTTAGAGCATGGTAAAACTCATTCCATCTGCAAGGAGGTATTTCCATCCCTCAGAAACACTAGCACTAGAAAAATAGGAGCATTTTTCTCTTGGATCTGGCTGTGCACCCTAGTACAGGTGGAACTTGTAGGAGATCCTTCCATCTGTTTGAGGACAGTTTAGAATTAAGTTCAAAACCACATACAGTGATGTTCTAGAGAAGGCATTTCCCAACCTGTGTACATCCAGCCCATCAGGATAATTTATCTGGACCTCAGCCCTCCTCAATAACCCCTAAAATACAACAGGGAATTTCTATGCAAGCCTAGTAAATCTAGTAGTCTTGTGGCAGATCGCTCTACCTTAACATGTACTGATGAATTGTACTGAATGCAGACAGAATGACGTATGGCACCTGGAGATCTGATAATGTACACAACTGTGGTATAAAAACTGGACACCACCAGTTCAAACCAACAGAAATGACAGCACTGAAAGGAACTGGAAGTACCCACACACCATTACAACTGACAGGCAATTTAACATCTTGTTTCTTACTATGTCTTTTGTTGTTTGAAGATGTTGGCCCAGTGGTGCTAAGGATTTTTCATCTGAAACTTCTGTTAACCACAACTTTCCACTGTTTTGAGAAAGCAAGTACCTCAAACCAGAAACATCAAACACCACTGATTTGCTTCTCTGTGGAAGCTGATGTTACCCTATTCTTCTCTGCAGCTGTGGTGCCTTGGCCAAGCCTGGACATGTTCCCTCCCCATTAGATTTATCCTGCATGAAAGAACAGGAGAGTGCTAATGTGCATTCTGTGCCATCTGTGCTGGTACATCAGGAACATTTTAAGTATCCAGCTGCATCACTCCAAAAGGCTGTTGGGAGATGTTAGCAGGACACACAAACCCCAAAGCATTCCACAGTATCTGGCCCCTTGTAAGTGCATGGGTTTGCTCTTCTGGGTTCAGGAGAGACTATGAACATTTGCTAATGTTTCCATAATATACCAAAACACTGTGAAGTAACTGATAAGCAGGATAACTTTTCATGGGTACTTTAACAAGAAGACAGCTGAAAGTAAAGACAGGAATATTTCCAGAGGTTATTAAAAGACTGATACTTACTGGCACAGAAGGTGCATTCCCTCGCCCGTAGTTGCTAGGAATGTGACGTAAACCTCTCTGAAGTGATATTCCTGGAGGTGATGGTGCTCCCCTACAGCCTGACTGATTGATGGCAAATCCCATAGGAAAAGGGTGGTAAGGATATACCCCAGAACATCCAGGGTACACTTTTGGAGGTTCTCTCTCCAGGTATTCTGGGTTGACCATATATTCTGGAGGTAAAGCAGTATGAGCTAGGAAACAATGAGAAAAGTTCTAACTTTAGTCCTATCTATCACTTTCTATGATAAGTTTACAAGGACTCACTTTAAAGAAAAAACGCTGTCTATTTCACATGCAAGATTCAGTTACTTTGTTTTTTATCTTGCATCTGGAATCTTATATGGCCCCTCTGAAATCTCAAAAAAGAGAGTCATGATGTGAATATGAATTGGGTCTTTCATATCCACACATCCTCCTGTTGGAAGTGGAAGAATTAGCTTTGAGAGCAAGTCGACTTCTGGAGTACAAGAACTATGCAATTTGTCTATTTTTTTTTTTAATTGGTCAGCAGTTAAAAAATGTTATTAAGGGAAGGACTGGCAGGCACACATGCAGCTAGTATCACTCATAAACATCATTTTCTTAGGAAACAAAGCAAAAATATGGGCAACAGTTATTGACAGATAGGTGGGAACAAGAGATGTCCGAAATTAGTCCTTCCTCTGGGCTTCTCAAAACACCATTATCTTGCAGGCTGCCAGCTCTCTGGAGCCTCAGACTAATGACTACTGCAGTCTGTAGGGATTTCTATAAAATTACGATAGCAAATAGTAATAGTATGAAGTTACTGTAATAAATAGTAATAAACTAGACAAGCCACATGAAAGACTCTATTAAAGGAAGCAATTTAAGAGGTGACAGACCATGCAACTTTCCCACCTGCAAAATCTATGCTCTGCCATTAAATACCAAATGCACTTTTACACCAAGTGATCCCAGCCAAATTCCATCTTTGCTACAGGAATTAAGGCCAAAAGGTCTCTTTCTTTTACAGTGCTACCATAAAACGCTTGCTTAAGGCAAATGCAGCAGTAACTTCCCTATTTACCTGCCATCACTGAATTTTTTAGCATTTTTTTGTTGTTGTTGGAGGCTTGTGCCTGTGAATTTATAAACAGTGAGCCAGCACTCAGAGAAAACATGGATGAGCACCTACAGTGCACAGTGGATCAGTTTGTTTTCCCTCTCAGACAAGAAAAGCCACTTGAGCTTTGCAATGAGCCTTGAGGCTGAGCATGTTGCTCCTGTCACTGCAAAGCCACGTGACCAACACTGCAGACCCTGCAAATGGGAAAATAAATACAGAGTTTCATGTTCAACATGCAAGTTGAGTCTGAGGAACCAGAGGGTGCAAATGGCAGTGTTTGATGGGAGGAAGAGCAGGCTGAGCACAGAAAGAAGGATAGTGGGAAAGGGGAAGAGGCTTTGGGGACAGGCCCTTACCGTAGTCCCAGAAGGGAGGGCCACTGGGAGGCGACGGCGGTCGTGCCCTGCATGCCATGCCTTTGCTGTTGCTGCTGGTGGACTGGCTGCCCTTTGCCCTCTCATGGCCGCTCTGCTCAGAAACAGCTGCAGACCCTGCAGCTACCCCAGGGCCTTCGTCTGGGGGAGTGGGCCTTGAGGCTGCCACAGGCAGGGGGTCAGGCATCTGCTGCCTCAGGGCCTTCTGGGCTGCCATGATCTTCTGGCGCTCAGTGATGAGGGCACACTTGTCACACAGACAGAGCTTCCAGCGGCACTGCCCGGCATGGCCCTTCACTGGCACCACGAAGCCATGATTACGGCAACGGGAGCACTTGGGGGTCCGCAGTGTTGCTTTCGCTGCCACTGCTGCAGCCTCCTCAGCATCCATGGCACACCAGTCCTGGCTAACCACCCTGGCACAGCAGGGCAGGCTCATCCAGGCTCTTATATAGGGCATGGCCACTGCTGCCCCAGCATGTAGCAACCTGGGCAGGCGGGGCAGGAGAGCCCACAGCTGGGGGTGGGAAATGCCCCACTCCAAGGAGCCTGCTGTGCAGGAGCAGCCTCAGCCCCCCCCAGGCCTCCCCTCCTTCAGCCAGGCATGGCTGTACCTGCCCATCCTCCCCCTGCAGCTCCCTGGTACAGGCTGCAGCCAGACAACAGCCATGGGGGGCTGGAAGAGAGACAGGCGGGGGCTGTCTGCAAGAGCAGGGGGGAACATGCTGCACATTTTAGTACATTTCCCTGGGCTGGTGTATGCAGAGATGGGGAACTATGGATGGGTGGGGTGTGGCTGGGAGAGAAATGCAGTGTTCCTTACAGTACTGCCTTAAGTAATAGTTTTCCCTTTCAGGACTTTAACATCCACACTCACTTTCATACCTCTCATGCATTTGCTTTTAATATGCACAGGATTTCAGTTCCGTTTTGTTGGCAATTTGCAGCATGCTTCTCTTGATCAGGAGGAGTGACTGCCTCAGCAGGAAAAACCCACACTGTTTTATCATTCCATTTTTCAAAACAAGGTACTAAGATGAAGGCAGAAAGCATATGTCATTCGAAAGACCTGTCTCTTTTTCTCAGAATTCCTTATTCTCTGCAAACAAAGACAGGCTTGCAATTAGAAATACAGGAATGCTCCAGTTTCAATATTGCTTAGAAAGCACTTGTTATTTGTTACTGCTGGTAGCTAAAAAAACACAGTAGCCCATTTCCAGGAGAAAACACATTCCTAGGTCCTGATGATTTTTCTCACATATACGCTGCTCTGAAACAATTCTAGTAGGTAACAGAGTATGTTTCACAGCAGCCTTGCAGAGGCCCTTCCCTTGGAGCAATCCCTTCTTTTAAGACTTAGGTCACTGCTCAACAACTGGGTGGGCAAGGGCCCAGCACAGCAGCCATGTAAGAGATTTGGCAACCATCTAGTTTGCCTTAGCAGTGAGCAGCCAGCACCTGTACCATGGAAGCCCCCAAAGCTCAGCCTACATTCAGGCTTCCCACTTTGCAAAAGACTCAGTAGGACTTTGCATCTGAGTCCTGCAGGATTTTGTCTCCTGGAGAGATGTTTTCCTAAGTGCAATACTGGCATACAAGCCCAGACTTGCTCTCAAAAGCAATTCAGACCCAAATACTCAAATGCACAGTCCCTGGACTGCCCAGAACAGCAGTAATCGCAGCCTGCACATTTTGCTATCCCAGTTGCAGACTGAGTCTTTGGTAGCTACTTTTTGTGAGGGGCTCCCAGCAATGCCCTGGCACCCACACATTCAGGGATCCTGTGCAAGGCCAAATCTGAGCAGGCACACAGCAGGTCATGTAGGAGAGACCACCACAGTGCTCTGTAGAAACAGAGTGCTGGATTGCACGCATAGCAGCTCCTTTTGTGCCTGGGAGGCAGCAAAGCATACATGCAATTACAATTAACTCTGTGCTCTGAGTTGCAGACCATTTTCCCCAGAAGACTTCTAAAAGCAGCTTCATGTGCATTTGTGGCTAAATAGCTTTGAAAACTTGACCTGAAAATGTTACCATTTCTTGATAGTTCAGAAAGGTACTTACTTGTTTGACATGCCTTCAATAGATAGAAGCTCCTTTCAAATGCAGTCTTGAAGGGCTGCTCACTTGCACCAGGGCCTTGATGTTCCCATAATCATTCTAAACATTGACTCTGTATTAACAGATAATATATTCCTAATTTTATCTTCCATATTTTTGCTCTATGCTGAGGATGTGCATATTTAGCTGCAGAATCAAAGAGAATGGATGACATGTTTTAAAACATTGTAATTATATCTTTCCATTGATACACAATCTGTTCATTTGGAAGAGAAAGGTAGGCTATGTACATTTTCCCCAGTAATTTTCTATTCTGAGTCATATAATACTGCACTTACTCGAGACATTTACTCAAACATACTTAAAATTTATCTCTCCCCTCTCTCAAAAAAGGTATACCAGCCATGGGCTGCAACAGTTTCTCCATTAATAAACCATGTTTTCACAGTCGTGGATTTTTCTAATGAACAGCTTTCACCTAAGTATTCAGGATTTATTATACTCTCCTTATTGTTTCAAACATAACTAGACATGCTTTTTATAGAAAAGTGACCATTTTATATTGCTTGTGAGGTAAATATTTATTTCTGCAGACAGTTCAAAGAATTCTGCTATTCTAGTCCTGTTACGTTTTTACATAAACATTTGATTCACCTTAGCACACACCATTAATAAGACCATCCCAGAGAGAAGACAGAACAACTTCAAAATACATTTTTGGAATGAGATGTAGAATTTTATGTGGATACAGCCTCATGTCTACTATAATTTTCTATTTTTTTCATATTTGAAAGAAAATGAGGCACAATAAAAGCCTCTTTTCTCAGATCACCCTAGTGTTTTATGTAGTTCTGTATTAAAATGGCATTTATTATAATTAAAATCTTGCCAAAATGAAAGCAACCTGCTGACTTAATGTAATTGAAATCAATAGCAATAATGAATGACTACTTTTTTCCAACTTCTGAATCATATAAAGTATGTGGACATAGCATGAAGTTCGCTTTGTATGTGAAACAGTGAAGAAAAACAACCATTTAGCTAAAAGGGAACCAATCAAAAGACTGCCTTTAAATTGAATAGCAGAAAATGGGGATTTTGTTTCTTTCTTCCTGCTCAGACTTTCCAGCTAAGATTATACACAGTAAATGGTTTTTGGCAAGGAAATTGTTCTGCTTACATCTGACATTTCACAGAGCAACAACAACATAATCGAGACATTTGTTCAATCTGAGATCTCCATTAACAAATATTTGCAAACTTGGTTCAAAGTAAATTTTTTTAAATGTATAACAATGAATAATATCTTTTGAATTTTTAGGACCTCACATAGAAATTATTTTAATAGTTTGGCAGTACCGTAAGTACAGCCATAAGTCATTATGTAAAAATTGGTATAGTGATAGTATTATTAACTCTTCTACATTATAACTGATTACTCCCATGTATGTGCCTGTCAGTTACACATACCCAGCATGAGGGTATTTACTTGCACAGGCAGAACAGCTCACAGAGGACTAACCAGACTTCGGGCACTCCCCACCACGCCAAACCCAGTCTCCTGCTACCCAGACTTAAATACCTTGACTCCACCTGTGGATTGGTAACCATTTTTCTGGCATCAGTCACTTTTTGGGTTTACAGGGACAATACTGTTGCTTCCTGCAGTCACTGATGAGCTTGCAGGTTAATTTCCGATCCCTTGTCGGACATCTCAAGTCAGGTCTGGCCCACAGGCTGGCAAGAAATCTCCAAACTGCCAAGTAACATCAGTATGCCATTCACTGTTTTTGTGCTAGGAAGGCATTTTCACCTACTTAGATGTCTGTGGTGTATTTGTTCATTAAAACATTGCTTGTCTATCTCAACGCTATTCTGTTGTCATATACATCTCTTCTGTCCCCTAGAAAACCAGGCTTCCTTTCCCTCCTGTCTACGATACTGCAGTATTCTTTCCTCTGAACTCCACAGGTACAATCTTTTCCCACTCACACAGAGAGAAGCCTCCAGCAAGGATCATTCTGGCTTATGTTGTGCATCCCTTTGCCTTCCTCCCACTTCTCTTTTGCATTAATTAAATCCTTCCCTTTTGCAAAGGAAGAAAAACCCCTTTCTCATTTTATCCCAGTCATACCTATCAGCTCATGTTCACTGGCAAGACACACAGTCTCACCTTCACCTTGCCCAGAATATTTGAATAAGCAGCATTGATAGCACACCTTCATGCTTTCTTCTGTAGCCATCCTCATATTTAGAAGCCCCTTATAAAAACCATCAAAGCTTTTAAAAGATCCTCTGGCCGACCTGCATGACAAAAATCTCCCTTTCACTGTTCAGCTAACACTAGTGCTCATCCATCAGTGCTACCTGTCACAGAATTGCAAAGTCCAGCTACCTGCTGATAGGCTGATGAGGTTGTCTAATCCTTCCCAGAGCAAGTCTACATGACAGTGAATGAAGTTCTTTGAGATGCTTCTTTAGACTATATTTTCAACCCTTCTAATCACTGTGAAATGGTATGGTAGTATTTTAGTTTTTTCACATGTGAGGAAAAGCGCAGTATAGAAACAGTTCAATCTCATCAGGCCATATCTAACTCAGGATTTGAAATGACTAAAATGGGTTTGGATTGCACCACTTTTAAAAGTTGTTCCAATTACATTGTTTGAATTCATATAAACAAATCACCTTTTATATTCTCTGTTAGTGTCAATTTAAAACTATTATCTTCAGTAATTCAAACAGGAATTCTGCTGGGGTGGATTTTTTTTGTTGTCTTTGTTACACAACTTTTAGCTGGCACATAATTAGATACTGATTTCCATTTGCTGTATCAAAAAGGTGAAACTATGCTATGATCAGAGAAAACTGGATGGAGTTCATACATAAACTTAAATCTTAAATAATTATAAAAGTTATATAAACCACTTCTGGTTTCTTTAACAAACACAACTAAAAAATACTGAGTACTTAAAATTGTGGATTTTTTAATATATAACAGAAAAACGTAGTTATTAAATATTAGCAGTAGAGACTTTATGAGTATGACTGCTGTTTGTTTATTGTAAAACAGTATTTAAGAGAAAAGCAATAGCGATTAAACTGGAAAGTCTGTGATCTGGTTATTTCTTGAGTACCAGAAGGGCAGGGTGGACCAGGAGAGAAATCAACCCCAGCAAGGAAACAGAACACCTAACAGTTCTTATCCTGCACCGATGTATCTTCCATATAAGCAGGAAATAAAAAGTATTAAAGGGAAAAGAATGAGACAGACATAAATACATACTCACAGATCCTCTCCCTGAGTAAGCGATGGAGTGTTTAAAACTCCTTATCTGGGAAAAATAGATATATTCTAAAAACCTTCTCTGGAAGACATTCAGTCAGTTTGCAATAAGTAAGGATCACTGTATCATCAAAGTCTGATTGTTTCCTTATATTCCCCCTTTTAAGAAACTTAATAATTATCCCTTCAGATGAAATCTTTTGTTTCTTTAGAAGGTCACCTTTGTGGACATTAATACAAAAGGGAACCTGAAAATTCAAAGAATAGTCCGCTCTGTTAGTACTATGGCAGCTGCAGGGATGCCTCAGTTACAACATCATTTTGCTTTAGTAAGCTCCCAAATTTAGCAGGTTTTAGCCTGGATACCACTAGGCTTGTCAATCAGTCTTCTGCCTGGAGAAATAAACACATTTTAAATCCAGAGTCCTCATTCTCCTTCCCCTCAGCTATAGTTCTTGTCATATTCTCTTAGATACAAAAACCACAAAATCACATTTGAATCCTCCCAAATAGCAAAAAAGGGATTTTATGCAGAAACAGTCACGCTCACCACAGTAAGTAGGTGGCCTCTTTAGAGTCATCTTTACTTAGCACCTATTTTGTGCTGAAATTGTCATATTACCTTGTCAGCAAGCCTAAAGCAATGCTAATAGATGGATAAGGCAGGAGACAGCTGAAAGACTACTACAAACATCAAGTGTAGTTGCTGTGGGCAGGATTCCATTTGTGATTGTCAACACTGGTATATACTCCACATTTTCTAACTGCGTTTCTCCACCTCACATCTGAATTAGATTTCAGAATATCTGAAATAGCTTAAACAATGCAAAATAAATAAAACCAGCTGCTTGCCATAATTTCTTCCTCTTCTGCCTGAACTCTTCACAGATAGTTCAGTGAAGCAAATAAAAATGAAATGACCTAATAGTAGTTACTTATCAGAAAAATATTTACCTTGTAGAGAGATCAGACAAGAGTAGTGATGATTAACCTCCGGCACGCATGCTAGAATTGTTTTCTGGTATTCATATTAGTCATTATCTGCACTTTGGGCACGATTCTGGGAATTTAAAAACTCCCAGTGAGGTGATAAAGCTTCCTGCTGGCTCCTTAACTCCCTGTGTTACAGACTAAGTATGGTTTGTAGCTTGGAAGAGAAAACAAGCACAAGCACTGATGAATCTGCATTAGCTGATTCCAGCCAGGTATACTGAAGGGTGCTGTTCAGAAGCATTCCTTCTCTTCTATGTTATTTCCATAAAATTCTCCTGTGGACAATGACAACAGAATCTTTCCAGTTCAGCTGAACCTTGTGCATGTATTTGGGGTGTATTTTCACTGCACAGGACTTCAGCAAATAGAATCATAAAAAGAGAAGTTGAAAGAATGTACACCTGTCTCTAAATTAAGGAAGTAAAGCTCTCCTCCCCTGACAGAATTACTTTCTTGCTATGTTAAGAGAACATTTCTCTCTCTGCAACACGAAGTGTGTTGATGAGCTACTCATCTGGCTCCTGGAACTTCAAAGTCCACTGAACACAATGTAGAAAGTAAAAAAAAAAAAAAAAAAAAAGAATTGATAGGGAGTTCTCTTCTATCTGCTTGGTGCAGCAAATTAAAAAAGGAGAGACTTACTCAAAAGCAAATCACCTGTGGCAGAGGAGACTATGGTCAAAGAAGACATGCAAGTAGCAGAGGGCTGACCAGCAGCTTTGACAGATACGATGATAAGATGCTGGTGTGAAGCCATACTCCAACATTTTCAGCTTGGAACCAAGACAGAGACAAAAGAGGCACACTTTCTTGGCATTTCATGTTTTATGATCATAAAATCAGACTGTCTTTCATCACAATAAGTGGAACTATTTGCAAGATAAGTTTTTATGAAGCATAAAAATAACAGAATCAGACCATGGGTTGTTAAAAGGATTTCTTTTGAATCTAAACCAAAACTGATTTTAAGTCAGGAAAGTTTAGTTTGATCAACTCCAGAAAACAAATAGAAAAAGACACCACGTCATCTCTTCAGTTTCCCTGAAGCTGTGGGACCTAACTGTCACAAAAGGTTACCTTTTGCTGCAGGGTTGTGATGTTGGAAAGCTTGACCTACACAGCAGTGGCTCCTCTGGGCAGTCCCCTCTTCAGCTTGTTCCTCACCAGCAGGCTCTTTCTCTGGGCAACTGCTCTGCTCTGAGACCCAGCTCCTCTTGAAGCACCATGCTTTGGCAGCCACAGCAGCCATCAACGTGCTCTGACTCCTACAGCAGGAAGAAATAAAAGGGCAGCTGAGTCCCCAGCAGCAGACCCCACCAGTACACTAATGTAATGTAACTGCTTGAAACCCTTCAGACTTAGGCTTCTTTCCCATGCCTGTTACATACATACAAAATAAAAAGGAAAGACAGGGTCAGCAGTGGTGGGGAAGTCATTGCTACCTGATGACTGCTGGTGAACCATGATCCCTGGTCTTGGCTGAACATTATCCATCCATGAGCATCAGTCATCCATCTTTGTATCTATGTATGTCTTAAAATTTAAAATAACTTTACTTAAAATAAAGTAATGGAGGGTTGAAGTCTCATCAAAATGACTTCCAGTGCACATTTAAACTGAGGACAGGAGTTGCATTTCTGGGAGAAGGCAAGGTACACCTCATTTAACATATCAGCACAATAACCCCAGTGCAAGGAGTGTAATTCATGCACAGTGTCCCATTTGGGCATAACATAGGTGTGCTGAGAGCTACCTCAGGCTCCCTCAGCCTCTACCACCAGAAATGTCTTTATTCCTGAAAGATAGTTTGCTTTCAAAGTAGATTGAGCCCATGGATTTGGAAGTCTACTCAGTTCACAGCCATGAACTTAGACATGACTGTTGTCCTAAAGTTTGTTAGAACTCCAGTCTCTTAACATGAGCCCTAGTTTCCACAGACAATGAAAATGTTGAACTAGAACATGCTGTATTCCACTACTCTAGTAAAAATTCTCAAATATATTTAACAGACTTATCTTTCAATATTTAATAGAATCAAAACACTAACATGGCTATACATAATAAAGTGACTTAATAAATTCACTAATGATGAGTGTTGTTGAATGAAGTGGCTATCTATGCAATTTACTGAAATCTCATATTTACAATACTTGCATTTTATTTTAACATTCTTTGTCTCAGAACTCACACAAAGCCAAACAAGTTTGATGTGTTTTGAGCACACTGTATTCTTAAAGGTTGAGATGTTAATGATAGTGCTATTAGCAGTTGGCAGAAATGTTCACAGAATATTTACTGGAAGACATCCAAAGGTTTCCTTGCTCTTTAATAGTAAATCTGTACATGTCTGTCCTGTCCTGTCTTTTAAATTATTAACCAAGAATAGAAGGCAAGGCATAATGTATATATGCTAATTAGATGCAATAACTATCCCTTAAAAAACCATAACTTTTTAAAAAGTACAAATTAAAAACAACATAATTAATTTCCTTTTAAAAAGGATTAAGGTAACATTTTAACTCAAATACTTGTGTACATTCTTCATTCAGATGAGTCCCAGTCACTATACTACCCAATGCTAAAGTTTTGAAAACAAGCAGTTAAAAAGAAAAATTAAAAAGAAAATTAAAACATTATTATCTATAGGAAATCTTACTTATCTGAGTTTGCACTGCTGTCAAAATAGATTATCATGAATATTTGTATGGAGATAGTAAATAGAGTATGATATGGATATTTAAGAGTGATTACACAGGGCCAATAATTTGGCAACCATTCACCAAAAAGTATATATTTTAGACTTCATTTATTGTCTACATTATCATGACATTGGTCTTTCCAACAGTCTTGGAACTCAAAATGATGAACTGGTGAATCTCAGATTGCAAGCGACTTGGTAAGAAGCCTGGAGAAAGAAGCTGAACTATTTTTGTTACCTCAGTAAGACAAGCTTTCCTATTTTTATAGCAGTCTGTTCCACCTGTCATTGCTCTCAAATATGGAGAGTAAAAATGAATATTTGAGGTGAGATTTCAGGAATTCCTTATGCAATGGTATTAATATTTTCATATATCTACTAGCAATACCAAACCTAGAACATTTTAGGATTGTCTTTAGGATGTCTTCACAGTAGTGACTCAGAATGTGTTCAACTAATGCGTCTCTTCCTTGTTTAGTTTCCAAATGCTGAGCTCCTGCTATTGGTTTTTCAAACATACATTGTATGCTGTTAAATTTCATTCCATTTCTGTTATCCCAGTTGCCACGGTATCTATTTCTTTCCTATATGAACCTTTAATCCTCTTCTGTATTAGTAATATCTCTCAGTGTTTGCTTTCAGAGAAATTTCATTAGCATATTCTTTTTTTGTGTAACAGGCATTACTGGAAATATTAAATAAGACAGATTCCAGTATTGATCCATTAAGAATTACAGTAATACCCTCCCTCCAGTCAACAGTTCCTCTTCTAGCACAACCAGGGTTTTTTCCTGCTTTAACATTTTAGTCCCAACTTTACAGAAGCCTAATGGATAGTATCTACAGCAATTTCTACTGCTTAAAATAGTGCTTTTAATCAACAGAAATATATTTACCTTTGGTAACTTAGGTTGCTTTTTGTCCCATTTTCCACTTAGGTCTTTCTATTACATAGATGCTTTTCTTAAAAATACTTTGTAGAGCCTTGAATATTTTTGAGGTCACTCAATGTTTTCTAGCTATCCCTTTTTTCCCCCTTCTGAAATACAGTCAAGAGGCTTGCTTTTCAGTAGTGATTTGCTACCAGTTGGCAGCTTTATTAAAAATCCTTGCTGCTGGACATTCAATTTCATGTGCCAGTTCTTTCAGAACCCAGGAAAGGGGATTATCCTGTCCCTCCAATTTCAATCCTTAACTCTTTGAGGTTGTTTTTTTTTCCCCTACTTCACATATTTCTATTTCTATATCCTCATTGCATTTACATATTCCATTTCTCTTTTCTGGATAGTTTTATCTTTAATTTCCTGTCAAAGCAATTCTTATTAGGATTTATTTTCATAATAAAAATCCTTAGATAACTCCCAGTTCTATGTTAATTATTAAGCTTTGCCACAATAAATAAAAAACCCATAGTTTTGGGGCTTGTGGGAGTTTTTACAGCCAATTCTCTATATAAACTTCTCTGTGAAAGGAAAGAAACAGCTATGCATCCATGCATGTAATAGTGCTATGACAATGTTAGTACTATCAGACCATGTACTGTTTGGAATACAAATAACTGGATTTGTGAAGTGCAGAATGGCAGAACTGAACAGAAAACACTGCAATTAAATGACTTGCAGGATTATGGATTTCAGTCTGTTATCAGACTATTTTACACAGGAGCCTCCACTGCATCTTTCTGAGCTCCACAAAACAGAGTCATATTTTTTGGGAATTAAAAAACTTCAGAGACTAGCTTCCACCTCCAACTATCTGTATAGAAGCCCTAGATACTCAGAAAGTGAATATGGGCAGCCTTGGGTTATCAGAGAACCTGATGTAAAGAAACACTTGTGAAGAAAAAATTAAATACAGGCCTTATAAAAAGATCCTGTGATATCCTGATTTGGGTTTTTTTTTTTTAGATTGTGCCTGTATTTCATTTTCTGTGTGCAAATTACTGAGTAGCTGTAAGGGCATGTACAAAGTTTATATACTGATTATACCTAATAACAAGGAAATAAGGAAAAATTGTAATCCTATGTTGCCTAGCAGAAAATTACACTTAAGACTCAAAGTAAGATCTAGAGAAATTAATTTAAAGAAAAAAAATATTATTTTTCTCATCTTGAACTCTATGCATCTGTGTATGAAAAAATTACAAAGCACTGTCTCCCTTTAACACTCATTTCCACTATGAAAGTGGGGTTCACAGGGAGAAAAGCATGAGAGCAAAAAGGTGAAGAATAGAGTATGTGGTGAAGAAAGACCAGAAATGGAATGAATGAGGAATAATCTAGAAAGAAAATGTATACCTGAGAAAAAAATGAAAGTGAATCAATGAATATGTGTAAAAATGAGTAGAAAAAATAGAGATGAGATTTACAGAGTTAAAATGTGAAAATGAGAGCTATTTTGCTTAGGGTTTTCAGCCTAATTTTGATCAGTCCTACAGTAGATGATAATAGAAAAATAAAATTTATGTGGGTCACATAAGGGAGGGAAGGAGAAGGGAATTTATATTTTTCTTTATGCTCATAAGAAGCCTTCCATAATATAACAGTATATATATTGTTAATAGAAGTTACTATAGATGTCTGCAATTCATTGGACAGAAAGCTTTTCATTCATCATACGGAACTGTAAAACAATACAAGCATTTTAGCAATTCATGAAACAATAGACTTGTTGCTCAGAAAGAACTCCCCCCTTAAGCATGTTACCTGGTGTCAAAACAGATCAATGTAATCCTGTATAATACCTACATTTGCAATTTAGGCAGTGTTAAACCATGAAGAAGCAAGAATAAACTTCTTCCAAAGAAGATTTGAAGTTTCAACTCTTTCAGCAAAGTCTATTGGAAGAAAAATAATTAAAAATTAAATCTGGCCTTATTTCTGAACATTTTAGACTGACATATTGCAGAAGAGTCTGCTCTGACTTTTCACCAGAGTAAAAAGAAAAAAAGGTCTGCTTAATTTAATGAAATTACACTAAATTGATATCAGTATAGTCAACATCAAAGAAAAACTCATAAACGAATCATAGCAGTGTGTTTTTCCAGAAGGGCAGAATCTGGCTCACAGATGTTCACGTGCAGGCAGATGGCGTGCATACGTAATACATGTACAGGGCAGAAATTCAGGCATATACAATGACTGTTAAAAGCATAATTGGATTTCCCAGAAGACTTAAAATGAGGATTTTGGTATGTACACAGATATTTTTTTCCGAATTTTGGTGCCCCACTAAATCTTTTCAGACTGACTTGACTGTAGAGGCTGTAAAGGCAGTTCAGATCATCCTGAACTGTGGCATTTTCTGAAACACAAGTGTTTTCCTCTGTAAATATGGAACTGGGGCATAGATTACCTGGAAACTTTAGTCAAAATGCTCTGGAGGAAGTGACACAGGCAGTTGACTCCTCCTCAAATTCAGCACTCCCCCAAATCACCTGAGGCAAGAAGAGCTCTTCCTTTCTTGTTGCTACTTCACTGCCTGAGTCCATGCACACTCTGCTGTTCTTTGTTTGAACAAGGAAAGCCTAGATTAAAGCAATAATAGCATTTCAATTTAAAGAAAGCAGCACAGTAGTAGCAGAAAGCTCTGCTTGCTGCCCTGTGCCCCCCATCTCCCTGATGGTGCTCCTTCCCTGCCTCACAGTGCAGCAGCCCTTTTGCTGTGCAGAAGGAGGTGTGATGATGGAGCATTCCCCGGTCTGCCATCAGCTGAGTCTCCCTGGCATCTAGGGGCTGGTAGGTTCCACAGGGGAAGGCGAAGGGATTTTCATGGAGCTTTCTCACTCATGCAGGTTGGGATTGCTTAGGAGTCCCTGTAGCTCTGGAGCCTCTGTGGGACCCTCCTTGTGCCCCTTCCTGCCCCTGCACCACAGCAAAGCGGCTGAGACTGGAAAAATAATATGGCTGCCTCAGGAGGAACATGGAACCCAGTGCTGCAGCTGGAGAGAATATTTGTGTGGGGCAACCCTGAAATGAAAAGTGCTCAGGAAGAGAGGAGGAAATAGAAAAAAGACACCAAAATATGGGGTAGCTAAAAGGGACATTGTGTGGTGGGGAGCCATCATTCATACTCCTGTCTGTAGGCCTTGGGCACCGATGGGCACCCCAGCATGTGAAGCAGCAGCTGCCATTACTGGAGATCTGTGCCGGAAGCGTAAGCCCACCCTTCGCAGAGGTGCTGTCCACAGAAGCACAACATGTCAGTCCCTGAAGTGGCAAGAGAAGAGTTCTCACCAGTATGGCAGATGGTGCAGGACAGCAACACACAGGAGGAGTAGGCACAGCACTGAGAGGATTCCAGGCCTTGGGGAAGTAATCATTCAGAAAAAGGTAGGGGTTGGTTTGGTGGGGTTTTTTTAACTAAGGAGGGCATTTTTGGGGCTCTTCTGGCATTGTGAGGGTTTCAAGTGCAGCTAAGAGCTTGGCACTGTTACGGTGCCTGATGTTGTTGTGGTACCTGCGGTTGTGGCAGCAGGTGGTGGCTTCTAAAGATCATTCTGACTGAAATTCAGGGGCAAAAATGAGAGTGAGAGAGAAAGGTGGGATAAACCTATGGGTTATGTTCTCAAAAAATAGCTCTCCTAGAGTCCTCTCCTCCACAGGCTACTTCAGCCTCCTTAGCCTGCCTGGCACTGCAGAGTTTTTACGTGCTGTGGGTATAAACTCTGCCTCTGAGAATAAAAGAGCAGGGCAGGAGGGCAGCAAGGGCTAGTGCCCCTGGCACCACTAGCCCTGCTCAGGAGCCTGGCATTGACAGCTTCGCTGGATTATGTTTGCCAGCCAGAGGCCTCCCTTGTTGGAGCTAATGTGCTGCTGCTTCCTGTCTCATGACCAAATTTGTCTACGTTGAAGTAGATCTGGATAAAGAATTCATTAAATGGGTTTTGGGTGTGTGTGTTTTCTCAACAGAATGCTGCTTCTAGAAATTCAAATTAAACTAGACAGTTCTGTCAAGAAAATGTTACAAGCTTCTACTAGATCTTACTCCTTCATGCCAGGCATTATGCTTTGTTTCTGTCACAGTGGCAGGTGGAATTTTCATATGGATAAAAGTAGTCTTTGCAAGGACTAATTAGCAGGATATTATGGATTAAGTGGGTGTTCCCTGTTCAAGGACAGAACCAAAGCAAAACTCATGAGGTGAAAGGCTGCAGTGATTAATTTGTCCTACTGCTCTTTCTGTTCTTAATGACCTGTAAAATCAACACAGCTTTTAGTGTATACAGTGCACCAGGTATATTAATAAAGAAAAATGTAAATGTATGATCCATTTGTAAACAATTGAGTTTAAAGCACTGTTAGTAGAAGTACAGCCATGCCCAGAAAAAACTGCTGCATTGCACGTGCATGCTCTGCATCCATGGCCCTGGTTTTCAGAGTACAGTACATATGCCTGAGGGGCCCTTGATTTACTGCGTTCTTGTGACAGTTGAAAATCATCTAGTTAATGTCATTGATAGAAAAGGAAACATACTTAAATTGCTTTTCAGAGAGGATAAAACACATAATTAAACATTTTTCAGACTTCTTTTTAATTATATGCAGTCTACTTTATACTTGAGCCCCTGGATGTCTTTGTATAAACAGACAATATGATTTTAATTAATAGCCTGTAAAGACCTCAGGATAGAAAAAGAATCCTAGAAAAAGATTTCTGTTGCACATTATTATATGAACAGATCTCCAACAGAGACTTGTAATGTCCTAGATTCGTCTTTGAATATTCTTAGTCCTCTGAGTAGAAGCCAGCTTGGACAGAGGTTAGTGCACATGGTGTCTGCCTGGGTCTTTTGCTGGTGGGCATAACTGCACTTGCCTGTAGCATTCTTTCTCTTTGTTGGTAAAATGGTGTATTTTTCATCCTGCACATCCCTCTTTCTCTCTGTTGCTGGCAGGCTGTGTGAAGTGGTAGCATAGCCACAGTTATTCCAGAGATTTTCCTGCAGTGAATTCCTCACTAAACTTGGAGTCCAGCAGAGCACCCCAGGCTCTGGAGTGGTGTTGCTTCTATCTCCTTACTACATACCTCAATGATACATACTCCTTTCTGGAAACCACTCCTACTGCACAAGCTCTTTTTAGGATGGCAAAAGACTACATTGGCGCACTTTGCTTCATATAAAGCTACAGCAGCACAAACTACTGACTTGCAAAATGAAGCAGCTCTCAGAACTTCTCTGATCAGTGCTCGATGCCAGGTCAGGGAGTGACACATCATATTTTATCCATCCTTTCTCAAGAAAAGTGTGACAATAAGACAGATCTAACCCCAAATCTCTACATCCACGCATTGCTCTGTTTCTACACAGTTAATTTAACCAATTAACTGTTTCTTCTGCCTGCATTGTTTCCAGTGTTTGAAATTTCAGATGCATTCTATTTCCAAATGCCCTGTTACTCTTCATACAGGTTTAATTTTCCTTGGTGACTCTGTAAGCAGGCCAGTGTAGCTTATTTGAAGAAATTCAGTTCTTTTTAGAGAGAGCTGACATTAAACCTATGTTTGAGTGCTTTTCATGCTGAATACCCAAGGTGATGGCTTGAGTGACTTCTGTTTTATGTAAGAGAGTGATGAATATCTTTTATGAAAACCATAATGAACCAAATAACAATGATTTTACTCTGATATACCTCATCTAGTCCTACTGAAATGAAAGTTGAATTGTCTAAGTAAAATCTTAGGCAAAAATACTTGGCTTTCTACGGTCGTGCTACTTTTGGATCAGTAGATGGAGCTCTAAGATAAATCGTTCTAGTTCTGAAGCAGTGCAATCAATTAAACATACAGCTGTTAAGAGGCGATAGGAACTACAAGACTAAACGATATCCTTAAATAATCACCAGGGATTTATACATCTTAATTTAAAAATCTTATCAGAGCTTCATAGAGTTTTCTCGGAGAAAGGGGAAAAAAAGTCTGTGCCTCTGCCAGATTTCTCTGGTGTCTCTCCAAGTATTTAGAAGACTGAGTGATAGCCACAGTCATACAGGTACTCTTGCCTTCAGTGCTTTCCTGCAACTGCCTATTACAGTCTAGTTTATAGAAACCTGCTTATGATAATATGCTTTAATTTTCACCTTCTTAAATTAATTGCATTTTCCCCATATAATATGAACTGTTAGTACTGACTTCTATGGTTTCTCCACTTTACCATTTTGGCCCTTGGTCTGCCAAATTATGGTCTGTATTTAGTGCCATAATCATTGTTCAAAAACCTGACCTCTAGTTCACTTTTCATTATTCTTCAAATTGTCTTTGACCTCTGCTGTTCACATATTTGCTGTATGTTCCCACTGTTTAAATGCATCACTGAGAACTTAAGGAAGAAGAGGTGCTGAGTGCCTGATAAAAACCCACTTTGAGTAAGAGAGAAGAGATATCAAGAATAAGAATTACCCCCTTAAACTGTGGTGTCTATAAAAGATGCCGTTTTCCAGTAATATTTTTATTGTGGCAGCAATAAAAGATAAAATGTCAGAGCACAAATAAATGGTCATAAAGTTGGTCGTAAGTAAAATGACTGAGGATACAATAGGAAAGAAATTTTGTGCTCTGAGAATCTGCACTTCAGTAGAATAATTGTCAGAGAGATACAAACTAATTGGAACATAGCATGAAAATTGTCATGCAGCTTCTTTCCAGGCAAGTGAAATTGGTAAGGGATAGAAGGTTATGAGAAGAGGCCCATTTTTTTGAAGATGAAAAACAAGGTAAGAATTGACTCTTGTAAGAAACCTGGATGAGGTTTGAATGAATGTCTGGTTATTCACAACATGGGTTGGGAAATGCCTCTGGTTTTGGCTTGAATTTGGCTGTCTGATAACTTCATGAAGTACCAGTAAGCCAAGGTTACTGTACTAATGTACCAAGATTCTGTCTGCATCCTGTTAGTTAAATAAATATGTATTTGTTTCTTCTGATGTGTGAGAAGTCCATAGAGAAGCATTAGCAAAATTATATGTTAATGTAAAATGAAATTAATAGTGATATGAGCTAATAGGCTGGGCTTTGAACTTTTGCTGCAATAGATTTCTTGCTTGTTCTTCCAACTCAGAGGGAAAGTAATCTGCAGGCAGGTGATGGAAAGGTATTGGGAATGCATTGTCAATCCTAGTAACATGAATTGTTGGAGATGATGAATCACACACCTTGGGGACGTGGTTCCACCTTCACTTAGATTCCTTCTGGAGATTTTCCCAAGGCTGCACCTCACACTGCATCCTAGTTTACCTTCCTGTATCCTCAGAAGAATGAAACCCAGCTTTGTGAGAAGAGCAGATTGACAGTGAAAATGATTTGACACAGGTTTATTAGGAATGCTCTTTCTTGGAAAGAAAGTGCTATAGTGCACACCTGACAGTGAGAGCGGAGATGTTTCCTCCCACGGGAACAATGCTGAGATGTAGAGGACAGAACCCCTCACTTAGC
The DNA here is from genome assembly GCA_013400835.1 of Zapornia atra. Taxonomy (NCBI): domain Eukaryota; kingdom Metazoa; phylum Chordata; class Aves; order Gruiformes; family Rallidae; genus Zapornia; species Zapornia atra. Next base: position 220,254 of record VZTU01023849.1, read on the forward strand.
TCCTTGCTCCACCATGCTGCAGCCCTGCTGCAGGCTAGCAGGAAAATGCAGATCTGTAGCCTTCTACAAGTCTTTGCTGCAAAATGGATGTGCTTTAGGAGACCAGCTCCCTCCCCTTCCACTAACCTTGGAAGATGCTGGAGAGTCTGCATATAAAGAGCTGGACATAAGCTGCATTTGCAAGAGTTTTGAAGTGGAATTTTCTCTGAGGTTCTGCAGAGTTCCCCTGCTGCAACCTCCTTGCAATATTTATGAAAATGCTTGGCTAAGCTTGTGAAGCCCTGTAAATCCTTAAGAGATCTGCATGCAGGATTCCCATTGATGCCACTCAGAAACTTTCACCAAAATCCCTGAGTATCAAAAAAAAAAAGCCCTCAGAGGGGAAGCCTTTGTAAAAGGAAATAGGAAATTAATTAAGTGGAGAAAGCAAAACATCTTCTGCTGTTTGGAAATTCAGTTCCATATAACTGTAACCTTTTGTACTCAGAACAGCAACTTTAATCAGAACTGTGGCAGATTTTCTTAGCTATGTTGTGTACTGCAGTCCAGTGTTGCTATTAAAACCCACTCTTCCGTTCTGCCTTGGAGGAGAGAGAGTTCTGTTGGGAATAACACAAACCATGTATATTGGATTTCTTTATTTAAAAAAGAGGTTAAAATAGCAATAGCAACCTTGTCACAGAACACTGGTAGGGGAACAGCCTGTGGAAGGAAATAGCCCTTGGCCTTGCTTTCAGTGATCCAGTCTCACAAGTGGTTGTCAATCCCTTGGAAATATTCTCAGTTTTGATGGTTATTTTTAAGGTAAACATTGTAAGTGAGATGAGACCTAAGAAGTATAGCTTTTCATTTAAACTAATATCTGAAATACATTAATGGTGAAATGTCCATCCTTTAAACTTCTTTGAGATTTTTCAAAAGAAAGGACAGACTGTATATGATGAATTTTAAGCAGAGAAGCCATATGATTTTGGTAAGGAAGAGCTGTGGAACACACCTGAATTCTTCAGCTAGCACAGATGGAAATTAATTTGACTGTGAACTCCATGATCAGAGCTAGTTCAGTTACCATATAGCTAGGAAAAAAATAGGTAGTGAAATACTTTCTGTTTAAAACATTTCTTTTCATTCTTTAAAGTAGACTCTGGTTACATGAAGAGGAGAATTAATCTGGGTGAGAATGATATTGAGAAGTTTCAGGGGGGAAAAGGAAATACTGGATAAATCATGAGTCTCTCACATTTTCCTTTCTGCCTGGCATAAACCAGCAGAGTAGCAAGCACTCATTCTAAGTGGTGCTTTAGTAGAAATTCTCCTGGAAAGATAACTGAATGTTCATTTTTTCATTGTACTACCTGCCCCAAGGCCAAACCTGTCCAGAGTTTTAAATACACAGTTCTAGGCTCAAGTGTCAAAACAAACTGGAGCTTATTTGGGTTTTTTTGAGTAGGTACAGTTTGCTCACACATTCTGAAGTTTAAGGAGCTTGCTCTCAGACATTTGTTGATGTGAGTCAAAAATCTAGTTAAAAAGTACAGCAGCAACAGGAGGGAAGGCCTAAGGGGAGGGGACCCAGGTGCTACTGATAGAAGAAGAGAATTAGACTGTACACCATATCCTTTCTTGTACATCCTGTCAGCTGGATCCACAGACACTGAATGCTCTCTGGCCAGAAGGCAATAAGGCAAAGAGCTGTAGCACAAAGGTGAGTAACAGAACTGTCACTCCCTCTTAATGCTTTGTCTTTGTGCAGCCTCTGCCTTGGAATCCTGAAGTGCTTTGGTTACTTCCCCATTTACCATCCTTCAGGACTGCTACTTCTCCCTGGGAAGGTTTCAGAAGAATTAGGGAAGAGCAAAGATTTAAGGAAACAAATCTAGCAACAGAATTCCAGCTCCTCTCATAAATTGCTTACCAAACTAAGCTTCAGCTGGAATTTCAAGGCAAATGTTAATGTTCTGATAAGACTTATGGGAGGATTTTCTTTTGATAGAAATAGCATTGACAATGCAGTGAATGATTGAGGAAATGATCCACTTTAGACTAAAACTTCAAAGATACACAGGCTAGGCTCATTTACTGAAGAAACTGCCCATGTAAAATAACATGCCTGAAATCTCTCTGACTAAGGAGACAGCTTATTTCAGAGATAGTCATGCAAGACCTCAGCTGATGTAAATAAGCATAGCTTGACTGATTGAATCCTGGGAAAACATGATTAGGTAGTGTATCCCCCCTACTCCATTTCTTGGAGAAAGGTAAGGACAGGTCCAGTTTTTGTGGCTATGAGAAGAGAAGCTGTCACAAGTAGAAGAATACAGTAGTGACTAAATGAAAGGGAAATAAATTTGTCTCTGAAAGAATTCAGGTAGTTTGGAAGAATAAAAAAATGCAATATAGATGCTCATTTTCAAGAAAGTGTCATAAAAAGGCTGATCAAAAACTCCATCCCACTTTGCAGTACAAAAGGTAAGTAAAATGATACCATTTTCAGTGGAAAATTGTAGGGAGAAAAAAGCAAAAGACCTCAGCTCTTGCTCTGCAGAGTAATTACTAAGAGATACCTAGTCAATAGCTTTGTTCTGTCAGAGTTCATGATAACATATACAGAGATAAAGCCAGACAGTCTGTTTGGCTAGACATCATTAATATAAACCCCACAATTTAGAAAATACCTCTCCAGATAGAAATCTGCTAATGAACCATAATTCAGTTATATTGTTAATCAGGAGAATTTCTTTCAAGCTGTATTCTAACTGGGCAGTATTTTGCTTCATACATCCCCAAGACTAATTAAGCATTTTGTATGCAGCCATGCTATAGATAATGAGTGTACTGTACAAAAATGCTTAATTCAGTTTTGAAAAGAAAAATAGTTTGTGTTCTGCTCATTTCAGTAAAAAGCCTGTTTACAGGACCTCTCTAAATTCTAATTCTACAGGGAAGAGAGCACAAAGATTTAAAGTCTGGGTGGCAGCATGACAGTTAGAGACATCAGCCACTGAAGAAATTGGTGCCTAATCTGATTTTGCAGCATGTCAGTCACAGTATGCTAATACTGCAGTCTTTAGTGGGCCTCCACCAGAGATAGATTTGGCCCACTTAGGTAGAAGGTGTGGAAGGGGTGAAGTCCTACCAGTAAAACCTGGAAATGGCTGGGAAGTATAAACTCATCCACTAATGGAAGGCAGGACTTTGCAAGTACTTTCTGTCATCACAGCCATGTGTATCTACTCTAGGCAGCCTTTTTTTTACCAGGTCCAAACTCTGCATTAAAATCTGTACAGCCCTAGTTTAAATTAAATCCTATCCATCCTTGCAAGGGGGAAATACAGAGGAAATCCTAAAGCAAAAGTATCTATATGTTTCAGAATCAGAATAGAATCCAACCTCTCCACTAGACTTCAAACAGTGAACTACTAATTTAATAAATAGCATTTTGCAGGAAGATCAGTAAAAAGCTTTCTTAAAGGTTCTCTTTTGCTCTTGGTATGAGCAGACAAGCCATTTCACTTCAGTCAGGGAAGAATCCTCATATCAGTATCTCAGTATTAGGGCTTAATTGACATCAGACCATTTATCAGCCCAGGTTTCTTCTCAAAGATAACTGGGTTTATATCTTTGTCCATTAAAGATTAAAAAGAATGTGCATGAGACAGAGGGGAAAAAAGCTCTTTGTTTATGTCTGTGAAGACCTTTTGTTGCCAGGTGTTTTGGAGCATCTTACTTTTTAGGCTGTTTCCTGATGGCTTGAATTCTGATTACTTACCCTCAGAAAGTCAGTATGATATTAGTTCCACTGATCTTGTTGACTTTGCTTTCATGTGCAGTGGGTAACGCTGGGGAAAAGCAGAAAAGATGGAGTCATTATGGATTCTGAAAGAAGTGAAAACAAACATCCACCACAGAGCACTTCGAAGAACAGAAGAAACCCTGCAGCACAGTTCTGCCATAACAACCCACTCATCCCCACAAGCTTTATCTTTCTGAGTGGAAAATTTGCATGGCAATACAGAAAGCTTGTGTGAGATGTGCAGGCTAAGCCTCCAGGTACAGGCAAGTCAGTCAGTGCTTTCCAAAAAACAAAAGACTGCTATGAAATGCACAGTGCTGGGCAGAAAAAAACTGATGGATTGCAGTTCCCTGATCTACCCAGCCTTGAGTGACATTTCACCTTAAGGAAGGTTTAGATTAGATATTAGGGGGAAGTTTTTACAGAGAGAGTGGTGAGGGGCTGGAACAGGCTGCCCAGAGGAGTAGTGGATGCCCCGTCCCTGGAAGTGTTCAAGGCCAGGTTGGATGGGGCCCTGGGCAACTTTCTGTAGATCCAGGCCTGGAGGTTGGTGGCCCTGCCTGTGGCAGGGGGGTTGGAGCTCTGTGATCCTTGGGATCCCTTCCAACCCAGACCATTCTATGATTCTATGATTCACTCCAGGTGAGCATTAGTCTCTGTCCCCATGTACTCAATCCATATTTGACTTTTATGAATCAGCTGTAGAATGGGAAAGTTTTGTGGTGACATTTAAATGCTGGAAGATGCTTCTAGGTAGATAGTAATTTTTTTCCAGATGCCTAGAGAGAAGGCAGTTAGTCAGGCAGATCTTTCCTACTCAGAAAAGTATGACACTGGTTGCATATCTCTGTGTTACGAAATTATTTTGGAAGTCTGATCCTTGTGCTGCTCAAGCTGCCAAAGACCTTGCTCTGAACACTGCAGCTTGCATGCTGGCCTCAGTAAAACTGAAGTTAATCAAAAACTGATTAGTAAATTTGCCATCAGGAAATACAAAGCAGACACATGCCCTCCTATTCCCACATTCCTCTCCACATGGAGCATGCCACATACTTACTGACATGTCTTCTATACATAAGTTTAAGGTGCTCAACTGGAGAAGTCTGGGATTTTCATAGAATCATAGAATTGTAGGGGTTGGAAGGGACCTCAAGAGATCATCGGGTCCAACCCCCTGCCAAAGCAGCTCCCTAGGACATATCACTCAGGTGTCCAGATGGGGCTGGAGTATCTCCAGAGAAGGAGACTCCACCACCTCCCTGGGCAGCCTGTCCCAGGGCTCCCTCACCCTCACTGGGGAAAAGTTCTTCCACATGTTGGTGTGGAACTTCCTGTGCTCCAACTTGCAGCCATTGCCCCTTGTCCTGTCCCCACAGACCACTGAAAAGGGGCTGGCTGATTCCCCCTGCATCCCCTGCTTAAGATAATTATAGACTTTAGTTAGGTCCCCCCTTAGTCTTCTCAAGGCTGAAGAGTCCCAACTTACTCAGCCTATCCCCATAGGGGAGATGCTCCAGACCCCTAATCATCTTCGTAGCCCTTTATTTTGCTGCTTCATTATGCCTTATATGATGTAGCAAATTTAATCTTTTTCAAGTGTGAGCTCAGCACTGCAACTGCTTATTAGGAGACTGTTCATCTTCCCCGAACCATCCCGACACTTCCTGGCATGAGAAGGTTCCTGTCCGTGATAAGTTTTGCTACAGATAGAGGCTGCTTTGTATTGCAAAGGAAAATGTTTCATCTGTTTCCTTGTTCAGCTTGGTTTTTCTATGGTAGAATGCTGAGGTAGAATGCAAGGAAAACAACAGGAGCCCTGGTGCTTTGGGAAGACCATCTAGATGACCTTAATTTTTCAGATCCTCAAGGTATCAGTCACACAGACTTTGCAGCAAAAATCGTGGCATACAAGACTAACATCAATGGAGCTAAAGGTGAACAGTCCAACAGTTATTAGATAGTTTTCCCTATGCAGTGCTAAAAAGCTAAGGCACTGCCACTGAAAAAACAGAAAGGGAAGTCAAGGAAAATGTGCACACACATCTATGCATATTTCAGATGGTGGAACTGGAATTTCTTATTCCCAGCACATACTAGTAATTGCTATTTTACAGTATTCCAAACTACATTAAGGTTTGCACTGATGTATTTACACATGGATAGCTTTGCACTGGGATCCTCTAAAAGCCACATTTTCCCCAAAAGCTAATATTGCAAAGGAGAGACTTGCTGAGCTGTGCTAGTACTCAGATGGTGACATTCGTATAACCCATTGATGGTCTTACTGGCTAAGTGCCATGCTAAGAGATTGAGTGCTGATTTGATAAAACCAGAAGATGAAACCAGGTGTCCAGCCTTTGATACTTGTATTTGATAGATGAATTTATATCCCACCACAAGATCTCTGTATTAAAAGATACTGGTGTCTCCCAGTAAGACAAAACCCCAAAAAAGACAAGGGCAGAAATTCATATGAGAGGAGAATGGTGAAGCAAAGAGAATAAAATATTTTGCCTAGCTAACATACAGATGCAGAATAATTGGACCTGAATTCAGCATGGCACCTCTAAACCCAGGACTGAATGATCAGGTATTTTGGGGGCTGCTTTTTCCATCTCAGGACTGAATGGTCAGGTATTTTGGGAGCTGCCTTTTCCATCTCAGCTTGTCAGAAAAGAAAGACTGGAGCAGGTAAGCAGGTGCATGGCCATCCCTACTGCTGCAGGTACAGTAGCCTGCCTGGAGGGGAAAACTGAATTTGTGTTGGCTTCTATTTACTAACCCTCCCCTATCTGGCAGTGTTCCCCCACTGAATGTAACAGGAATATTTTTATTTCCTCTGAGACATGATTTAAGGCTCCTGCAGAATTCAGAACAGCTGTGCAGTGTGAAAAAGAGAAGGGACTGTACAAAATGCAGGGAAAAGGCAGAGTAAGTGAAAATAAAGCTGAGTAGAGTGATAGTGAGAAATATAAGGAAATGCAAGCATGACCCTTACTAAGGCTGTGATCCACAAGTTACTCATTTCTACAGATCTTTTCCCTTGCAGTCTTTTAACCAACTCCATCTCTAAGGGTTAGGATCAATACAGCTTCTTTTTACTAGTTTCACAGTGCATAAACACTACTGATACCAAGAACCAGAAATGCAGATGTAATAATGTTGTTGCTCCCCTCACAGAGGAGTGTTCTGCACCACTGTGTAGAGCCCATCAGTCTGGCCAAGGTGATTCATAAAGAGATTTTGTGTGGTGTCAGCATAGCTGCATATGAGGGAATGAAAGAACAGAGGGAAGTATAGAGACAGATGGCAAAATTTGCTCAAAGAACTAACTTAACTACACAGTTAGAATTTGTTATGTAGATCTGCAAGACTGAAAGAAAATTTGGAAGAATACTGATAAATGGCTAAAACAAGGGCTTTTTGATGAGCAGTATGGATCCTCATATTGGCTACCATATCCCAAATACCAAATCATTCTAGCTTCCTGTGAAAGATCCACAGAAAACAAATCTGGAGATCTAGAACCTTCGCCAAGTAAGGACTCATCAGCTGATGTGGAGAGGCTTTGTAATTGATTGAAGATCTTTAGTAAAAACAGTGTATGCTTTCCTGCCCCTGCCCAGCACAGAAAGAACTACTAAAGACAAAGGTGATGCCTCATTATTTTCAAATGGAGAACTATTTTTAAAGGGGGGCATATCATTCAGAGGCATTGTTATTACTCCATTTTTATATGTCTCATTAAAGTAATAGTTTTTAGCAGAAAGTGAGCAAGTAAAGCACTGCAGTGGGGCATCCCTCTGCAAAATAAAGCAAACAAAACCAAACAAAAACTTGCAGTGTTGTATACCAGTTCCTAAAGGGGCCTGTCACTCTGGGTACAGTCAGCCAGGTAGGTTGACCAAACATGTAGAAGGTCCACTTGAATAATTACCGTTCCTCTGCTCTGGTACAACAGCAATCTTGTGGCAAGGCCATCTTGGGGCATCTGTGGCATGGCTATGAGAAGTACCATTGAGTGACAGGGAGGGAGTTGCTGCAGAAATCTCCAACATGCTTTTCCTAGCTGGCAACCCCTTGGGAAATAGGCACTCTTACTGTGAGAGGGAGCTTCCTGCATTGCATTCCTAGTACTAGCCTGTTTTCACCAGTCCTTCCTTAAAACACATCAAAATGACAGGCAGTCAGCCTAGCTCTATATTAGAAATTAGAATGGCAACTAGAAAAGCTAGTCACCAGTCCTGACTACACTTTTGCCATCAAAACAGCTTAATGTCCTTTATTAAGTTCCATGTGTAATAAGACATAGATGCTAGAGAAAGAGGAAGAAGAAATGAAAAGTCATTCCATTTGTGATACAAGGATAAAGTGATAAATCAGTCCATGAGGAGCAGAACCACAGATGTACAGTGCAAGGCTGTGTTTGCTACACTGCATCTGAAATTACATTATTAGACACTAGATTTGGCCACGTTCTGCACAGCAGAGCCTGAAACAGTCAAAAATCTGTTGTAATTGTTCTGTTTTAAGAGTAACCATTAAACATTGTGGTGTGAATTTTAACAAGCAGTATTCTGTGAAGAAAAGATCCCTCAGTAGTGTGGGGTCTGAGGAAGAAAATAGACAGTTTATAGGTCATGTGGCAAAGGCACAGGGTTTCAATCCATACAGCTTTTAATTCAGTGCCCCTCTGGGCTGGTTTCTGGTGTGAGCTTCAAAAAAGCCACGATGGGTCATCCTGAGAAACCCTTCTTTGACAAGCTGGAGTAATCCCTCCTGGAGGTGCTCACATTTACTCCCATCTGCCTCATCTGAGAAAACTGAATTCTCTGAGGTTGGAGCACTCACTTAATGGTGTCTACATGCTTCACTTCTGATAGCAGGCCCTGATCTCAGCAGGGGCTTGTCATGTCATTGATAATGAAAACTGTAGCCACTAGATTTGGTGAGTGTATGTGGGAATGGTCTGACCTTGTTTCATCCCAAGGCAGGGGTGATATTCAGTAGTCTTCTCAAGTGTGTGTGATACAAATCAGAGGCAAGTGGTAACATGAATTTACTTTCCCTCAGGGAGAAGCCTTGATTTTTTTTTGTCTCAGGAGAAGCATGTTTAACAAAATACAGACTCCTTAACTGTGTGTAACAAGCCACTGCAAAAACTGCTAGGTCTTCAGCTTCCAGGAAAAAGAGAAGCAGCTGCTTTTTACTGAGAATTGCATGCATGGGGATTTCCAGGGGTTTTGCCCTTTTCACTATCTTAGGTTTGGACTGACAGAACCACAGGAGTGGTCTGAGGAGAGTTAGTCTATGTCAGTGTCTTATACCTGAAAGACCATCATGCCAGCACATCATTTGTGAACATTAGTGCCACAGGAATACCTTGAGCAGTGCTCATCAGTATGCATACAGTAGGGTCTGTGCACAAATATGTATGAAATTTGGATCGTTGGTATTGAAGTGGTGATCCTGAATATAAATTAGGAGGCTTCTAAATATATCAAATTTCAGTTAAATGGGAACCAAGTAAATACTGCATTTTTAAATTATAGTTGTTGTCCATTTTTAAAAGGGAAATCTGATGTTGGTTCTTCAGGCTAGCTAAAGGCCTTCAGGGAATGTAAACAAAAAATAATTAAACTAACAGAGACACTTAAATTTGAAAAATAATTGCCTAGGCATAAACAAGCCTTTTATCATGCATGTGAAGCTTTTAAGTTGTGGCAGATAGGATATAAAAATGCTTACCTGTGCAATGCCTATCTATTATCTGCTCAGGGATTAAACTCTCAAATAAATTGTTTATTACAAACAAAACCCAAACAGAAGGAGAATGTACTGTATCTGATTCCAGCTAGCCCTTGTGAGGAGTTTCTCTTGACAGCTTGCTTGCCATGGCACTTGTCTGAAAACCACCAAACCATTGGACATCTGTATCTTCTCCCAACATTAAAGAAGAGAGAATTCCCATCATCAGAGGTGTAGAAAAGCCAGGATTAATTTTTCCTCAATTCCCTTTGCATGGGAGCTGAAATGCACCTTCCCCATGTGTCTCAGCTGTAATCCTGCAAGCAGCTTTTCATACAGCCAATACAGAACCCCACAGGGGGAAGACAGCAGAATTTTTTCTAGCTTTATCTGTCCTCATCTAGCAAATCCTCTTTAACTGACTATATCTCTATCAGAAGTTTTTAATTCAACCAGTAAGAAACACATGGATCAATAGTGCAATCATTCATGTTTGTAAACAGTACACTTAATTATGGTTTTGAGGCAAAGGTTTTCTATTATGAAAACACTAAGAATTATCTAGCAAGATCCCAGTGTATCTCCCTGTTTAGGAACTGTTACTGTCTTCATTCCAAATTACATGTGAACAGTAAATCTGCTATATGATATGCTGTGTGTTCAGTCATGCTCTGCCACTTCTGTGCATTTTTCTTGTACAAGAAACACACAGTATGTAAGTACTGCACATCATCAAATCAGTTTTCTGGTTATCTTAAGCCAGTCTATGCTTAACACATCAAATAACTATGCTTTGATTTTGGACAAAGATAATCAAATGAGTAGTAAAAATTAATGGGAAAACATCAAAAATTCATAATCAGTTGGAAGTAGCAGTTCAGAAGGCAGTACATTGCTGGGAAAGTATTACCTCAGTCTCCAAAATACTATCAGTACAAGATGGATCTGTGTGAAACTGTTCAGTGTACCTACTTAAAATACTTACAGTGTAGCATTATTTGAAGTGTATTAGGCTAGCTGTACAGCACACTGCCCTGCTGCTGCTGTATGTTTTGGATTGTGTTACAGACTATGATCCTGACAAATACTGTGGCTTGGCTGCCAGTGCAAACATCCCATCTCAGACTCCTTATTTCATCAGTATCAGTGGAGCAGCTCCACTGAAACCAATGAAATCACTTGAATGCAAAAGCTGTGCTAGTTCAGAAGTGGTCTGATAGCACTGCAAAAAACCAAAAACCAGGTTTTCTTTAAGCTGATGCACCTGCTTAACCTCATGTCCTGATGTATGGTGATGTGTAGCTGTGCCTTGCAATTGGGATTGTTACATACAGAATCACTTTCAAACAAAAGTCCTTTTTTAATGACATGTAAATGAATTTTCAAAGGTATTAATTCTGTTTCATGACAGGGACTCTTATTTCTGGCATGAACAAGACTTCAAATAAGACTTTACCTGGTACTTTGAGGATTTAACAAGCAGCAATTGAAAACATGTTTTTGATACAAGACTTCTGGAATTAATGGGCCTGAGTTCTGATGCTGAGTATCTGGTCTTTGTGATATTTAATTTCCCAGTGGTTTATGACAATATATTTCCTCTTCCTAGTTGGAGTATGTGGTTAGAACAGAAATGAGGAGCCTTTCAAAAGGTGAATTATTTTGAGTGGGTGAAAATCATCCCTCTAAAAGACAAGTACTCACAAGTACAAATCCTACTCATGCCCCTTTGAAAATTAGGGAACACTGCAGACACTGTACTAGCCCTAGGAGGGTATCTCATATGTATTTATATGTGATTTTTTTTTAATGATGATAATACTTATACAGTCAGTAATCATATATAAGAAGAGAAGGCTTGGAAAAAAAATAACACCAGGAGTGGAATGGCATTTCCACCTGCAGCTGACATAGTTAATGTTTTATGGATAAGATGCAGGTCTGGCTGACTACATATCCTTTACTTCATTTTCTTTGCAGGCAGCAAGAAATCTATCATTCACATATTTCTTTTAGCCTACATCTGTCTTAGGCAGCATTTTCAGCATATAGTACTGTAACAGAATCATCTCTCATTAAGTTGGTGGTTAAATGCTTAATCTTGTTGTTCAAGCTCTCTCAGTGGGCAGAGGGCTTCCACAAAATATTGGAGGAGCATGAACTTCTGATGCTGTTGAGTTAGGAAGGAAAAACTGGATAATCTGCAAAAGCAGTCAATTAAATTTTTACCCTGTCCCTGTTCTTCCTTATCACGGTGCAAGAGGGAAGGTGCAGACTGAACTGATACAGATGATAGAAATGTTCAGGTATGAAGCAGACATGCTTCTTTCCAAAGTCTCTAGGATAGAAATCTAAACCCCAATGAAATAGTGGGTTCATCATCTTCATTGAGTTAGCATCTATTCACTTACAGTACATTTCACTTCTGTGCAAAGAAGCCCTATGCACTATTTCAGGATTCCCTGGGCTCAGTATTGGCCCTTTTGGTGGGAATAAATATGTTCTTTAGTACACTTCCTTTCATTCTGATTTGTTATTCAGTAACTCAGCTCACTGGTCACAGATATCTTTTGTTTCTGTCTGGGTATCAGAACTATTCCTTACTTGTATGACACTGCTATTAGCTGATCCCTCTTTGCAATAATTGTAGAAAATAATTTGTACTTTTGATGTGGGCATGAAGAGAAGCTTGACTTGAGGTACACCATGGCAGGCTGGAAATGGAGACCTAGACTTCTGGCACAGATGGGTAACTTGATGAAACTGCTTTTTTCTATTTGTTTGTAACCCTGTCACTAAATCAAAACTGACAATGGTAAATGTACAGATTGAGTTTTCCATGTCACTAAAGTCTATAGCTACAAAACATGCTGTCACTCAAAGCAAAACTGGAAAGACACCTTCTGACAGAGTGAAAGCACTCTAGAGCATGGGGATAGATTGTGCCCAGATAGTGAAAAACAACAACAAAACATTTCTGTGTCCATTCTGGGTCACTACTGTTTCCCTATCAGCCAGCAGCTTTAAAACTTACTTCTTTTCAGTGGACCTGCTCCACTGTAAATACTGTTTTTAGCCAGATGTGTAACTTTAATGATGTGTTTAGGTACATCTGGTGGCCTCATCTTTGTTCATTGCTTTAAAAGGGTGTAGGAGTTTTGTTATCCAGTGTTATCTTCATACAAGTATGTGTGAGTGTGTATGTGTAAGAAAGAGAACAGAAGAGCAAAGAGCTGATAGGGATGAAAAAAAGAATGAACAAATGAGCATGAGTCCTGTCTTTAAATGACATGCTCAAAGATGCTTGGATATCTTTTTTTATACATTCTTATCTTCAGAAGTTCTAGGAAAGTTTAGTTTTAAGTCTTGCTTTTCTGTTGCAGCAGTAACTTATCACAAAGTGATATTTTAAAGCGGGTCAGTCAAACTTTGATCTCAGATTTTCAAATATAGCTATCTTTTGCCTGACATACAGTAACTTAAAGAGGATATGAGTTACAGATGGTGCATGCTCAGCACTTTCTGAAGGCAAAGACCCCCTCTTGCCTTTCAAGTTGAATGTTCAAAAAGAGAAGCATCCCAAAATATCAGACATATTTTGGAAGTCAGAGTGAATCTTTGCTATAGCATATTTGGTGTCACTGACTGATTTACTTCTCTACTTTTTCAGGCATAAGATACAGAGATTACTAATACTCTCTTGTAGCCCATATATGTGGAATAGAGTATGTGGTGCTATAAAAGGAACTCTCATATTTATGTTCATTATCTTCAAGAGCTCAAGCTATTTAGGTCTCTGAAAATAACAGTTCAGTAGCTTTAGAAGTTCTCCATCTAGCAAGTCTGTTCCATTACACTGAAACACCCAGCCTGAAGGAAGATGCTTGATCAAACTGTCATCTGCATCTTTCAGACTTCACACCTGCTTGGAGTCAAGACAGTTTTCCATTCATAGACTTTCCCCCCTCTTCACACTGGCCAAAGCAATTCTTAATAGTAGTACTGAACTGCAACAGCAGGTAATTCATACTTGTAAATAAAGAACCAGCTTCTACTGATGCAGATGCATGCAAAACAACACAGTTCTTACACTGAAACCTTTTCACTGCTAATACAGGCTCAAAGAAAGAGTCTTACTTCCTGCTATAATATGCATTTACCCATCCCTTTATCACCACAGAGTAAAAGTGGTTTTCACCTGTCACAGAACTACTGGAACTTGTCTTCATGTGCCACTAGCATAAGGGTTTCTTTGAAAATTTCCTGGGAGAGCCATTTGCATGCAGTACGTTGTGGACATGCTCCAAAAGCTGCTGCACCAGGGGCATACAAATGTAGGAGTCGTATAAAATAGGGTTTGTCGTGGCTGGTGCTTGAGAGGCAGCATATTGGAAAGAGAAAAATAAATGTATTGAGCCCATAGCTATTCTTCCCTTATGAGCAGCGTGCCATCTGCCCTCCCTTGGTAGTGCTGGTCAATGCCACTTTTACAGAGACCTTCCCATGGAGAATCTCTGAAGAGACAAGTGGGGCTGGACATGGACTTAAGGATTGGTACAGAGTGACTGCAGCGTTTGCGAATAAAATTGATAAGACCCTTTATTTGGGAGATGCAGATGTGCATGTTAGGGCACTCACAGCTTAGTTTATATCTAGTAAGTAATGAAGTGGCAACAATGGGCAAAAAAAGGAAAGGTCTTTTGTGACACAGAAAGACTTCCATAAGCATGTTACAGGACCCATACATAAGCAGGGACAGAAAGACTTAGAAGTGGCAGGCACATTGTACATTTTCAGCATCTTCCTTTTTTACTAGCACAGATCCTGCAGCTGGGAGAATTAACCAGCAGTGAGATTCAGCATTTACCATATACTATCTTCTTTGCTTTTATCTTCTTTCACTGATGTGATATATAAAACTTGGTGATTTCTGGGTATTTTGTTTTCTAGTCAATAAAATATGTTTACTGTAGTGTCGAGGTTTGCACAACTTATAAACAACAATTAAAACATAAGGAACTGACATAGCAGTTCAGAATATAACTTCCCAGACAGAAGGGAAGACAAAAAATGTGTTTTATTGGTTATCTAACTGGCATAAAAATATTTCTAATCTTTCATTGCCTACTCCTGGCCTATTTGAGCACAAATTCACTGTGGAAGTGCATCAGTGGTTCCACTAATGATGAGTCAATAGGAACTAAGGTGCTGAAATTGGAAAGGAGATACTTTAACCTCTTCATCAGAAGAGAAAGGACATATCTGTAGGTTGAGAATAGAGCTCTGAGTCAAGAATCCTGCACTATTTCCTACACAATCTGCTTCAGTTTGGGAGATCAGAAAAGGTAGTTTAAAAGCCCCTATTATCAGGAAGCTTAAATTTGCTGTACATGCAGCCACTTCCCTATGTCAAACAGGGCTACTCAAGCTGAAAATGTTGTTTAATAACTTCATTAATGCTTTCAGTGAGGTATTAGGGAACATGATGATTAAATTTGCAGATTAACACCAGGATTGAAGGGCTGGGTGACAGGATTAGTATTCAAAGCAATGTTTATAAATTAGAGAAATGAACTGAAAAAATGTGAAGACAACTTGATTAAGTGCCAACACAGGTAGGGATGTTTGCTACAGCATCAGAAAAAGAGGATATCTCATTTGAGAGAGTTCTGCAGAAAAGAGTCTAAAGGACTTCAGTGGATCACAGATTGGATTTCAGTCAAGTGTTTTACTATTGTTCACATAACAAACACCATTTGAGCTGTCCAAACTGGAGCACAGCAGGTGAAGTATGTAAGTGGGCTCCCTGGTATAAAAAAGGCACGTATCTCCGGGAGAGAGTCCAGCGGAGGGCTATGGAGATGATTAGAGGACTGGAGCATCTGCCCTATGAGGACAGGCTGAAAGAAGTGGGGCTGCTCAGACTTGAGAACAGAAGACTGAGAGGGGATCTTATTAATGTTTATAAATATCTCAGGTGTGGGACACAGGGGGAGATGGCCAGCCTCTTTTCTATAGTCTGTGGAGACAGGACAAGGGGCAGTGTCTGCAAGTTGGAGCACAGGAAGTTCTGCACCAACATAGGGAAGAACTTTTCCCCAGTGAGGGTGAGGGAGCCCTGGGACAGGCTGCCCAGGGGGGTGTGGAGTCTCCATCTCTGGAGATACTCAAGACTCATCTGGATGCCTGTCTATGCAGTATGAGCTGGGGAGCTGCTTTGGCAGGGGGGTTGGACCCCATGATCACTTGAGGTCCCTTCCAACCCCTGCGATTCCGTGATTCTGTGAAGTGCTCCATGCTTCCCTCACCTCCTCTGGAAATAAATGACCCATTTGTCACATTGCTCTTCAAGAAAGATTTGGCCCAGCTGGTCCTGCACTATGGTAGTCAGAAAGATCACAGGTTTAAAAAAACATAGCTTTGAGGAGAGACTGAAGAAACTGGGATAGTCCAAGGATGTCAGGGCTGACGGGGGTGGGGGAAGCGAAAATGAACTGCCATGTAGTAATAAGAATCTTCTTTCTTATATCTGTGTTCTGTCAGTAATGTTCTGTTATCATTGGACTTCTAAGGAAATATCTCTAGACAGCAGCATTTAGGTTTTTTTGCTAACCTGCAGTATAAAAATATTTATATCAGGTTTTTTGGCTGAATAGATAGGATGATGTCAAATAAGTCCTATTTTTCTAGGCCAGTTTGACAGAAAAAATTCAAATTTGCTCTTTATTGTTACCCAGTATGGCTTTAAAGTTGAAATTCAGTAAAAATGACTGACTTTGTGGTGGAAATATCAAAGTCAGAATTAAACTTTGTATTTAGCTGCCTGTAATAAAAGAGGTTTCCTGTACTTACTTTAAAGTATCTAGCTCAGCAGGAGCAAGAAAATTATTAATGTTGTTAGTATGTGACCTGTTAGCATTTCACATTTATTTTAACTGACTATTTTATGATATTGCTTAGGTCATTCTGGGATCCACAACAATTAGGGCATTAATAATATCCATGATTGTACAGCTATGTAATTTTTAACAGTGATATCTAATTCATTCAACAATTTTTCAAACATCAACTGTTTCACCACCAAATGTCTGACACTTAGCTAGTATTTGAAGTATTAGCCCAAGCAAGGTAGAAGGGCTGCAGAGCCAGCTTGTGTCTGTCAGTGTCTATTGATCATCCTCAGCCTCTTCTGTATTTGCTCACATTACAGGTATTTTTCCAGCAGTTATTTAGCTTGCCTTCTCTTTATCTGATGAGCACTGGATTTGTCCAGGGTATTTAGAGTTGACTTGTCTACACAGAGATAGACAGTGCCCTTCATTGATAAACTAATAATTTATTTTCAAGGTCACTTATTAGGGGCATAGCCAACACTTCTAGTTAGGGTATTTTATTAAGAGCTGACAGTCAAAGTTTCAAGATTCTAACAGCTAGGAATGGATAATACTTTGCAGGGCACCTCCAGTAATTACAGCAATTTTCTTAGAATAACATGCTTTGCCATGAAGTGCATCTGTAATTATTTATCTCATTAATTGGATAATCTGCTTTTATCAGCATGACCATGTGAAAATACATTTCAGCATACAGATACAATGCTAATGCCTTGTGTGTGTTTTTATTCATTTTTCAGCCTTTGAAGTATTCCTGTCTTAAGAATGTATCTGGACAGTGAAGATACTCAAATAATTTTCTGTCACTATCCTAGGACTGGTATTCCTGTCAACATTACAGATGCCTCCAACTTCATCAGACTGTACTGCCTTGATATCTTTCATGATGCATTTACATGATGAATCTTTCTTTTCCCCAATACTCTTTATGGGAAAATTATCTTACCTTTTGTTCTGGTTTCATCTCCCCCTTTTTTTAGTCTTTCATGTTGCTCACTGAAATAACTTCATAATCCTCAAGGACAAAAATTAGTCTAGATCTTGACACTGGATTTTGCTTTCCTGTGGCTGAATGAGGTTTGGAAATTGTACATGACCAATTCCTAGTTCTTTGATTCTTTCTTGTGACCATGCTCTGGTATTTTCAGGGTCTTAAATTTAGGCTGACTGGCCTATATTTCCCTGCTTCATAAAAAGGTGTATGTGTATCCCCTCCTATGCAGCCTTCATTAGTGTAATGAAAGGCTTTTGGTTAATTCCCTTCAGTGTTGGGACAAGTATTGCTAATTCCTCTATTCTCTGACCATTAATCCTTGCAGTTGTTCATCCTGTAACGTGAACCAGCAGATTTTAGGTCAGCTCTAAGTAGAAAGAGGACAGGGCAGTAGGACAGCAGACAGCTTTCACTGTAAGCAGGTTAACTGTGTCTTCTCACTGCATGGGGTTCCATCAGGCCACCCACTACACTAGACCAAACTGATGCAGGTGGACAGCTGGGTTCACTGGGTCCCAGAGATTGACCAGAGAGTATGAATGAAAAATAATTAAAGAATTGCACACTCTTCCCTTTCAGTAGTGCTTGCAAGCAGCCTAACCAAGTCTGTGTGGACTCAAATACTGCAACAGCCATTGCACTTTATGTTACTGTAAAGATTGTCCTTGGAAAATACTTCAGCTGCCTTAAACTGAGAGTCAGTTGTGCAGGAATCCTAGGAATTTCTTTCCAACATGATTCCTGCTATCATGCTGCATAAACTTGCTGCTTGTCTAAAGAGGGGCTGTCCTGGTTCTAGCCAGGCCAGAGTTAACCTCCTCAGATAGCACAGGTGAGCTGAGTTAGCCCAGACTGTTTTCCACACCACCTGACATCACTCCCCTATAAAAGAGGCTGGGAGGGGCAGGGTACTTCTGGGTGTCTCCAGGGCAGTCTGAGTGTGGCTGGGATGTTGGAGCAGTCCTCCTGTTGGTGCAGAACTCTGTGTTATCACTGGATGTAAGTAAAATTTGCTGTGGGCTGTTGTTGTTTCCCCTGCATGGTGCTTTTGTCAGTAAGCTCTCTTTATCCCAACCCACAGGTGCTCTGCCTCTTTCTCCTCTGGGAGTGAGCAAGTGGTGTGTGGTGCTCAGTTGCTGTTTGGGGCTGAACAGGGGCTTATAGTTTTGTTGCTAAAAAGCCCCACCTGTTTTGAAGTATTCTACTCTTAAGTAGTGAACTGCTGCTTTCAAATGTACTTAAGTTGAAATCAGTAAAATGTCCTTTAAGTGGCTATTTAGCCATCCAACAGCAAAGGAATAATATTTGTGAAGAGCATTAGAGCTGTTGCTTATCTTCAAGAACTGCTTCTCACAGAAGCTTTGAATTTGTATACTGGATGCTTGTCCATTTTGGCACCTTTTCTTCTATTCCCCTTTCCTATCTTTATACTATGAAGCTAATCCCACCTCAAATCAGTTCCTGTAAGACATATACAGCAGGGAGGGGATTGTCCCTCTCTACTCTGCCCTCAGGAGGCCCCATCTGGAGTCCTGTGTCCAGAGCTGGGGCCCCCAATACAAGAAAGATGTGGAACTGTTGGAGAGGGTTCAGAGGAGCCACAAAGATGATCAGAGGGCTGGAGCAGCTGCCCTACAAAGAGAGGCTGAGGGAGCTGGGCTTGTTCAGCCTGGAGAAGAGAAGGCTGCGGGGGGACCTCATTGCAGCCTGCCAGTCCCTGAAGGGAGCTTATAAGCAGGAGGGGATTCAGCGTTTTAAAAGGGCAGATAATGGCAGGACAAGGGGGAATGGATTAAAGCTAAAGGAAGGAAGGTTTAGATTAGATATTAGGGGGAAGTTTTTTACAGAGAGAGTGGTGAGGGGCTGGAACAGGCTGCCCAGAGAAGTAGTGGATGCCCCGTCCCTGGAAGTGTTCAAGGCCAGGTTGGATGGGGCCCTGGGCAACCTTGTGTAGATCCAGGCCTGGAGGTTGGTGCCCCTGCCTGTGGCGGGGGGTTGGAGCTCTATGATCCTTGGGGTCCCTTCCAACCCAGACCATTCTATGAGGAAGATGCAAGGGTGAACTGAATAAATGTGACATCTCTCTTCTCCACTTCTGTGTTATGGCTCTTATTTTCCTTGAGGAATGAAACAAATGGGGCTTGTTTCCAAGCTAGTGAGTATAAAGTTGAAGTAATTGCATCCACAAATCTGTGGTCATGGTTTATACGGTTGAAATAAATGACCTTGTGTCTCAGTGTTCACTGATGTAGAAAACACAGTTAGAGACAGAAGCAATTCTTTTTTCTTTTCCCCATCTCCCTGATTAACCAACGTGGAGCATTTTCCTTTCACCTGAACTCCACCTTATGTGATGATAAGCAGATGTGTGTTCATTGGGGTAGAATCTGCAGCAGAGCATTGGTGACATGGATGTTTACAAGGGATTGTAATGGTGCTCCTCCAACATTAAACATGGTCTGATTTGTTACTTGCTTTGTGAAAACCTGAATATAAAACCCAAGGAAAAGCATATACATTTGTTATACATTAACAAACAAACATTGTGAAAAATCCAAAACAAGTGTGCTCCTAGACATGTCTGTCTTTTTAAGGCAGCAACCTATATGTCTGGAGCTTTCCAGTAGTGGGATCCTGTAGAGTTTGAGTTAATACTTTAGTAGTTAAGTGTTATTAATAACTAATACAGTTCAATTGAGTTACAGAGAAAATTTACCTCACTTTGCCTTCTTATTTTGAAGGAAAATTATAATTTTTAGAAGTCATTACTGCTTTTGACTTGTGGTAGTGTTTTATGAATAAAACCACTATTTCTCTGAAACTATATTTGGGTTGATCAAAATTAAGCTTGCTGCTGTATTCTTGGGAAGGATGCCTTAGATGCTGTTGTGGTAAGGTCAGCCTGCCACCCAACAAGGGCTGCCTGCTGTAGTAACAGGCTGGACTGTTCACATCTCCTCTGTGTTCTGTAATAGGAACAGAGTATAGAATGTGTAAGGTTGGGAGGGACCTTTAAAGGTCTTCTAGTTCCCCCCCACCAGTGAGCAGAGCCACCAGTGAGCAGTTGCACTAGTGCAACTATTTTCAAATCTGCTTGCTTATTTGAACTGGTGCCTAGGGTGCCTAGCTGAGAAACTTTGTGGCCTGTGTCAAGGAGGTGTATAAAAGCCTGTATAGGGGTGATGGAATGATTTACATTATTCTTTTTAACCTTTAGGCTGCTCTCTTTTCATGAGGTGATTTAAACTCTGACCCAGAGAAAGAAGGCAGGTGGTGCCAACTGTTGTGCAGTCCTTGGTGTGAGATAAATATACCTGAGGAAGTTCTCCCATCAAGCTGAGGTGACTGCAGATTCACTTGTACAAACTCTGTACTCCAATGGAGCTTACTGTTTGGTTTGTCCTGGACTGAGCACTTGCTCAATACACTTGCTCTCTGACCAGTGAGGAGGAAAGGCTGAAGCAGACAGAATTTATCTTTGAAACCATTTTCCCATTTGAAGACATTTGCCACCTAACTCACCCTCCCTGGGTAGTGGGTTTATTTCTCCTGCTTTCTGAGCACCTAAGCTTCATCCCACCTGTGTGAGCAGAGGTCCCTTTTGATGGAAGCAATGGGAAGTGAAAGTCTGCACAGCTAGATGTGCACCAGGTGCTTCACTGGCTGATTAACAGTGAGCCTGGCCCAGGGAAACAGAGGTTTAACAGTGAACAGGAGAAGAGGAAAGCAAAGGGGTAGTGTTTCTTTCTCAGACTAGTGCTAAAAATGCAGGTGTTTTTCCTCCTTCCCACCTGCTGCCTTTATAGCAAATGCAGGTTAGCCTGCATTCTGGAGAACCCTCTTTGCCTCTGTCATTTCCCACTCAACAGTTCCTCCCATGTGGTCTTCTGAGTCAATGCAGTTTTTCTTAGGCTAAAGTGTACTGATTTAACTTGAGCTGAAGAAATAGCTCTGTATTTTCTCAGTCTTAGATCTGGGCAGAAGAAATAAAGCCACTGTAAATTCAATCAAGTGCTACTATATGTGCTAAGGTTTGCTGAGACTAGAAGAGCTGTGGACAGGTAAGTTTAAAAGCCCCTTACCTTTCAACTGCTGTCATTTGGCATGCTATACTTCACATACAGTTTTTATTGGACAGACAGTTGGGCTTGATGATCTTAGTCATCCTTTCCAACCTTAAAGGTTCTGTGATTCTATAAGATCTTATTAGTGAAGCTCAGTGCAGTCTTGCACATGGTCTAAAAAGAACTATAATCTAAAAAAACACTGCTTTTTCTGTCACTGCTGTAGCATTATCTCCTGTGATGTAGGTGCTGCCATTAACTATGATACATCAGCTTAAGAACTCTGTAACTATGATACTCAGTGTGGGATTTAGAGAAGGTTGGGCTGAATTGCATTTATTTCTTGGACACAAATTCACTGTTAATTTCTGAATCTTATACATTATGCTCTGTGGATTCCCATTGGAATCTTGCTCCATATACTTAACAAAGGGGATTTATTAGTCTTAGAAAAAGTTGAGGCATAGGTTTAGGCTTTTCTGCTTAAAAAAGAGCATTTTCAAGAAAATGCCTTGGTAGCTAACCACTGCTTACTGTGCCCTAAGGATTTGTCCTCACTTCAGGTGATGCCTCGGAAAGCCAGAATCAAAACTCCCCAGCCTTGGTGCCTCTGAAGCAGGGATCCTTTATTGCAGCACTGGGCACACAGGGGATCGCTGGCTCCTCCAAATGTGTGCCCCCATCAAAGCCAAAGTTATACAGATTAATTATACATATTAATTATAATTTCTAAGAAAAGGCAGAGTCATGCAAATTATTTCCAGGAAGTCATTTCCATTAACTCCTCCCAGCTAGAGCATGCTCAGTGACACTCAGGGGGTCTCCTGGTGGTCTCCAGGGATGAAGGCTGGATGTCTTCCTCTCTCAGTGCATGCTCCTTACGGTTTTCTCCATGCTTATGTGGGCTTGCAACACCTGCACTGAGTAGTTAGTCTTTCACTGAAAACAAGCTATCCTCTGTCTTTTAATTGGTCGTTAGTCTCATTATTTAGGACTCTGTCTCCTACTTCCTCTGGTTTCAAGGCTGTTGCACTATTCTGGTTAAGTTTTGTAGCTGCTTTCATGAACCAGCTGATGTGATCACAGCCAAGTTCTGCTAAAACTCAAAACTAATCTAGTCCTAAAAACACACCAATTCTTACTTCTTTATCTTTGAGGCTGTTACTCTTGCATTGTTATGGTTAAGTTTGGCAGCTACTCTCACAAGCAGCTTACACAGTTACAGCTTTCTCTTAACCTAGCCTATTCTTAAAACTATGACAATTCTTATATTAAAGTTGTATTAATTGTCTCTTAAGCTACACCTATCCCAATCCACTCAGCATGATCACTTCTCACTGAGTCACAGGTTATACACTAGACTTTTTTGAGAATAATGGGGAAGAGCATAGCATTGGGGACACACAGTGTACTTCCATACCTATGGTTGAAAAGGATGCACTGGAGTATCCTTCCATATTCTGTAAAGGGTCACAATCTTCTGGATAAGAGCTAGATTCACAGACAGCAATAGCTGCAGTGAAAATACATTCCTCTTGCTGGTTTGCTAAAGACAGCTGGAGAGAGTGCATCCTGGGAACCCAGAGCACTGCTGCATAATTTTGCACTTAGTAATGATTAAAAACTTGCTCTTTTACTGATTTCTAAGGAGTCAGTTCCAGTTCAGCTGTTGGTAAATTATTTTTCCAGCTGCATCTAAATGATTGTTTTGATACTCAGCACCATGATTAATGATTTCAGAAACAATAAGAAAAAATACAGTTTTCATAGGCATAATTCTAATCCTTGTGAATTAGGAAGTTCCTGTAAATAGCCTACTCTTATTTATTTGCGTTGGTTTTTCTCCTATTCATTGCCTTACCTGAACACTGAGTACCATGTGCTTAAGTAGCCAGTGTCCCAGTTTATACTGCTCATATGGTGTAGTTCAAAGCAAACCTGCCTTCAGTGCAAATCTGGAGTAATCCCACTGTTAATGAAAGTACTCCAGAATTATAGTGGTTTAAATGAGGATAGAATATAGTGCTGTGATAGAAATTCAAAGCAATCCAATTGAACTCAGCACTTAAAGTAACCACCATAAATGTATTGTAGAGCTGTGGCCACATAAAATCACCACTTCTCTATTGCTGATTTTAGATGTGTTTATTTTTATTCTCAGCAAAAAAAAGTGCTATAAAATTTTAAATTTCTCCCCATCAGAATGAGAAATCTTGAAATATTTAGCATTGCCATTTTCCATTGAAGTACTTGATCCCAAATTGTCTAATTCTTGCACTTTTATGAACAGGTAAAATGATGTGTCATGAATGAAAGCACCAGAGTTTGGTCCTGCATTCTTGGATTCCTTCTACAACTTGTGTGCTGTGCTTCAGCTTCTGTTTTTGGCCTAGGTTGGAGAACTACAGCAAGCACATGTGAGGACACTTACATATATATCTAAGAGTGTGTGTATATATATACACACATGCACTTTGGAGTGTTAGATTAGTAGAAGATAGGCATATGATTAGCACTGAAAACTACCAAGAGCATGTTATTAAAGAGTTTGCCATTGTTTATGCTTCAGGTTTGCTGAAGTGTCTCTCACAAAAGTGCCTTCAAAATGGTGAGCTATTTGCTGAAGCCAGTTTGGACCAGTATAAATGGATGCAAGTTCAGATCTCACTAATCCCCTGGCAACTCCGCTAAAATTGATCCACAAAAGGACAAAACCCTATATGGCTTCCTGCAAAACATGTTTCTTCCTCATGTCTCAGAAGCTGATTTCAAATGTACTTCAACCAGCTTTTACCAGAGCTGATAATTTCTGTCATGTCTTGTATGTGGGCTTCTTCTGGCTATGGAGGAGCATGACCATGAGTTTAATTTTTGAGGATGATTCTATTTTTGGCTTTTCCTGAAGATAATCCGAGTTCCTAGCACCATATTCTTTATTGGTGGTGTTTTGGGGGCAGTGTGTTACTTACAGGGCAGTCATCATTAAAATAACTTACCATACTATATATACCATACTATAACTTTACATGCTGGAGAAGAGCTCAGTGGAGAAGGACCTGGGGGTCCTGGTAGATGACAGGTTGGCCATGAGCCATCAGTGTGCCATGGTGGCTAAGAGAGCCAATGGAATCCTGGGGTGCATCCGGAGGAGTGTGGGCAGTAGGTCAAAGGAGGTGATCCTCCCCCTCTACTCTGCCCTGGTCAGGCCCCACCTGGAGTACTGTGTACAGTTCTGGGCTCCTTGGTTTAAAAAGGACAGGGATCTCCTGGAGAGAGTCCAGAGAAGGGCTACGAAGATGATTAGGGGCCTGGAACATCTCCCCTATGAGGATAGGCTGAGTAAGTTGGGACTCTTCAGCCTTGAGAAGAGAAGACTTAGGGGAGACCTAATTAAAGTCTATAATTATCTTAAGCAGGGGATGCAGGGGGAATTGGCCAGCCCCTTTTCAGTGTCTGTGGGGACAGGACAAGGGGCAATGGCTGCAAGTTGGAGCACAGGAAGTTCTGCACCAACTTGGGGAAGAACTTTTCCCCAGTGAGGGTGACAGAGCACTGGAATAGGCTGCCCAGGGGGTGTGGAGTCTCCTTCTCTGGAGATATTCAAGACCTGTCTGGACACCTATCTGAGTGATATGTCCTAGGGAGCTGCTTTGGCAGGGGGGTTGGACCCGATGATCTCTTGAGGTCCCTTCCAACCCCTACGATTCTATGATTCTATACTTGGTTTTGTCTTAAGAAATGCTTATTAGCATGTGCACTAACATAGTAAGCTTGTTTTTGGGAACTGCAGGCTAAGTCTTACTTCTGGGGGACCATTCCTCTATTCAAAAGCTGTCCTCTGCTGCAGACTGAATTACTTTGTTGGCAGAACCACTTACTTGAGCATCCTAGATGAAAGAATTGTGGTTGACAATTTGTCTTCAAAATTCCCTGTTTTCTTTAGGAAGGTTTGTTATTAATAGATCTCTTTAGCACACAGTGAATATTTTTATTGCCAATTTCTAGTCTGTAAAAATAATTCACCTTAGAGTAGTCATCATTACCTTGTAAAGAGCTTTTGTCTGCTCCTGTCATGGGCTCATTGTCTTCATACCCATTATTCTGAATAGACTGCATGTTGTTTATCTCCATCATTTCTGCAAGTTGGTGATGAGCTCTGTCAGTCCCACAAATACTGAGATGAATTGGTTTCCTCTGAAAACCAATACCAGGGCAAGGAACAACAATGACAATTAAAAGAACAAAGCATTGAAGACAGGTAAAACTTAAAAGCAGAGTCTAAAATTTAATATCCTGGGTTTAAAAATAAGATCATAGAATCATAGAATGGTCTGGGTGGGAAGGGACCCCAAGGATCAGAGAGCTCCAACCCCCCTGCCACAGGCAGGGTCACCAACCTCCAGGCCTGGATCTACACAAGGCTGCCCAGGGCCCCATCCAACCTGGCCTTGAACACTTCCAGGGATGGGGCATCCACTACTTCTCTGGGCAGCCTGTTCCAGCACCTCACCACTCTTTCTCTAAAAAACTTCCCCTTAATATCTAATCTAAACCTTCCTTAAAATTCACTTAAGATTAAAGTGTCTTTAGCTAAACTGCTGGTAGGTTGACTTTGAATTCTCTGAAATCAGTGGGAAGTTTGGCTGTCTGTGGGAGCAGGAACCCATGTGAACATGGATACGTATTTCTTACTGGATAATTTCTCCTCAGGAACAGAGTCCGTTGAGTATGTTGAGCCCATTGATTAAGCTAAATACAGTATGATCCTGCAGACTGCTCAGTTCATCAGACACACATGACAGCAAGTGCAGTGGATTAGAGCCCAAGGCTCTAGCCCAGATGTGTGTTCATCATGTGAACAGAACCAATGTGACCAATCTGCCATTGAACCTTCTCCATTTCCACACAATTGTAACAAGGCTGCTTCTTTGAACCCCCAGCTACAAGAGGACACAGACTTTAGCCAGCAAGGGAAGAGTGCTTTGTACACCTTTGTAGCTACATTCAGTGTGGACTTAAAGGGAAAATGCAAATGAATAAATGATGATTTTTAGACTGCACAAATTATTTCAGTGGGTCACTTTAAGAGGAATGGCTTTATTTTTATTGCTACACTGACAGTTCAGAGTGTTTAATGCTGATATGGAGTGGCTGTGAAGGGACACAAAGACTCACATGCTTTTCTGAGTCTCATTGCACTGAAGCACCTTTTAATACATTGAAGCCCCTTGTAGTTGCTATGGGAGAATCACTGTCTTGCTTCTTGCTATGTAAAGTGCAATTCAGGAAAGAGTGGAAGTGCACTCCAGAAATCCTTTGTTGAGGTGGTTGTGACTATGCAGAGCTCCATCTCTAGCAGCAGAGGGGGGGGAATCTTCTTCCAGGTTTAGCTTTAGGGATTGAATTGTGTGGAAAAACCTGCTAACACTGAAAATCTTTGGATTTAGATATGCTTTTCCCATGTATTTCTTATCACAGAATCACAGGG
>VZTU01023850.1:0-92211 GCA_013400835.1 Zapornia atra
GTATATATGTATATAGATACATATATATGCACATATATCTAGAGAGAAAGACAAAAGACAATTCTCAGAGGGTCAGATGAGATTAAATGAAACATTCTTGTCAATCCTAAAATCTTTGACTCTAGGCTGGACAAGGGTCCAAATGCTTTCCTACTTTCATGGAGAAGACTTGGTCTGTGTTTAGCTTTTCTGTGGACTTTTGAATGGATGGAGTCCAAAGCCCTCGGGAGACATTCCCATTGATTTTGGCAAGGATTTATATTCAATCCAGTGTCCCTAAATGGGAATTCAGAATAAGTTCACTGGACTTGTACCAGGAATTCAACACTGTCCATCATGACACCCTTGTCTCTACATTGGACAGACATGGATTTGATGGATGGACAACTCAGTAGATAAGGAACTGGCTGGATGGTTGCACTCAAAGCCAGTCAATGGCTCAATGTCCATGTGGAGGTCTGTGACAAGTGTGTTCCTCAGGGGTCAGTACTGGGACTGGCACAGTTCAGCATCTTTGTCGGTGACATGGGCAGTGGGATTGCACTCTCAGCAAGTTTGCTGACGACACCAAGCTATGTGGTAAGGTTGACATGCTGGAGGGGAGGGATGCCATCCAGAGGGACCTTGACAGGCTGGAGAGATGGGCCCATGTGAACTGCACGAAGTTCAAGGAGGCCAAGTGCAAGGTCCTGCATGTGGGTCGGCACAATCCCAAGCACAACCACAGGCTAGGCAGAGAACGGACTGAGACCAGTCCTGAGGAGAAGGACTTAGGGGTGCTGATTGATGACAAGCTCAACATGAGCCAGCAGTGTGCACTAGCAGCTCAGAAGGCCAACTGTGTCCTGGGCTGCATCAAGAACAGTGCAGTCAGCAGGTCAACAGAGGTAATTCTGCTTCTCTGCTCTGCTCTCATGACGCTGCCACCTGGAGTACTGTGTCCAGCTCTGGGGTCCCCAGTACAGGAAAGACATAGAGCTGTTGGAGTGAATCTAGAGGAGGGCCATGAAGGTGAGCAGGGTGCTGGAACACCTCTCTTATGAAGACATGCTGTGAGAGTTGGGCTTCTTTAGCCTGGAGAAGACAAGGCTCTGGGGTGACCTAATTACAGTGTACCAATATTTAAAGGGCTCCTACAGGAAAGTGGGAGAGGGACTGTTCACCAGGGAGTATAGTGATAGGACAAGGGGCAATGGCTTCAAGCTAAATGAGGGTAGGTTCAGATTAGATGTTATGAAGAAATTCTTCACTGTGAAGATGATGAGGCACTGGAACAGGTTACCCAGAGAGGTTATGAAAGCCCCATCCCTGGAGGTGTTTTAGGCCAGGTTGGATGTGGGCTTTGGGCAACCTGGTGTAGTGGAGGGTGTCCGTACCCATGGCAGGGGCGTTGGTACTAGTTGATCCTTGAGGTGCCTTCTGATCAAAAGCATTCTATGATACCATGATTTACTACCCATCTTTTCAAAATGTTGTCCTTGTCTACATTATTTTCAACATGTGCTCATACTTGCACAGTTATACGATGACTTCCACTTCTGCATCTCAGATTACTTTACAGTTTTGAATTAATGTCTCCTCTGAGGTACGTGCAGTGTCATTAACTGTGCATCATTCCTCATCTTTATGTGTTAACTTGGTATAAATCATTTTTTCTCATGCAGTTGACAAGATCTGAGCTTAAAGAGAAACTGGTGGATGTTACTTAGAATCCATATTACCCCAAATTCACCAGTACTTATCCCAACATTTTTATTTTTAATGATTTCTTTAATACTTGGCTAACACTTCAGAATTGTTTTAAATTGCTGAGATACTGTGATTATTAGTAATCTGCTAAAACAGACATCTCCACCAAATTTGAAATTTTGAAATTGTTTTTTTTTTCCTTAATTACAGCAAGGTAATTCTGTCATTCTCACTCCCCACTTTGTCACCTTTTTTTTTCTTTTTTTTTAATATTTCACCATCAGAATTGCTAGCTGTCTAAACAGCCACTTACATACCTATTTCACTCTGCATGAATACTCTTCTTATCCTGTCTAGTGTAACATCTCACGGTGTTTTACTATTATTCTAGCCTTTTACTGATTTTTTTTTTAAATAAAACTCTGATTTCTCAGAATTGTGAAGCATATTCAGCTCAAACATGGATAGCCACTCTTTTAAAATGTCAGGAAAGATCCTAAACAGAATGAATTTTTCCCTGTGTAGGTCCCCAAGGTCACAGCCCTGCCTTGAAGAAGAGACAGATGAGCACTGGATGGAGCAATAGATAAAAGCTGCAGGACTGTCACGGTGCACAAAGATATCAGAGCTAGCTTAAACCAGCCGTGCAGCACAAAGCTAACAGTATCTGCAAAATCCCACAAGAAGGACAAATTAACTCATGTGCCACTCCACCCTGGCTCAATTAATACTCTGATTGTCGAGTTAATGAATTTAAAATAAACTTTAGTGCATCTTGAATGTGCTGGGATTCTGCCTAGAGAGGTAGTGGATGACCCATCCCTGGCGGTGTTCATGGCCAGGTTGGATGCGGCCCTGGGCAACCTTGTGTAGCTCCAGGCCTGGAGGCTGGTGGCTCTGCCTGTGGCAGGGGGGTTGGAGTTCTATGATCCTTTGGGTCCCTTCCAACCCAGACCATTCTATGTTTCTATGATTTCTGGACCTAATTCCACTTTTTTAGTCCTCTGAAAGACACCCTGTGTAACCAAGCTCCTCTCTGGGTTTTTTGTTTTTCCTCTGTAAATGGATATACTGGCACTTTTTCCAATATACAGCACTATGAGAATAAACTATCCATTGACAGCATGCTTGGGTACTCAATAAAGATCAGATAATTCCTCAAGATAAAGAGGAAAGCAACTGGTTTCATAACTGAATTAGAGACATAGATCAACCAAGCTGCCGTGGAGAACTGGTATAGTGGTAAGAGCTGGTGGCCAGTTAACAAAATAGATAATTACTTGGTGTTCTTATGAATTTTCTTAAGTCTTTTTTAAGTCTTCATCAATGTCTAAATTGGAAACATTTATGGACTCTGAAAGCATAATGATGTATTGTCATAGTCATCTCCTACCCCTCCAGTGACTAGACAGTAATAAAGCTCATGATTGGTGCTCCCATGAGTGGGTCATTAGATTGCAACTATTAAAAAAAAATCAAAGTGAGTCTTTATAGGAGAGGAGGTGAAGGAAAAAAAAAACAGAAAACCAATTTCACTTATTTACAGTCATATACACATGTATACATAAGCATCCTGTCCCTATGAGCTGTTCAGCATGCAAGGCACAAAGATGTTTGCATCCAACTGCTCTGCCCATGACAACACAGAGAACAAGAGACATCAGTCTTAGGACACAAGTCTCACCTCCTCTGTCCTTAAGTTGATGACCACACGTGGAGTTAGAAATGCCTTATTACCATCTGCAGGCTGTGAGAGGCATCAGGATACAAGTCATCAGGATTTGGGTTTCCAGAGAAGTTCCATGTCAAAGGATGAGATCTAAATGACCTGATAACCTGTTGCCTCCACATTTGATGTTTCTAACCACTCTCCTTTCTGATCAGTGTCAGCATTTATATTCCAGTTCTCTATGATATGTCAACCTGTCTTTTTTTTTATCTTTTCCTAAGAAAAGTTTGTCCTATCAGAGATAAAGGATGGAAGGAATAAAGAGGCACATGACTCCTCTTTCTAAGATACTTTAGGTCCTTTATGAAGTGAGATATCAAGCAAAAGTGACAGAGGACCCTAGGTTCTCTGGGGCTCAAGATTTTCTCCTTTCTCACACCAACTTCTCCCTTGGGTTGAAAATGGATAGCCTTGCTGAAGGTTTTGTAGCATCCTTCATCCACTACTAAACTGGGCCTGCCCAAGCATTGTTTGAGGATGGATAAGAGAAGTAAAGGGGAAGCAGCCCAGTCTGGTGCTGTTGAAGAAGAGATCAAGCTGTCATATCAGCAGTGGTCATACACTCAGAGGAGTCAAGGTTGAAAGAAACCTCTGAACATTATCTCATCCAACCTCCTTGCTCAGACAAGGCCATCTAGGGCAGGTTTCCCAGGGCAATGTGCAGACAGCTGTTGAGTATCTCCACCACCAGTGTTGAACCAAGTCTTGCCCTGAGCAGAACTACCAGAGAGTAAAGGAAGGAAACTGATCACTTGAAAGTTTTTCTACATTTCCTCTTGGAGGATACCTGATGTTTTCATGTTGTACCACAGCCTGAGTTGTCTACTCTGTAGAGAGCCATTTTACCCAATCCCTTTAGTGGAAACACAGACTGTGAGCTAGCTGCTGCTGGGAAAACCTTAATCTTTCAACAAGGATTATGATTCTGAGGTTTGGGGGTTGAATTAAACTCTCATTCCAGGATCCCTGGCATGTATGGGCTCCATATTATTTGAGGTGTTTTCCAGCCTGAATTATTCCATGACTCTATGATTCTATTTAAAGGCAGATTGTGGTGGAAAGGGGTAGTAGCTCCATAGTAAGATAGTACAAATTAAAACCAAAGGAAGCACATAAAACCACAATGTAAGACAGAGTCTGGTAACAGGGAGGAAAAAAAAAGAAAGGAATTAAAAAAATAACCTACTCAAACACAAAAAAATAACACCTATGACATCTCCACTGTTGCTTGAAGCTGGTATCAAAACATCTTTCACCTTTATTAGGCTGTTGACAGACTCCTTGCTGGCTTGCTGGGACAGATTAGTGTTTGAGTTAACAGTGCCAATTAGCTATTGTTTACAGCCTGCCCAGACACAGATCTGTCTGGGAGGAAAACAAACCTGGTGGGTGCTAGTGACACAAAGTGCCCTGGTTTATAAATCCCCAGTGGTTGCACAGAGGGAAGCTGTCTCAGTTATGTTCATTTCTGCCTTGACTGCTGTCAATTTACAATTAAAAAGAAGGACTTCATTGAGTTTGCAGTAATTCTAGGCTCTGCAAGAGACACAGGCAGGTCAGTCAAAGAGCCTGAACTACTTCTATGTTGTTTTTTTTTCCTTAGACAACTGGAAAATTCACAGGTGCTTTTTAGTGTGTCTCTATGTGTATGTGTGTGTGTAGAAACAGCTAACACCATCCACTTCCTCATAACTCCCATCTCTAAGCTGTGTTGCAGACAGACCACAGTGTGTGCCAGATGTCTCATGGAATGAAACAGGACTCTTTGCTCTTTGAAACCTACAGCATCTGCAGCATGGCCCTATGACAATATATCATGATTAACAATAGTATCGGCAATGTTATTTCTTCAGACACATTGTTCTTGGTATTTTTACTTCTCTGGAATGCCTAGAATTTGGCCTGTGTGGATTCATTTGGATAAAACATGGATTTCAAACATAAATCCTGTTAATTTCTTGTGTTGGGCATGAAAAGCTCCGTGGAATCTGCTGTAAAAAAGTAGAAAAAGATGGTTGCTATCCCAGTTCACTGAGTTGCCTACATGTCTGTGGTATGTCTGAAGTCACACAGAAAGAGAAAGTGGAAGCAAGAGCCTCAGTAGAATGTATTAGGAACCCCAAACCTTTCACAGAGCCTTCCCTGTCAAGTACATCAATCACTTCTCTTTTTCTGACACCTTCATCTCTCACAAGTCCCTCAAAACCATCCTTCACCAAGTGATGCCATATCATTTCATCACCATCATAATCAAAGCATGGCAGGTTGCCAGATTTCATCCCCTGCCTCTATTTCAGCAACTGAGGTTTCTGCAGGACCTCTATGAATGAGTCAGGACTCCCTCCTCTTTCCCTGTAAGAAAACCTGTGTCCTCTAGCCACTCCATTTCAGGAAACGGTACTGATCCCACTTTATGTTTGACTTTGCCACAACAGCTTCTGAAGAGTTATACTCACATTTCTGCCCAGGGAGGTGGTTGAGTCACCATCCCTGGATGTGTTTAAAAAAGGGTAGATCAGGTATTTAGGGATATGGTTTCAGCATAGGACAGAAACGGTTGGACTTGATGATCTTAAAGGTCTTTTCCAACCTTGTGATTCTGTGATTCTGTGATCCTGTGATTCTCTGGGATCTGGAGTCTTTTCAGCCCAAGGCCTGAAAAGAAAGGGAACTCCTGCTTCAATGTGTTATGGATATCTTTTATGAGTCACCTTTCTACCAGAGGCCTACTGTGGCCCTGGTGGGACTTCTTAGTCACCAACTGCACAGCTGGAAAGGGAGCAGTCTGGGATGAAAGGTTGTCTTTGAGAGTCTCACCAGCTTTATGACAGTATAAATAAATTCTTTACTTTTATTAGTTTTCCACATTTTTCATGAAGAGTGAGAGCAAAGACCTGGTCCTGATCTCCAAAGTAGTTTTCTAGCAGTTTCTTTTAAGCTGCGTAACTGACCTCCCTCTGCTTCTGTAAATTTTCCCATGTTTTGTGGAGATATTCTACACTCCCCTCAGGCTTCCAGTGCACAGATCCATGCCTGTTTCCACTTTTGAGTGAAATATCAGAAAAAAGATGTCATCTCCTGGAAGGAGGTGGAACAGCCAGCATGACCTGAGCCATGCGCTGGCTGCTGTGGAAAAGTACTGTGCCACCCCTGTCCCACGTAAACAGCCAGCACCCACTGAGCTGTGGGCCTATTGCTTATTGCTGAAGCTCTGTCATTCCCTTGCTCTCTTTCTTTCTCTCTCAGGGCTTGGATAAGTTGTGATTGGTGTGTTTTTCACCCACTTCTACTTGCTTATCTGTAAAGCTGTCGAGTGGAACTGCTCAAAGACAGAAATCTAGAGGTTACATGCAAAGTGAATTGTGCTTCTCAAAGAAATGGAGCGATAAGGTAGAAGCAGGAAAAGGCAAATTCTTAACAGCTGGGTTTTTTTTATGGTTTTATCATGGTTTAACCTTAAACAGCAACCAAGCTCCACACAGCTGGTTTCTCACTCCCCCCCAAGGTGGGATGGAGGAAAGAATCAGAAGAGTAAAAGTGAGAAAACTCATAAGTTTAATTTTAATAAGTAAAGCAAAAGCTGAGCACATAACCAAAGCAAAATGAGGAACTCATTCCCTACTGCCCCACACAGCAGATGGGTGTGTGTCCATCTCCAGGACAGCAGGTCTCCATCATGCATAACAATGACTTTGAAAGAAAAATGCCAACATTTCAAATGTGTGTCCCCCTGCTTCCTTCTTCTTCCCCAGCTTTATATGCTGAGTATGTCATCATATGATATGCAATATCCCTCTGGTCAGTTGGGGTCAGCTGTCCCAGGTGTGTTCTCTCCCAGCTTCTTGTGCACACCAGTCTACTCGCTGGTGGGGTGGGGTGAGAAGCAGAAACGTCCTTAGCTCTGTGGAAGCCCTGCTCAGCAATAATGAAAACATCACTGTGTTATCAAGACTATTTTCAGCACAAATCCAAAACAGCCTCATACCAGCTACAATGAAGTAAATGAACTCTATTCCAGCCAAAACCAATACAGATTCAAAAGCTCACAAACTCTAATTTCTAATACACAGGCTGTGTCCAGACTAGTCATATGTTGTCAGTGAAAAATGAAGGGAGGAAACAGAGTGAGGCAGATTGGACCTAAACATGATTATTTTATGTATGCTTCAGGGGTCTCAGGGACTGTTTAAGGCCTGAAGAGATTCCTGCCTACATTCACTGTGCAGAAATCCACCAAACATCTCATGTCCTCTACAGTTATAAAGCCAGCCGTAACCCAAGGTTAAGAAAAAGAGAGAGAAGGCCAGCGGGCACAGTGGAAGGAGGGAGGTGCTGGCAGCTTCAGGTGATGCTTCGGATCTCACAATGGTGAGATGGAAGCAGGAAGTCCTAGTGACAGTTGCATCTGCCAGCAAAGTTGATTCTTGGCTGCCATTCCTATTCAAAGATTCCTCCTTCCCTCCTCTCCTGGTAATTACCCCCTGCACAAGTATCCCACTGCCAGTGTGTTATTTGTTCATTTAACACTGCCTGCCTATCTCCTTTGTTTTTCCTTCCCCAGTTTCCACTGTATCTCTTCCCCTTGTTTGTCCTCAGTAGCTTTTGTTTGAATTAAATCTCTTTTATTTGGTCTCTGGGGGAGGGAGGCTGTTCAAGCTCCGTTTGCCTTACAGCAGAGGCATAACAAGATAGGATGTGTTCGGCCAGCAGTATTTCATCTCTCAGCCCTATTAACTTAGAGGCAGAGTCCTTTGATTTTCATTCTTCCCATGTTTCCTCCTCATTGTGTAACTAATTCTTTGATTTTCCCTACACTGCTAACTCAATTTTTACATATTGCCCCTCCTCCCACCAATATTTTGCAGCGTCTATAAAATATATTTATATTCTAATTATTACCAGGGCCCTGGTATAACTTCTAGGAAGATTAAACATCAAAACTGTTTTACATAGTGTTGCTGCAGTGAACAGCTGCTACCAAAGGTTTATAGGAAACTTCAGTAGAAGCTTTGCTTAATCTGAAATCATACAGCCTTTCATATGGACCCAGATGCTTGGACACAACTGCCAACACATCCTTGTGTTGGTATGCACATGGATCCATGAGACACAGGCAATCATGGTGATCTGCATGTGCAGAAGAGAATGTTAGCATGCAACTCACTGGTGGAAAAAGCCAACACCTCTTTGTGAAGTTTTCTGGTGTAGCCTTGGAGGTGAAAAGTGGGAAAGAGCAGCACTGTGCGTTGAAAAGGCTAATCAAGCAGATCCCATCAAATACACACTGGGGGATGACCTGCTGGAAAAGAGCTCTGTGGAGAAGGACCTGGGGGTCCTGGTTGATGACAGGTTGGCCATGAGCCAGCAGTGTGCCCTGGGGGCTGAGAGGGCCAATGGGATCCTGGGGGGCATCAGGAGGAGTGTGGCCAGCAGGTGACAGGAGGGGATCCTCCCCCTCTGCTCTGCCCTGGTCAGGCCCCAGCTGGAGTGTTGTGTCCAGTTCTGGGCTCGCTGGTACAGAAAAGACAGGGATCTCCTGGAGAGAGTCCAGAGGAGGCTACGGAGATGATTAAAGGCCTGGAGCATCTCCACTATGAGGGAAGCTGGGACTGTTCAACCTGGAGAAAAGAAGACTAAGGGGGGACCTTATTAATGTCTATAAATATCTTAAGTATGGGATGCAGGGGGAAATGGCCAGCCCCTTCTCAGTGTCTGTGGAGACAGGACAAGGGGCAATGGCTGCAAGCTGGAGCACAGGAAGTTCCATAGCAACATGTGGAAGAACTTTTTTCCAGTGAGGGTGACAGAGCCCTGGGACAGGCTGCCCAGGGGGGTGTGGAGTCTCCATCTCTGGAGATATTCAAGACCTGTCTGGATGCCTATCTGTGCAATATGAGTAAGGGACTCTGCTTTGGCAGGGGGGTCGGACCTGATGATCTCTGGAGGCCCCTTCCAACCCCTATGATTCTGTGATTCTATCATTCTATGATTCTATGAAATACCGTCTGTACCAGGATGAAAAGCCTTTCTTCCTACTAGCTGCATTTCCACTAGAGGGCTGGAAAAGCAAAGCTTGTGCAATGTGCAATGATATATACACGTAGAAACCTCATTTACTCCTGGTGCTCCCACAGTTATGCAAACAAACTCTTTTTAATTAAAAAAAAAAAAAGGAAAAAAGAATATTTTAAGTATTTCTTTACTTCATTTCTTAAAATGTCAGGCAGAGACCTTTGCTACGAGTGTCCAAGATGACACTGCAGACACAATTTATATGACATCAAGCAGAGGTTCTGGCACATTAGAAAAAAAAGCATTTGTGTGAAGAAGCGTCTCATGGGCCAAAAACAAGGTAACATCTTTCTTATTTTAGACACATCTCTCATTACTGTCCATTCATGCAGCCATCCACACATCTATCCATGTCCTCCAATGCTCTTCTTCTATCAACTTACCTATTAATATTCCTAATTATTTAAACAAAATTAGTTCTGACCATCTGTTTGCCTGCCTGCTCGTTCCACTGGGATTTGACTCCAAAGCTGGTGTTGCTGCTGTTCTCCTACCAAGCTTTCTGCATAAAGAACAGCTTTTGGGTACATTTGAAGATAAACAAGTCTTTCTGACTAGCCTTGACCACCTCTTTGAATGTAAAAGGATATGAAGTGATGCTTTGGCTTCGGGCAGGTGCTATGTCTGATGTTAAATTTGCGGACAAGGAAGGCTGTTTATCTCCTAGGGGGCTCTGGAGAAGAAAGATATCACTGGGAGCAACTCAGAAGCTGTATTTCTGAGAGCAGTGAGTGCTCTCATACCATATTTCCTCATTTTCAGGGTTAAAGGAGTATCTTTATGAGGGCCACTTTCCTCACTGTTAAACTGAGCTGTATGGAGAGAATCCTGTTTACCAGCAAGAAATAAAGAAGCGTTGCTAATGAATTGCTGCTCTATGATTCCTATTCCCTTAAGCCTTGCAGTTAATTATGATATTAACTGTTACTGTTATATTATGCTGACATTTAGAGTACTCCAAAATTGGCACAATGTGCAAAATGGGAGAATTAAACACAGAGAAGCTAACGAGTGATGCTTGAGCAAGGAAAGGGGATCACCCTCTTCCAAAAAGAGAGACTGGCTGAACTTTTCCCCCTGTCTTACTGTGATGTACAGCTTGTCAGAACTGTCAAGTCTAAAGGAGAAATGATACCACAGTGGAAGAAAAGGGTAAAGAAGGAGTAGATGCCATTTGCATTTAAAAAATAAATTAAAATCTCACTGAATAAGTCTATGAGCCAGCACTAAATATTCTTGTTTAGGAATCACACAGGTTGAATCGATCTGTTAAAAAAAAAAAACAGACTGTACTCTTTTTTCCCCTCCTTCAAAGCAATTAATTTGATGAACAGGAACAAAGTGTCAGGGAAAAAGTTTAAACAGAGAAAATAATAATAAAAAAGCCACCTGAAGCTTTTGAATCTTATGATACAGATTTGAATTTCACTGCTTGCTTGCAAACTCCAAAATGTGTTTGCAAATCCTGGCAGAGGTGCCTGTTTCTCACCTGATACTGGCAGATGGCACAGGAATATGGTCTGCCAATTTTGGATGTGAAGGTAGTGTAATCACTCCTCTTTCCTAGCTATGAGGCATGGTCCACTGGGGAAAGCCAGTACTGTTCAGAGGATGGAAGCAGGATGCAGCTCCAAAACCAACATCCGTGTCCCTAATTTGCACAGCAGGTAGCTCATGGTTCCCCTTTAACTGATGCTTTCTTAAATAAAAGGCAATTTTCCCTTGGCTATCAGTGAGCAGCTGGTGGGCAGGAGTTTCTGCCATAGCTTGAAAGGTCCTGTGCTCAAATGCATGTTTCAGCTTATAAATGGTCTTGTGTTTCAGATGTCACAGAAGAATGTCTTTCAAGATAAATGAAAAAAAAAAAAAAAACCCAGAAAAATTACTTTTTCAAAACAAGAGTTTAAAACTCCATTCCTTGACACTTCTCTCCTTGACATCTTGCAGATGAAAAGTGCAATTCATTCTCATTGCTTCTCAATGGATTTCTAGGGGAGGTCCAAACCTTGCACGAGCACATTCTGGATGGGTAATCATAGAATCATAGAATGGCATGAGTTGGAAGGCACTCCAAGGTTCAGAGAGCTTCAACCCCCCTGACACAGGCAGGGACACCAACCTCCAGGCCTGGAGCTACACAAGGTTGCCCAGGGCCCCAGCCAACCTGGCCTTGAACACTTCCAGGGACGGGACATCCACCATTTCTCTGGGCAGCCTGTTCCAGCCCCTCACCACTCTCTCTGTAAAGAACTTCTCCCTAATACCTAATTTAAATTTTTCTTCATTTAGCTTTAATCCATCCCCCTTGTCCTGCCATAATCTACCCTTTGAAAAAGTTGATTCCCCTCCTGTTTCTCTGCTCCCTTCAGGGACTGGAAGGCTGCAATGAGGTCCCCCCACAGCCTTCTCTTCTCCAGGCTGAACAAGCCCAGCTCCCTCAGCCTCTCTTCATAGGGGAGGTGTTCCAGCCCTCTAATCATCTTCGTGGCTCCTCTGAACCCTCTCCAACAGTTCTACACCTTTCTTGTATTGGGGGCCCCAGCTCTGGACACAGGACTCCAGCTGGGGCCTCATGAGGGCAGAGTAGAGAGGGACAATCCCCTCCCTGTCCCTGCTGACCAGCCCTCTGCTGATGGAGCCCAGGGTCCCATTGGCCTTCCGAGCTGCAAGAGCCACTGCTGGCTCATGGGAAGTTTCTCATCCACTAAATGTGGATGTGTGTAATGTATTGTTTCTGGCTGAGATAGAGTTAATTTCACCCATAGCATCCCTCATAGTACTGTGTTGTGTATTGGTAGCTACCAAGGTGTTGATAACACACAGTGTGTTGGCTGCTACTGAGTAGAGCTGTGACAGCATCAAGGCTGTGACAGCATCATGGCTGTCGAACATTCTCCCCACTCAACAGTAGACTGTGGGTGAGCAAGATCTTGGGAAGGGAGAAAGCCAGGACAGCTGACTCCAACTGACCAAAAGGATATTATTCCATACCATACAACATTATGCTGATCAATAAAAGCTGGGAGTAGGAGAAGGAAGGTGGCAGAGTATTTTTTATGTACAAAGTTTGTCTTCCAGAGAACCACTTCTGAGGAAGTGGCTGGACACCTCCTGCTGATGGGAAGTAGGGAATGTATCCTTTGTTTTCCTTTGCTTTCACATGTGAACTTTGCTTCTGTTTTATTTAACTGCCTTTATCTTGGCCCACAACGTGTTTTCCCCATCTTATTTTCTCCCTGCTTTACTGAGAAGGGGACTGATAGACCATCTTGGTAGACACCTGGCACCCAGACAAGGTCAACCCATCACTATGAGAAGTCCATGACATCTTTCATTGAGTTTCTTGGAATACACAGAAGGATAGTGCTTTTTGTGCAGATACTGTGATGGTCTCCATCCACCATGAGACTTAGAGCAGCCTTGCATGACTGCATCCTGAAAGATCCACTGAGGAGAACAAGGTATCTTCAGACAGTGGATGAAGGTGGATTGGGTCTCTTGAAGGCAGCTTAGGTACTTAGATGGGTTTAGTGCAGTGATGTGTGATAGGCATCTCTAATACATTCCAGCACTTCTGTAGTGCTGTTGTCTTCAGCTCCTTATTCCCTGTTGTCCAGTTGCTTCCAGCTTCCTACCTTCTCTGATGACTTCCCTTCAGACTTCATTTTACTCTACCTGCCTCCCTGTCTTCACTTCAGTGGAAATGCAATTCACTGTCCCATTAAATTTACCAAAATTCAATGCCACTTAATTCAGGTCTGTTTTCAGTGGGGTTTTTTTCATCCAACTTGCCCTAATTCAATCTATTTCGACTAACTGCAACACAGTTAAATGCAATTCCAGGAATTTCATTAAAAATAATTTGCTACAGAGGAAATAAATAGTATTCACTCAAAACAAACAGCAATCGATGCAATGTGATTTGGTTAAATGCAATTGCATTCAAGAGAAGGAAATTAAATCAAAGCTATGCAGTGTATTGCAATTAAAATTCATCCCTGAAAAGCAGGTCAAAGTTTAATTAGTGCCAGAGAGGTTTTGTTTAGCTTTCTTGAATATATTTCTGTCTGGGACAAGTTAGCAGCCCTCGATACACTTCTTTATAACACTGCCATTGATGCATCATTTTCCTCCTACATATTGCTGTTGAAAGAATCATTTTACACATGTTGACCCACGAGGTTACTTCCAACCCCACGTTCTTATGTTTTACGATTCTGTCTGTCTTGACAGCCTATTGCCTGAAATTGCTTTCCTGAGCCTCTGTGAACAGTGCAGGACAAAATCAGATGTAACTGTGATTAGGGCTTACAAAATCTGACTTGAATTCTGAGGTCCACAAAGAGGACAGACACTGCCTGTTTGGCTGGCCAAATATCATAGAATCATAGAATGATCTGGGTTGGAAGGGACCCCAAGGATCAGAGAGCTCCAACCCCCCTGACACAGGCAGGGACACCAACCTCCAGGCCTGGAGCTACACAAGGTTGCCCAGGGCCCCATCCAACCTGGCCTTGAACACTTTCAGGGATAGGGCATCCACCACCTCTCTGGGCAGCCTGTTCCAGCACCTCACCACTCTTTCTGAAAAAACCTTCCCCCTAATATCTAATCTAACCCTTCCTTCCTTTAGCTTTAATCCATCCCCCTTGTCCTGCCATTATCTACCCTTTGAAAAAGTTGATTCTCCTCCTGTTTCTCTGCTCCCTTCAGGGACTGGCAGGCTGCAATGAGCTCCCCCCACAGCCTTCTCTTCTCCAGGCTGAACAAGCCCAGCTCCCTCAGCCTCTCTTAGTAGGGGAGCTGCTCCAGCCCACTCTGTGGCTCCTCTGACCCCTCTCCAACAGTTCTACATCTTTCTTGTATTGGGGGCCCCAGCTCTGGACACAGGACTCCATCTGGGGCCTCAGGAGGGCAGAGTAGGGAGGGACAATCCCCTCCCTGTCCCTGCTGCTACCCCTCTTCTGATGGAGCCCAGGAGTTGCACTCTGCCACCTGTCTCTGCTCTTGGCTGGCCAGATATCCAGAGTTGCACTCCTCCACCTCTCTCTGTTCTCTTCTCTTGGAGAAATGAGGTGAAGATGAAAGGAAATTTGCTTGAAAGTTTTGAAAATTAATCTGGGTTTTATTAGCCTCCTGTCAGTAGAGCATCCGGCCTGAGTGATTTTCAGCTCAATCACTGCTAACACAGAGAAATTTCTCTCCTGCTACTTGTGCATCTGAATTCATTTACAGAAAGGAATTCTTGTGCCCCTGCTTGCTAGGGAAAAGAACAGGTCTGATGTGTACTTACACCATTTGAGGTCCCAGCTGGTGCAGCTCCAGAGATATTAGCCTGGAGTCTGTTCATCAGCAGATTTAGGAAAGGGACTCATCTCATTTGACTTACATGGAAGTTTCTTTTTGAATGATTTGTCTTATCTTAAATTAGATACAGAAAATAACCCACTGTGAACTGTCTAGAAAAGCTTATTTCTCTCCACTGACTCAGAGGACTAGTTGAGATGTTAGATTACAGTTGTACAAAATGAATTGCATTCTGCATGTCTATTTTTCTTTCTGCTCCCATTTACTGTTGGCTGAAAGGTGAAGTTTCTATACTCCCCAATTTTTTTTTAATGTATATGTTATTTTCTTCTCTAACTGGACCAGACTTTGAATACTTAATTCAGAAACACATTAATGGCCTGGAAGAAAAATTACAGCTCTATAGTATGTATATTATGATATGATTAATATAATGTACAGTTAAACTGAAAAGGGAATGTGCTAAAGGAAAAAAAAATATTCCACCTGAAACTGTTTCTTTAAAAAATCACTAAAAATCATTGAACATAAAGTACTCCTGCAATACACTTCAATATTGATGAAACAACAATTTCAGGTGGACATTACTCAGATCAAATTTTCTTCAAGTGGCTCTACTTAGAGTATTCTGGTGGAGTAGCAACACAAAAAGCATCTTTTCTGATCACTGTAAGAAAAGCTGTTCTTTTAGTGAAAAGATCTGCCTTGCTTTATGGCAACAGGGGAGAAAGGAATCGAGTGAATGCTGATAGTACTGTACAAATGACCTCAATTTTCTAGACTTTGAAGGAGCCAAAATGCAAAGAAACTTACACTGCTTGATTTGGAGTTTTTCAGGCTCAGATGGAATGAAATAAAGGAGCAAAATACAGCACACAGGAATGAAATTGATGAGGTTTCCTTTCTCTCTGGTCCCTGTGATTCCTACACGCTAGTTTAACTCCCTCCCACTAGCTCAAGAGGTTATTCAAGTGCCCTGAATAGTAAGAAAGAAGAAAGTGATGAAAACCAGCTACTGTGTGGTGCACATCTCACAATTTTGCCTGCAAAATGCACACAGTAATTGCAAGGGTTGATGCTTCTTGAAAGTCATTACTGTCTTCTTGCAGTCTCTCCCTTGCTGCAGGAGAGACTGCTCAGGCAGATGATGCTGTGGTACAGGATGCTCTTTGTATTCCAAAATTGGACAACTATGAGCCATAGGAAATACTCCTGCAAGCACAAAGCTATTGTGATTGGAAGGCTTTTGAGCTGGTCACGATAAAAGGCTCTGAAGGAGGAAACCATCTTGAATGCCCCAGTATTGATGTGGTGGCCACCATTATGTTGTTCTCCCTGAGGGAGACGTGGCCTTGATCCCTGAACTCCTGACTTAGAAAAATGGTGCAACCTTTGGAGTAGGTAGCTTTAGGCAAAAGCAGGAAATATTACTACTGGAAAGTTCACAGGGCCGGACATCCCATAGTTCCCCCCTTTATCCTCAGCATTGCTTTCCTACTACTTAGTTATTTCTGTAATAAGACATTGGGGAGATGGGGGGGTCATAATGTGGGAAGGTGGAAATCAGTAAGAATAAGGGTGAGTGTAGAAGAAAGAGCAGAAGTTGGGGAATATTTTTTCAGGAAGGTGTGGAGGGACATTTGCATGCACATGGAAGGTTCTGGTTTCTATAAAATCTGAAAAAGAAAACTAGCCAGGGAAAGCTATAGCAGAAAGGGAATTCAACTCTGTTCCAGAGAGATGTATTTTGTGATGATTCAGGTGGAGAGGGAAATTGCAAATTATTCCTGTAGCTTGTTTGCTTCCTTTAGTTTTACTTCCTTCATGTGGTAAGACCTGGACAGGCTGGAGAGCCGGGCAGGGAGAAATCTAATGAAATTCAACAAGAGCAAGTGTAGTCTTGCACCTGGGGAGGAATAACCGTCTGTATCAGTACAGGCTGGGAGATGACCTGCTGGAGAGGAGCTCTGTGGAGAAGGACCTGGGGGTCCTGGTTGACGACAGGTTGGCCATGAGTCAGCAGTGTGCCCTGGAGGCTAAGAGAGCCAATGGGAGCCTGGGGTGCATCAGGAAGAGTGGGTCCAGCAGGTCGAAGGAGGTGATCCTCCCCTTCTACTCTGCCCTGCTCAGGCCCCACCTGGAGTATTGTGTCCAGTTCTGGGCTACCTGGTATAAAAAAGACAGGGATCTCCTGGAGAGAGTCCAGAGAAGGGCTACGAAGATGATTAAGGGCCTGGAGCATCTCTCCTATGAGGACAGGCTGAGTGAGCTGGGACTGTTTAGTCTGGAGAAAAGAAGACTTAGGGGGGCCCTAATTAATGTTTATACATATCTTAGGCAGGGGATGCAGGGGGATTTGGCCAGCCCCTTTTCAGTGGTCTGTGGGGACAGGACAAGGGGCAATGGCTGTAAACTGGA
The DNA here is from genome assembly GCA_013400835.1 of Zapornia atra. Taxonomy (NCBI): domain Eukaryota; kingdom Metazoa; phylum Chordata; class Aves; order Gruiformes; family Rallidae; genus Zapornia; species Zapornia atra. The sequence continues at coordinate 17,216 of VZTU01023850.1, forward strand.
GCATAGGAAGTTCCACACCAACATGGGGAAGAACTTCTTCCCAGTGAGGGTGACAGAGCCCTGGGACAGGCTGCCCAGGGGGGTGTGGAGTCTCCTTCTCTGGAGATATTCAAGACTCATCTGGATGCCTATCTGTGTAATATGAGATAGGGAGCCTGCTTTGGCAGGGGGGGTGGATCCAATGATCTCTTGAGGTCCCTTCCAACCCCTACGATTCTGTGATATATATACATATATTGTTTACTTTCCTCCTCTTCCCACCCTTGAATGGAAACTTTCAAAGCCACGATTTGGATTAAATCCCATAGTGTGTCTTTCAGAAAAAGGAGGGGTAGGACAAAAAATAATTTAAAAATAAAGGATTTCCTGATTTCTGTGATTTTGTGGAACATTTTTTACAAAGGCATTTAAAACTTAGCTGTGCTTTTGTAGAATTCTGGAATCCTTTTGCTTTGCAGGTGGGTTTTTTTTTTTTTGGATTTGAGCTCACCATGCCCAAATTAAATACTGAAAAAAAAGGAAAGCAAAGAGTCCTGTCTTCCTAGAGTTACTAGGTAAATTGACACTGTAAAAAGCAACTCAGGGTCAGACTGTACTCATTACTTTTGCAAATTAGTGAGCTCAGCATTACGCCATCCAAAATGAAATAAGGTTAAAATGTGCTGGTTTAATTAGATTTTCGTGTGCTAGGAAAAGTATTTTTCATGGTGAGTATCAAAATATAATGACAATTAGATAGACTCAGATTTCCTCCAACCAAATTGGACAAATTAACAGGGTTTTGAAGGTCCCTGTAAAATCTTTTAGCTGTGTCTTGTGTGTATGCTAAGGTGGAGGGAAATGTTCTCTGCTGATGAAGACTCACCCATCTGATGGGATCAGAACAAAACTCTAAATCACATTCATTCTTCCTCGTGCCAGAATCTTATGTTTCTTTTGGTCTGACACTCATTATCAATATAACTCACTTTCCTTTAGAAAGCTATTAGCATTTGACTACTTATAATGAGCTGTGCTGTACTAAAAGAGATGTGGTAGGTGCAGAAATGATTAATATGGTAGGGAGACAGATTTGTAGTAATTATTTCTTACTAGGTGGCTTCATGGACACCTTGGACAAGACTCCTATTGTGTAAAGTTTTGTACAAACATGAGAGCAGCAGTGAGGTCTGACCATACAACACAGGCATGAGCTGAAAGGGAGATGGTTTTGGAAAACAGCATTGAACATAGTCCCATGAATTGTAGCCATCTTGACTGGGTAAGAGACCCTTTGGATCAGGGTTTTATGGTTTTTCCCTACTTGGCTGGATCCAGTTCTTATTTTTGTAGAGCCCAGGATAGTCATCTCTCCCCACTGCAGAGCAAAGCTGAATGCATGGAGGAGAGCAGATATCATCTGGAGGACTTCTGCAGGGCTGGTGGTGTAGATCAGCTCAGGAGAAGGTCTAATTGTCCTGTGTGTGACTGTACTTCCTCTGGTGTAAGGAGTAGGTCTCACCCTTGAGCAGTGTGATTTGGCACAGCCTATTTCAGTCCACAGCATGGACAGCAGTGGAGAAAGCAGCTGGTTGCATTGGAGGTACATGGCTAGAAGTTCATCCTGCATCAACAAGAGAAAAAAAAAAAGACTTGGGCTTTGGACAATCTAATCTCACTTTCACAGATGCTCCCACCTCTATCTCAGCAGGCACTCCTAAATCCCATCACCATTTGGTTAATGTGTGTGGAGGGGATAAGCTGTTTGCCAAAATGCAGGACCTCATGGTTTTCTGAATTCACGGAGTTCCTCCTTCACCCAGGCATAATGCAGCCCCATGGTGATTTTTCTAGGTAACTTATCAAAAATTACCTACCAAGACATTAGGATAATTCAGTATTTTCTTTATAGCTTATCCTTCATTGTGTACACTTACACAACAGCAAGTAACATGTGTACTTCTTGTTTTCTCCTGTCTTAGATTAAAGCCATAAGGCTCACATCCACCTAAGTATTTACTAGACAAAGGATTTCAAAGGGGATTTAGCTCCTTAAATAGGAATTAGGTGTGTGGATTTCTGGGACTAAACTAGAGTGCAAAGTGATTTATGAAGACAACAGAGGCTGGTTAATTGAGAAGACAGCTGGTCCTTTGCTTTTCTCTGTGTAAATTCCTGGCAGGGATTCATCCACTTCCATTCATTCCTCTAATCTTTGTTTTCCTAGCCTTGATTTTAAGATCTTTCCATCTTTATTCAAAAAGTTATGTGGTAAATTCAGCTTCCTTTCACTAGACCTTTAAAGGTCATCTAGTCCACCCCCCCTGCAATAAGCAAGGACACCTTTAACTAGACCAGGTTGCTCAGAGTTTCATCAAGTCTGACCTTGAATGTCTCCAGGGATGGGGCCTCCACCACCTCTCTGAGCAGCCTGTTACAGTGTCTCACCACCCTCAGAGTGAAGAACTTGCTAACGTTTAATCCAAACCTCCCTTGCCCTACTTTAAAAACACTGTCCTACATCTTATCACTACATGCCCTTTACAAATGGCCCATCCCCAGCTTTCCTGTAGGTCCTGTCCAAATACTGGAAGGGGCTTTAAGGTCTACCCTGAGCCTTCTCTTCTCTAGGCTGAACAAGCCCAACTGTCTCGGCCTGTCTTCATAGGAGAGGTGCTGCAGCCCTCCATGTGCTAAGGGCTGCAGCATTGGACACCCCTCACCATCTTTAACACAGAAAAGGCTCTGACAGAAACTTCAGGTTTCGTTAGGCAGCTTGCAGCTTGGGTGATTGTAGGCAGAGCAGAGTATTTTGTAGTGTGGATCCTCAAGATGAGAGGGCAGTCACAGCTTTCTCTGTAACAAATTAAGGGCTTGTGCTGAAGGCTGAATGCTGTTAAATAGACAGGAACTTCCTTCCAAGCACATGGTGAGAGAGCAAACCAACCTAGATTTAGTTTTAAACTTAAAAAAAAAAACCTCTTTGAGAAACTTGCTTGACCTATATAGTTCAGAATATGAAATTGTGCCTATATCCAACAATATCCAGAAGCTACCATAGTTATTTCAGTATAAACTGTATTACAAACTTTTTTTTTCTTTTTAGAACTGGATAATCTTCCCTTAAAGTGGGTAAATAATAGGTGAATTTATCATGTCCACCAATTGTTTGTTCTGAAGTTTGATTTCCCTTAACGATTAAAGATGTGCACCTTGACTTCAGTTTTAATTTTGCTGACATAAATATCCAACCACTTGAACTTGCTGTGCTCCATTTTTCTTGACTTGTGAACAAGTATCTAATAAGTAATTAGAACCTGTAATCCAGGAATCTGCTAGACTCTATATCACTTCACTAAAAAAATTATACTCCTGATTGTCACTGAAGAGCTTATTGTTCAACTTCAGATCAATCTCTCTGAGCTCTTCCCAACAACACCTTGAAGGGCAGACACCAAAATGGAACTCTAAAAAAATTCTAAAGAATTGAATTTAAAAAATATATAAATAAATTGCAGCAGATTCACTAGAAACAAAAAGAAATCATTGTTAATTTTTTTTCTTTATGCCTGAAGGTGAGACTGGAGGGGATGAAAGAGAACAATTCAAGTGTTGAAGTTGTTATAAGGATGGAAAAAAATGTTTTTTCTGTATCCATATTTGGTAAAATGGGAAGTCATGGACCTAACTTCAACGTGGAATATTTGAGTTAGGAAAATCTTTCTAATCCTGGGGAAGCGAAACCCTGGGATGAATTTCCTGGGAAGAACATGTCCCTCACTTGCATGTTCAAAAGCAGGTTAGACAGGTATCTGCTGAGATGGGGGTTCTGATGCTGCCCTTGTGCTGGTATATGGACGAGGCCACTTCTCCCTCTGATCTTCCTGTGGCAACACAAAGCCTCCATGTCTGAAATAGCCTCCAAGAGAAGACAGAAATTCCCTAATTCCTCTAAGAAGATTTCAGCAGAGACTTCTTGGCAGTGGTGGGGAGTGTGTCTTTTGGCAGGAGACACACTGAAGGCTGGGTGAGGACTAAGGCAAGGAAAAATCCACCAAAGTCTGGTGCTGACCACTACTGGCAGCCTGATTATTCTGAATATTCACTGGGAAATAACCAAAGCAAAAAGAACAGAAGTAGCTGAAACTGCTCATGTTATGATTGGTAATTTATTGTTCAGAGAGCTTTGGACCTCCTAGTATGCTCATTCAAGTGTTGCAACCACTAAATTATGCTCTGGGCTACTCTTCTAGTGTTTCACAAGTGTGATGGACTTTTCATAGGCTGCATGCCTGCTGACATGAGTGTTAGGCATGGAAAGCCAAAGGCTGGCAGAAGTTTCACCATGGACAGTGAGGTATGGCAAAGAGACTGGGAAATGAGAGCCACAGAAAGTAAGGAGCTGCTGGAGGCAGGGTGTTACAGAAGAGAGGAGAAAATGCTGGAAGGCATAATAATTCATTTTCACAGAATCACGGAACTGCAGGGGTTCAAAGGGCCATGTGGAGATCATCTAGTCCAACCCCTCTGCCAAAGCAGGATAAACCTAGAGCAGGTTGCACAGGATTGTTTCCAGTCAGGTTTTGAGCATCTCCAGAGAAGGAGACTCCACAACCTCTCTAGGCAGCCTGTCCAGTGCTCTGTCAAGATTTTCCTCATGTTTAGATGGAACTTGCTCTGTTCCAGTTTGTGCCCATTGCCCCTTGTCCTGTTTCTGGGCACCACTTGAACAGCTCTCTCAGCCTTTGCTCATAAGAGAGATGCTTCAGTCCCTCATCCTCCTCATAGCCATCTGCTGGACTCTAACCAGTACTCTTGAACTGGGGAGCCCACAACTGGACACAGGACTCCAGATGTGGCCTCACCATGGCAGAGTAGAGGGGGAGGACAACCTCTCTCCACCTGCTAGTCATGCTCTTAGTGCACATCAGGACACCATTGGCCTTCTTGGCCATGAGGGCACATTCCTGGCTTATGGAGAGTTTCTTTTCTACCAGGAGTCCCAGGTCCTTCTCTGTAAAGCTGCTTCCCAGCAGGTCAATGTCTACCCCGTACAAGGTGCTGGAGTTATTCCTCCCTAGCTGCGGGGCCATACACTTGCCCTTATTGAACTTCTTCAGGTTCCTTTACACCCAATTCTCTAACCCTGTCCAGATAGAAAAAAAATGGGCACATTTTAAAACACTTAAATAAAAATATTCAGCTTCCAGTTTAAAACCATGGCATTGTGAAATTGGACAATGGCCAATACATGAAGTGCCAATCAATGGCTTCACTATTATTGTTGCTTTATTTTGAAGAAAAAAGAAAAGATAGCTATTTTTATCTTTTCTGTAGCCCTGTTTTCTGTTCCACAAGCTGTCCTGATTTTTATTTTTATTTTTTTTTTAATCAGGAAGAAATCAGGCATTTTTGGTGAAGAAAAGGAGAAGGAAGAAGGTAGGATAGTGCTAACTAATGACTGCATTTGACCTAACAAAATAATGCCTGAGTACAATGTACTGAGGAATGAGAGGAAGTGGGAGCTGTGCTCTTACTGTAAGAACATTTTTTTCCTCCTTTCTGTCTTTTTTCTAAGAAGGGTTTGTCCTAATCTGTTCTGATGATGATGAATAACCTCTCCACCATCTCATCCAACTCACTTGTCAAGCACCTTGGAAGGTTCTAACCTGTCTAGAAAATTGGTACTGTTCAGTTCCCTGAGGATTCTCTCATATGGATGTGTAAATCACAGGAATGTAACTAAATTATTTTTCCCCACTGTAATCTTACTCTAATCTCACAGTACAATGTCAGAATTACTTGGCGTTTATGCATGCACAAGAAACCAAGTGATTAAATAGAGCTCAGTATTAAATTGCATCTGCATAATTGCTCTTTTCTTCTTTCTGTCTAGCTATATGATGCACTGTACAATTTTCAATTTTCTTGCCCAAGAAGATGCTGTCACACTGCCTGTGAAACTGTGGATATCGTGGAATCAACTGATGATGGACTCAGGTCCCTGAGAACAACAACTTCCTTTAAGTGTGCAAGGTTCTTCCTAGGCCTGAATTGAGGTTGCTCGAAGATGTCATGGTGGCAGGAGAATTTGGTGATCCCAGGAAATAGTAGCTTGACTTCCAAGCTAGGGTCAGGATCTTCCTTTCTCATCAGCACCTTGATGTTTCCAAGGAGATTTAGCCATTTGCTGCACCAGGTACTGGATGCTCAGTGGGGGAGGTTCATAAAATCATAGAATGGTTTGAGTTGGAAGGCACTTTAAAGATCATCTAATACCAATCTTGTTGCCATGGACAGGGACGCCCTCCAGGACACCAAGTTGTCCAATGGGAGCGTACAACCCACTAGAGCTGTGAAAATGGATATGATACCATCAAAGGGTACCATGGCTAGTGTAGTCACATTGCTCAGCATAAACTTTATCTTTGGACAAGACTTAACAAAAACATTTTGGAATAATAGAATATTTAAAGAAAACTAAAGTAGTAAAATTTCTTTTGGAAAATGTATTTATTAATAATTAAAATTTTTGATTCCTCTAGTCTCTCAGCTATTTCCTGAGGGTGGATAGTTAGCTTGCAAACCTATAAGCATGTTGTGAAGATTTCTCAGATCTCCATCTTTCTCTTCTCCTTATGAAAGGTGATTTTAACACCAAACTGTGCTCCTTTCTTAGGTTGAGATGGGTTGACTGCCTTCCATCTCTTCCTTCTGTTCACCTGACCCTTATGTGTTGAACACAGGTACATTACACACTAACACATGGCAGAGAAACTCTTTTCCCTTTCCTTTTTCCCTTTTTAATTAACATTTCTAGCACATAATTTAAATTACACATTCTCTCCACTGGTTGGCTTCTACCATTACAGCTTTCTGACAGCAGATTGATAAAACTTAACCTTAAGTTGATGAGAAATATTAACTGCATTCATAGATTTGCAACTGTTCTCTTTCTCTGAGCATCACATACCAACTAAAGCTGATTTAAAAACAGGCAACCCTTCCACTCCAGAGAGCATGAAAGCCTTTATTTATACAATTGAAAGATTCAAACTGGATATTAGGGAGGAAAAAGCTTTTTCCCTAAAGGGGTAAGGCATCAGTGTAGCAGGCCACCCAGAGTTTGAGTGAAATCTCATTTCTGGGAGATGTTAAGGATTTGACTAAACAAAGCCTTGTCTGACCTGACCTAGCACTGGCAATAGTCCTGCTTCAAATCAGATGCTGGATGAGAGACTTCCAGACATCTAGTACTTTTGGGGTTGGACATTCAAAGCATCTCTATAAGAATCTTAACTAATTCAGTGTCCTTGGTAGAGCCTTTGGCTAGATATTCAATTATTCATGTGTCCTGAAGCTCTAGTTTATTGCTGTGCAACTCCCACTCGAGGCTTTCGCATGTTTTCTTCTGTTTCACGGTCCATCAAGATTCAGATCCAGCTGACACCACCTCAGACCGTGGTTACAAATTAATACCTTGGCCTACACTACACCCTGTCAACATTCCTGTTTTAAATGCCAATTGTTACACGTGGATTTTTACCTGCACTATCTGAAAGTGGCTAAGGGAAATGATTTCCCTCTAAATAGTGAACAGATATAGAGCGCTCCCCTTGCAGATCTCCACAATCCTAATTTAGGAGTCTAGTCTCCAATAGTTAAGGGTGAGAGGCAGTCAAAACCAGGAGTGGTCCAGAGTTGTCAAGGAGAGTGTTTCCATGTATCATCATCTAGAGCATCATCTTCATCTCCACTGGTGAAAGAGTCTACGCAACCAGTTTAGAGTTTGTGAATATATTCCCTCCTTAAAGACATTTCTCTTCAGAAACCAGGCCTAACATTGAATCCTTTCCACTTAGAAAATGTGTCACAAAACCAAGCCTTGCCTTTGCTGCCACAGGTAGCGTTGCAAAAGCAACCATGGATGGCATCTTACAGCAAGTTCCCTGTGAAGTCACAGAGCTTACACAAGCCATTTGAGATGCACATTTGGGGTACTCTCTATGATCCATCCCATTTAGTGTTATAAAATATTCCAGGGCAGGCCATGCAACAGAGGCCATGAAAAGACCTTTACCCTTTTTCAATATCCTTTAAATCCTCTATGATCTAGTTATGATTCCTTGGAATCATCACATGTACCGGTTTTACAGCACTACACCCTGTGCATTTGTGTTGCCCTGCTATTACCAGCTAAGAGTTCCTCACATAAGGCATGCACTTCTGTCATAAAAACATCTGGCAGAGAAAAAAAAGAAAAAAAGAAAAACACAACAAAAAATATCCCTCCACCCCACCCTGGGTTTGAACCTGAATTATCAACGCACGGAGTGCAAGGCAGCTGCTGCACCATCATTTCCAACCACAAAGATTCTAACTAGCAAGGCTATTTTCAATAACAAAAAGGAGAGCTTAGGGCTAATTATAACAGGCCTTCTAATTTCTGTGTGGAGTCACAAAATCAATATTAACACCTCGCTTCATTAAATAATTGCAGTTGTCGGTAGCTGGAGCTGTTCCATTTGCAGGTGTGCTAAAAACGTGTTGATTTAGTAGTTACCTTGTTCCAAAGCCTTTTTGCAATGAGTGTTGCTATATAGCTGCTGTCTCCAGCACCAGAGAAAGAGAAGGCATGAGACTCCCCAGACTGATCCAAGTCACAATCTGTTCTCCTTCTGAACCTTTAAGATTTCTCAAGCTATTCACAATAAAGCATAACAAAAATCTATTAGGATTAAGTGTTGAGTGTAACAAGCTGAACTGCCTTATAAAATGGACAGCAGGGCCCATCAGCTTTCCATCATCCATCTAAACATTTGAGTCTGTTTTCTGGCAGAACCAGCTGTCTGATAGGTTCCTTCCTGTGTAAAAATCTTAGGTTGATTCCTTCAGGTCTGTACCAAGGTAAACCAGTCATTTGCTATGAGCAGGAATCTTTCTTTATAGGAATAAAATCCAGCAAAGCACTCTGTATAAACAATATGAACACTTTAATCAAATTTTGACTAATACAACTTTAACAAAAGAAGATACCTGGCATTTTCAGTGAGTAGTTGTCACGTAAAGGTATAACCAAGGAAAGTCAAGGAGTATCAAGTTGGAACAAAATAGACAAGTGTCACCTTAGCACTCACAGCTTGTAACAGCTAGTAAATATTCCCTGGTTTACGTCTTAAAATGAGCATTATAGTTGCTCCATTCGCAATGTGCCTTAGGCAGCCTACTAGTGAAGGGTATTAAAGAACCTTTTAAAATACATTTCCCCAAAAATTATTTGCCTTTGATGGGACCTTGAATAAAAAATTACTTGGAAACAAGGAGAATTACACATCTAAATTCATCCTCCTTTTGAGCTTTTTCAAGTGTATGAAATTGGAAGAGAAGAGTTCATTCTTCCCCACAGGGAAGGGGACTTGCCAGCAGTACTAGCAGCTGATGTGCTTGGAAGAGCTGTTCATGGCTGACCAATATGCTTCCTTTTTTTATTGTCCTTTCTAGCCATCTACCAGCATCTGTCATCTTTTCTGCTGTGAACCTGGTTTGAAAGCTTTTTCTGGTTGAGTATTTTGATTCATTTTGTGTGTATTCAACAGTGATTACAATATTCCCTGCTGTAGAGTGTGTGTCCAATAATCCTATAATTAGAATAGCTTTTTACTGCAAAAAGTAGTTTCCATGGTCTATAGTATAAAGATGAGGAGTTACTGTCAGCCTTGCAATCACTTAGGTCTTCAGGGATTTTTAAGGAAAGCAAAGGTTTGTGTACCAGACAGTATAGCTAAAGTAGTTAGAGGTGGCTGTGTAGAGAGGTATAAGGATGTTACTTGCATGGGAAATGGAATGGTTAGTAGGAGCTTGAGCACAGAATAAGAGACTAGTGAGATATGTTAAGAGGTAGAAGACAAGAAAGGGAAATCCATTCCTGATAGTGAAGAGATGACAGAAAAAACCCATAACTGAAGGTGCTAGAAATACTACAAAGGCATTTTTCCAGCAGATAGAGGACATCAACATCAAAGATGATGAGTGCAGTTAGAAATCAAACTGCAAACATCCACCATGTGTTGCAAATAAGGAGGAAGAAGACAGCACAGTACTGGTGTGTTTCATATCTGAAACATAAAGTCCAGTTGTGCCTCAGACCTTAAAGAGCAGAACCAGGTATACAGCAAGTTTGGGAGCATCTTAGGCATGATATTGCCTTACTTCTTTTAGGTGTATGAGTGACATTAGCTTCTGGGTACTCTGAGGTTTGCTTACAGGCTTTTTGTGGTTCCAGATCATTTCAATTATGGCATGGTGAAGTTGCATTTCTTCTCCAACCAGTTTTATCCATTAAAACAAGGAGTAACTGTGTCCTCTCACAATGAAAAGAGGACATAGGCTGGGGAATGAATTCTGCAGGATAAGGAGCAAGACACTGAAGACAAATGCAAGGATGCTATTTGGTGTTGTTGCACAATATTACTGAGGAAAGTTAAAGCTTGATTTATCTACATCTGAATGTAGTACTGCTGCTTGTTTCTTAGAGCTGGTCAAATACTGTCCCTTTAAGTCCTAAGGGCAGAAATCCCTTTTACAAACTATGAATCAGCTTTGCATGGTCTCAGGCCTGTTAAGGGTGTGATGGGCTTTCAGAAGCTCTGTGAAGCTCCAGGCCTAGACAAGGTATAGGGCTGTTGACCTGAACATTTCTTCAGGGGAAGGAGGAAAGTTGTAGAATCAGAACTCCAGCAAAAATGCTCTCTCCCCTTAAAAAGGCCTCAGTTATATATCATCCTTTGCTGTTCTCTATGAAATTAATATATAGGGTTGTGAGGGAAAACGAAAACTCTCTTGAGTCAAACAAATACACATACACTGTATAAAGCATCTAAACACAATAAATTGAGCAATATCAAGTGACCTTTTCACTCACTGTTCTACCATCTGGATAGACAGGACCAGGTAAGTGTTTGAAATCACTTCCCCATGCTTTTCCTCCATGGGTACGTGGTAGAAAACCAGGGAGCCACCAGCTCAGCTACAGGGTCCTCTGTATCCTGGTTGTTAACCTCAGACTGTGAACCATCCAAGTCATGTCCTTCCAGTCTTGTCAGTCTTACAGGTGTGCCTGGCTCCTCAAGTTATCCAAGCAGAGCTCAAAATCTGACACCGCACAGCGAGCAAGGAACGAGCGCACTCAGGCTTGCAAGGCTCTTGTACAGATGGTGCAATTAGGGAGAGCAGCTATGCTACAGCGTTCAGTATGGTCACCCTCAGTTCCATATGTGTCCTGTCATCTGAAGTGGGCTGGCGGCTGGCCAGACATCCTCTGTGTTTGTGTTTCCCTGGCACATACTGCAGAAATAAGACTAAACAGCTCTCTGCTGGGGCTGCTGGTTCCTAAGGGCAGGGTCACCTGCAAGACTGGTGATGAGATGAGGACGCTTACCTCCTGAGAACTAGGCAGCATGAATGCATATCCTCTCCAGGCTCAATTGACCATATTTATTGCTTTGTGGGCATTGATGATCGATGTGGATAAAGATGGTGCCCCCTTACCTTTTGTTAGCTGAGAGGCAAACTCCCTTGTGTCAGTGAAATAGGAAATACAGTACAAAAATAACATAATCACCACTTCAAGGGTAAGGATGAGGTACAGCTGTGGACAAAGAGGAGGATTTTGGAAACCTCTCCTGCTTCTCTCCATTTGGGCTAAATGGGAATGAATGCGTAGACACAACCTGTTCAACACAGGCTCTGCACCAGTTGCTGAGTGGTCCTTCATTTCTCCACCAGAAGACAGAAGAATATTTTCCGAGGTGTTTTAAAGAATGAGCTGGTAATTTGCAAACAAATCACAGAATCACAGAATTGTAGGGGTTGGAAGGGACCTCCAGAGATCATCAGGTCCAACCCCTCTGGTAAAGCAGGTTCCCTAGGACAGGTCACACAGGTCGGTATCCAGATGGGTCTTGAATATCTCCAGAGAAGGAGACTCCACACCCCCCTGGGCAGCCTGTCCCAGGGCTCTGTCACCCTCACCGGGAAAAGGTTCTTCCACATACTGGTACTGAACTTACTGTGCTCCAACTTGAAGCCATTGCCCCTTGTCCTGTCCCCACAGACCATTGAAAAGAGGCTGGCTATTTCCCCATGAGTATGCAAATCCAATCTAGCAGATGAAGCAGCGGAAGTGTGGACAAGGGATAAAACTATGAGGGGGATTGAAATGTATGAAATGTACTTTCCTGCAGGAGAGTGACACTTCAGGGGGCAAACTGTGGTTCAAAACTGTTTATTACTTGTGCTTCCTTGCCACAGGGACAACTACTGTGAAGACCAACAACCAGATTTGGCACTTAGAGGCATCAAAAGTCTCATGGCTCGTTTGTCCATGAAATTCTTCTGTAAAATGGCTGGTCTGTTGATTTGGGTATCATATTTTGGGGGTGATAAAGGCTTTATTTCAGCATCCCAGGTGCTTCTGTGCTGAAAAGTGAAGGTTTCTGTTGTCTATAGGAGAAGAACTCAGGTGACGGCTCAAGTGCACGTGTAAGGGCAAGCAGAATCACAGAATCACAGGATCGTAGGGGTTGGAAGGGACCTTGAGAGATCATCGGGTCCAACCCCCCTGCCAAAGCAGGGTTCCTATCTCATACTACACAGATAGGCATCCAGACGAGACTTGAATATCTCCAGAGAAGGAGACTCCACCACCTCCCTGGGCAGCCTGTCCCAGGGCTCTGTCACCCTCACGGGGAAAAAGTTCTTCCCCATGTTGATGTGGAACTTCCTGTGCTCCAGTTTATAGCCATTGCCCCTAGTCCTGTCCCCACAGACCACTGAAAAGGGGCTGGCCAATTCCCCCTGCATCCCATGCCTAGGATATTTATAAACACTAAGTAGGTCCCCCCTAAGTCTTCTTTTCTCCAGACTAAACAGTCCCAGCTCACTCAGCCTGTCCTCATAGGGGAGATGTTCCAGGCCCCTAATCATCTTCGTAGCCCTTCTCTGGACTCTCTCCAGGAGGTCCCTGTCTTTTTTATACCAGGGAGCCCAGAACTGGACACAGTAATGATTCAGGGAACTTGTGGTCTTAGTTAGGAGGAAATATTATCCAGATGTGACTTTTTAATTAGCACCTCTGATGAATGAAAGCACACTTCGCCTCTAAGAAGATCTTGATGGGTAGATCTCTAGGACCTTTAGTAGCAGTAAATAATTCAGAAATAAGATCTAATGGGTGAAAGAGAAAGGAGACTGTCACTATCCCCAGAGCAAATCATAGTGAATTATGTTGCAACAAATGCCTCCGAGGCTCTCAGATCTCACACCATCCATCCCAGAAAAGCAAGTTTACTGGTTGGTGGTTACATCAGCCCGGGATGTAACTGCCTGGGACTTATGGTGAATTGTTGTTGGGCTAGACCAGCACTGTGAGGATGTGTTCTCCAGGAGAAAGGGGTCAAAATGAATTCTTGATGGAAATGAAAGACACTGAGCAGCACAATGAGTAGCTGGTGCAGTCATGACATTTTACCCCTGCTAAAGATCTGTTCCACAGACATAATCCTAAGCCATCGATTTCTGGATTCAGTCCAGGAGACAAACAGCCAATATGATATTTTACATACGGTTGGCTAAAAAATATAACACCATGAAGTTACACCACGTACTTCATTTAAAAATAAAAAAATAGATAAAAATCTGTTTATAGCTTCCTCCGAAACCAGCAATAAAGTTTTTCCCAATTTTTTTCTTTTTATCCTGAAATACTGTTGTCACAAGGTGATAACCCCATCCTATACTGGAGATCATCACATTTCTTTGTGGGAAAAAAAACCATACTACTCTGTAAACTGTACTGTTGCATGGAATTATCTAAATGTGAAATATTATTATGTGAGCAAGTTACCAATACAGACATAACAAGGTGAAGACTCATAAAATAATAAAACTTCAGCAGGCAACTACTGAAAACAAATAACAAATGCAAAAATGAGAGGATGTAAAAGCAGCAGTGAGCATGTACAGGCCTGGAAAAGAGATGAGATGAGTCCTTTTTCAAGGACTGAAATTCAATATCAATAAAGCATTTCCACAGAAGATTCTGCTTTACGAAATTAAAAGTGCCCTGTTGCTCACAGGTTCCCTTTCCATAAAATATTGTCTAACCTAGTAGTCACAGAAAAAATTCTTTAAAGATCAAAAAACACCTTCCAATAAAAAGATCTTAGAAGGCAGTACAACCAGCAAGTGACACACCATTATTTAGAATGGAGAAATGAATGGTACAAACTTTATCCTACAAGACCTTTTCACTTCATGCCTATAGGATAGGATCTGATAGGGACTGTTTTTTCCATCTCAAAGTAAGGAGGAAAGGAGGACACCCAGCCACAGAGAGTTTAATAGTTTGAACTAGGGAATGACCCCAGGTCTCCTTACTCCTGGTCACGTGCGCTGGCCATTGGTCCAGGCATCATCTCTGCACTACTGGAAAAGATGCTGATGACAGATCTGGTGAAAATCTTTCAAACAATAATCAGGCTTTGTTCTGACAATATTCATGGGAGATTTTTTATGCTTTTCCATGGACAAAGTTTTCTTGGGACAAAGTAAAAATTTTGCCTTGTCAGTTTTTTCCTGAGTTTTATTCCCTGGTTGTCTTAATGTTCAGAAGAGATGAGGAAAGTTACTGTTAAAAAATTGCATCTATACAAAAGTCAATGCATTAAGACTGGTGCAAGAATTGAAAACATCTATTCATTTCCTTCAAGTTAGAAACCCACAACTCCCCATAACTCTTTCTTTGACTGCTTTACAGATGCTGCATTCTTGGAAATTCAGCCTTGAGAGGGCATGCTTTGTTTTCTGATAAACTTAACGATTGCTGATCCCAGATAGCTACGTTTCTATCTGCTCTAAAGTTTGATTTGAGCAGCTGTCAGTAGTATTTGCAATTTAACGCATCGCCAAGGCGTTGTTTAATTGACAGTAACTTTCTGAACCCAGCAGTGAGATATTGAAGAATTAGATGGGAGAACAGTTTGTGGACAACAAGAAAGTGCTGCATCCTTTCCCTATTCAGTTGTCTTGTCACTTAAAGCTGTCATTCAAAGTAGCCCATCATCTCTCTTCTCCTCCACTGACTTAATTGTGTTCACCTTGGAAAGGCTAATTAGCTCCTTGTCAACTAATGGCTCAGCCTGAGTCTTGAATAAAGGAGCTAAAATCGATTTATCTTTCCAGCAACCAGGAAGGGATAAGGAAACTAGCAACAGAACGAGTGGCAGGGAATACTTAACTCCCTTAAAACAATTAAACTGAGGGCTTGGGCTGGAGTCTTGCAAGTTTATGTCAGTCTGTACTGAATTATTCAATTTAAAAAAGAGATAAAGTGAGGCGTAAAGCAGATCTCATGGGCAACCATCAGCAGAAACAGGAATTCATGTTCTTGTGAGTAGCTCCACCAGCACTGCTGCCTTCATTAACACACGAGGTTGGTCTGTAGGTAAGTACTTCTTGAGTTCAGGCCTAAACTGTAAAGCCCATAAAGTAAAGGTTTTCCTGCTGTAGAGAGCCGAGCATCCCAGAGATCAAACATGAAAGTCAAATGATTTCTCCAAAGTAGCTATTAAGTGATTATTTCTTTTTAACTTTTTTTCCTTGAGGGATTTTTAGAGTTGGCACAGCATTACAAAGTACTGGGTTGTTGGTTTCATCTTGGGAAAATCTCTGTCTGAGCCCAGTTTAGTTTTGAGTAGATTACAAATACTGTTCAATACTTGTCTTGCCAGATCCAGGAAACCTCCTGGTGCTATTATCATTACATTCAAAATTAATCTTAAGTCAAATTTCTGAGATTTTTTCCTACTGAAATTCATTATTCTTTATGAGAAATTATCTAATAATGGATACATTTTGTTATATTACTTGTCCCCCATGTTAGGCACCACAGGCCTGTTTCCCTCAAAGGAAAACAAAAACTCCTTTCCACAAGGTTCAAAACAGTGCTTATGGAGAAACGGCCTTTCAGTTTGTTGCTGGGTTCATTTATAGCCCAGGGTAATAGAACTGGTAAGGCTCCAAAGAGAAGATGTGGACTTTGAACTTCTGTACAGTTTCTGGACCCTGAAACAAGGTGAAAGGTTATCAGCCTACAGGCAGCATTGCCTCCCCACTCTGGCTTTTCTTAGTCAGAAATCTTCAGCTGCCCTTTGGCTTCCAGATACTTTGGCTATAGAACCACAGTTAGTGCAAGAAAACCACGTAGGATCATTTACATCAATCTTTCCCCAGGTGAAACTTTTTCTGTGCTCTATTTAGATTCTTCAGTGCCCTATTTTGATACTTCCACAATAGCTTGCAAAGGTGGAAAGAGACATTCAGCTCATGCAAGATGCATGGTTGCGTTTGCTAACAGGAATGGTGATTGCCCCATTTATTTCCTCTGGAGAGGTGCAAAGTGCCACATACTCATTTAATATTATTTTTAACTTTAAGTAAGTGCCTACATCGCACTGCCTTCACTGGGAAATGAACAGGTGTTTAAGCATTCTTTCTGAATAGGAAGGACTCAAGCCTTAAATCTGGGAACTTGGCTTAATTTTAAATACTTGTGAGCCCTGATAAATAAAGAATGGTATTTATCATTTTCTCTTTTGATTGCTCTATTTCTGCCTTTGATGTCATTCACAATGATAATATGGAACAGCTCCTTATCTTACTTAAGGTCTCAAATGTGCAGTCTCCAAAACTGTTCCTCGCTGTTGTTTCTGCTTGCATTTGTTAGAGTGTATAGTTTAGGAAAAATATCTGGTATAAACCCAGACTTAGTGCAGCTTAAACTTATTCCGTCCCCAATACTCAAACTCTGAGTAACCTGATCTAGTAAAGATGTCTCTGTTTACTGCAGTGGAGATGGACTAGATGGCCTTTAAAGGTCCCTTTCAACTCAATACATTCCATGATTATATGATTTTGGGGGGATCAGAGCTGCTGAATGTGTTTACAGCTCTACCCTGAATTTTGACACAGTGTGCATCTTGCATGCCCCTATTCACCCTCAGTCTACCTTCTCTCTTTTAGGTTCCACTCTCCTTCAAGCAGATGGCACCAGTTGTATAAATTCTAAGACACTTATGATCCTTATGTATACAGTTAACTTCAGGTTTCTACAACACAAGTATCTTCATCTGAGCCAACTGATCAGGTTCCCAATGTAGACAATGGAGATGCAGTCAGCAGAGTCAGAGCAATTCACTGGGTGCTTCCTTTGGCTGATCCAAGAGTAGCCATTTCAGGATCATTTCAGAAAAAGGTGAAACATGCCCTAAAATCCATCATCTTCACTGATGTTCTCTCTGTTGACTACCAGCAGTGATTGTAGGCAGGTAACATTTGTGTGTGATGGGCACCCTGATAAACTGAATAAATTCTCACCCTTAAAGTCTTGCTCATCTGCCCAGTACTTGGCCAAGGAGGGCACATGACAGGGTCTGTGTATAACTTAACAACTAACCTGTGTTTCTCAAATAACCTCCTGAAATTAGCAATTAGATGGGTCTGGTGCTCAAGTGTGGATGGAGAAATGCCCAGGTGAAGTACCAGTTTACATTAGGTCTTTATCTGCTGTGAAAAGGGAAAAGCATTTATCTCTCTCTTTCCTTGAGTAAAAGAGACCTGTAAACCAGCTGAAGACTGCAAATTTGGAGAATTAAATGGCAAACAAGGTAGGACTCAGTTACAGTTATTTGCAAAAGTATCTTTAGCTGAAAAGAGGGTATCTTCCCCATGTTAAGGCAAACCAGGTTTGTCTTGTCCCTGCAGAAATCCTTTCCACATAGCCTTAGGAGGTTTCCCTTCCCACACACCACGTCTTCATGCACTCACAGTTTTCTTCTCTGAGCTGTTTTGGGAAGGAACAGGGATCAGGCCCTTCAGTTAGTTCAGAGCTGAATTGGAGGTTGGAAGCATATCCTTTGCCTTCTTGAGACCAGTGACATGTAAGGAGGAAAAAAAACCCCTCTTCTTCCAACATGGCAGAAGCCCTACACTTTCTTATCTATTTCATTTATGTGAGAGATGTGGATGTTGCCTACACATCTGTGAAAAGCAGGACAAAAGGGGATTTACAAAGTCCTTTAAAAATTGCTCAGTTAGTTCCTGCTCTTTCCATTTGAGCATGACAGGGCCCAATTCAAGAAAGAACATTAGTATTTCTTTTTCCTATAGATATCAATCAGCTTTGGATTACCTGGATGGAGAGGAGAGAGGCAATTCTTTGTCATCTGGGAGGATCACAGGAATCCCAGGAGCTCTAGAAAAGGACACCAGCAAGCTTTTCTATTTATGGCCCCATTTTTCATACATAACCCTTCTGGACAGATGGACCCTTGAGTTGTGAGCCAGGAGGCAGAGGATGAAAGGGATGAGCCTGGTGATAACACAACCAATCAGTAGCTAGAGGAGTCCCAGCAAACAGCCCTCAGGGATTAATTACAATTACTAGAGGCCACTGTTGTCACACTGACTGAATGCTGAAGCTGATGAGACGAAGTTGGTGAGTGTATCCCTCATTTTGGTGAACTGTGTAAGCAGAGAGAGTGGTATGTTCCCAGGAGCTGAAGGATGTCTACTTTTCAGCAGATTCAAGCAGTATTCCCTAACTAGGGGACATGGAAATCTATGAGACACCATAAACCAGCCTCTGACAACTGTAGCCCATCTCCTGTTACATACCCAGGGCAGCACAGCAGCTGGATGAAGTAGCAGGCTCAGTCTTGACAATAATTTATGCCTTAGCATATGGGGAAATCTGCAGTTTATGAATCATCTACTGCAGATGTAGCAAGACCCCACTTTTTGAGAACTGATTTGTCTGAATGATTTTGTAGGTTATTAACTTGCTTTCTCAAAACATTGTGTTCAATGCCTATATTATAAAGACCTCTTTTGCCTTCTTTTTGCTTCTTTTTACATTATGCTAAAATATGCATTTTGCATGGAAGAGAAAAGCAAATAAACTAAATAACAGTATCAAGTAATACACCCTAGCTGCAAAAACTGCTTCAGTGCTGTAACACAGACTTCCATACTCTGAATGGTCTCAATGTCTCCAGACCACTCAGGTTTCCCCTTACTGCTAAACGATAAATACTAAAAATATAATGATTGTTAGTTAAAAATAAATATTCAAAACCTATAATGCAGCAGTATACAATACAAATTGAATATACAAAATTGATATTCAATACCTTGACACCGCTCTAGTATTTTGCAATACTCTGTGTTTACAAAACAAAGCATAAAGATACTGTTCCTTTGAAGATGTGGCCACAAACTTGTTATCAGGTGGGTGCAAAGCAAATAAACAACAAAATGATACTGGAAAAATGGGTCAGTATCTAATGGTGGTTTTTATAGCCACCTTGCTGGAAGATCTCTCTACCTTCAAGCCCTCTGTTTCACATGTTAATCTCAAATCTCAGCTAATAATGCAAGCCATATCCCTTCTTGGTATTTCCAGAAAAGAAAGTACTCCCACTCTTTCCCCTTCACTACTTTGTACAACAAACAAACATGCTTTGATCTGAGAGAGCTTGTGAAGAGTAACAGATGGAGGGTCACCAAATGTGCTATGTTCATAATTTCTTTTCCCCCTTTTCAGTGTTATCTCTCCCCCATCTAACATTTGACAGAAACCAGGGTGAAGAAGAGAACAGAAAAACATGATGGTTGTCAGGCCATTTTGGTGCTGTGAGGATATGAAATATTATGGTGCTGGAAAGATAGCTCAAAGGTCACCCTCCCTTCCTCCCTCCCACCTCCACTTATGTAGCAAGAAATGCATTGTAAATCTCTCCCTCATCTATAAATTAAAGATTGTTGTTTACCAGTAACCTCCTTTCCTCAGAGTTATCAGCTGCCTTGTTTAAAACTGGGTATTCACAAACTATTAGGAGGTTTAATCTTATTTTCCAAAGGTGTATGAATAAATTACCACAAACTGAGATAGAGCAGGCAGCTGACGGGTACCCGTGAGTGGGAGGTGAATGCCACATGCTTGCTCTCATGCTGTACTCTGATGTTAGTGCCCCAGGCTCTCACAGCTCATCTCTCAGGCTCCAATTCAGACAAATGCTGAGGTTTGTTATTATTATTATTATTATTTTATTTCCTGGTAATGTTTTGTAAATCACAGTAGCAACATGATAACAGCAAGCTCCGTGCATACAACAATATGTAAATATTTTCCCATGGGAAATGATGTAGAAAATTCATGTCCCCAGATTTCAAAAGGTCACTTAAGCATCAGTGTGTAAACACTGGCAATCTGCATCCCAGATGCCTTCAGTGGTAATTCCTGTTTAAGGTGCTCACCAGGCATGTAGGCTGTGGTCAGTGAGATGTGCAAATGTGAATGATAAAGAGATGAAGGGCAGAATGAGATTGAGATCATGAGAAACCAAGACACTGAACAGCAGAGGTGATAAAGAGCTGAGATGTAAGAAGAGTGGTTCTTCAGACCGGGTTTGGTGTTCTGAAGTTATGTGCTAAAGGCACTGCTCAAAATACTCATCTGTGTATGTTACAGTTGTTGCTCCAGGGAATTTTCCATCTTTTATTTAAATATTTTCTGCCTGCTTTCTTACCACACCAGATATATAATCTGCTCCGGTGTGCAGAAAAGGAACTTCAAACCTTCAAGAAAATCTACTAATACACAATCCCAGTGGGCAGCTGCCCTGGTTAATACAGAGGCAACACAGTGTCAAACAGGCTCAAGGTACTTACCCCCAATTCAAGGAATGGCTCCTCACCACTTTAGCTTCCATAAGAGAAGGAAATATTTTGTGAGGTGACCTTCATGCTGTGGCCTCTCTCAGTATGCACATGACATGTGGGCTTTCTCCTGCCACTTGCATGCCAAGGGCTTTTGAAAGCAATACACAATGATTTCTTGCATCAAGGTGAGTGCTACAGAGTGGGTTTTACACCAACCATGCTTATTTGTTATCACTGTTTGACTTCGTCCTTCCCTACTCCCTAGTCAAAGAGTTTTCTGATTTACTTCTGATCTCCATTTGGGTTTTGACTACCCATATCCTTCCAAGCCTTCTTCTTCACTTGAAGATACCTGGTATATAGTCCTTCTTTCTTTTACCTCTGTCAGTGTAGAAGTGATCTTGGAAGAAGTCACGTTGCTCTCTAGAACTCACCTTCACAAGTACTTATGTCTGCGTACTACATTATAGAAGGTTTCTTTCCATAGAGAATCATAGTATCATAAAATCTTTTAGGTTGGAAAAAACCCTTAAGATCGAGTCCAATTGTATACCTAGATACCAAACACTATCTGATGTTTAGAGCTCAGCTTGGGTCTATCAAGATAAAACACCTCACTAGTTAATAGTCTATGTATTGGCTTGAGCTAAGAGTGATTCACCAGGAAGAAAAACTGATGGAAAAGACACTGCTAAAACTTAGTACCTGGCTCTGAGGCTATGTAAAACCAACTCATTATGGTATGAGTTGGTGGACAAGGGAAGGATGATGGGCATTATCTTCCTGGATTTGTGCAACACCCTTGTCTCTAAATTGGAGAGACATGGATTTGACAGGTGGACCAGTAGATGAATAATGAACTGGCTGGATGGTTGCACTCAAAGAGTTGCAGCCAATGGCTAGATGTCCACAAGACTGTAACAAGTGGTGTTCCTCATGGGTCAGTACTGGGACTGGCACAGTTCAACATCTTTGTCGGTGACATGGGCAGTGGGATTGCACTCTCAGCAAGTTTGCTGACGACACCAAGCTATGTGGTAAGGTTGACATGCTGGAGGGAAGTGATGCCATCCAGAAGGACCTTGACAGGCTGGAGAGATGGGCCCATGTGAACTGCATGAAGTTCAAGAAGGCCAAGTGCAAGGTCCGGCATGTGGGTCAGCACTATCCCAAGCACAACTATAGGCTGGGTGAAGAATGGACTGAGAGCAGCCCTGAGGAGAAGGACTTAGGGGTGCTGATTGATGACAAGCTCAACATGAGCCAGCAGTGTGCACTAGCAGCTCAGAAGGCCAACTGTGTCCTGGGCTGCATCAAGAACAGTGTGGCCAGCAGGTTGAAGGAGGTGATTCTGCCCCTCTGCTCTGCTCTTGTGAGACCCCCACCTGGAGTACTGTGTCCAGCTCTGGGATCAATATAGGAAAGGGGAAGAGCTGTCGGAGCGAGTCTAGAGGAGGCCCATGAAGATGATCAAGGGGCTGGAGCACCTCTCTTATGAAGACAATCTGTGACAGTTGGGCTTGTTCAGTCTTGGAAAGGCTCTGGAGGGACCTAATTGTGGAGTACGAGTATTTAAAGGGGTCCTCCAGAAAAGTGGGAGAGGGACTGTTTACTAAAGAGTGGACAAGGGCAATGGTTTCAAGCTGAAAGAGGGGTAGGTTTAGATTAGATGTTACGAAGAAATTCTTTCCTCTAAGGGTGGTAAGGCACTGGAAGAGGTTGCCTGGAGAGATTATGGAAGCCCCATCCCTGAAGGTGTTTTAGGCCAGGTTGAATGGGGCTTTGGGCAACCTGGTCAAGGTGGAAGGTGCAATTGACATTGAAACCTCACCTCTGTGACTCATAGAAAAGCTGCAGAGAAATGGTGGTATTTTTTCATTTTGAGTTTCAGAAGAATAGCCAAGGAAAGGAACAAGGTCTTGCATGCGATGATCTTAGGACCATAAGAACTGGGTATGTGGGTGGATAGCCCCAAGGCACAGTCTCAGCTACATTTTGTTGTTGTTATTTAGATACAATGGTTAAAGATGAATCATCTTTCTTGGTGTTTCCCAGCAAGGAGGAGGTTTTGCACTCTACATTCTGTACCTGATTTGTTTTTAAAAGTCTGCTGTGTTTTGCCATGTTTTCTTCTGACTGACACATTTTAGTTTCTTAATTGAGTCTGATTTGCATTTTCTCCTCAGGTGTCAACTCATACCCTCTTTCTGATACACGTCTTTTGTTTTTAAGACTTTTTGCAACTCTGGATTGTGATCTGTTGCCACTATTTCTTCTAAAGCAGATAGGAAAGATTAAGAGGATTGATATGACAAGAAATAGTGCCCTTCAGAGAACAAAACCTTTAGCCTTCTTTAATGGGATGCAGAATGTTGACTTGCAGGAGGTGAAAAAATAGACTGGCCTTGTGTATGCCTCTGGTCGGTGCTTGAATCTTCACCTGTTTGCTTCTGGTCCCTGAGGTAGTAGCAACACTTCCCCCTGGCTTTGCAAAAATCAATGCACAAAGATGCACAGAACAAGAAGTGGTCCTGGGACTATGGGAGTGGAGAGGATGGGTAGAAGGTGCTGATCCATTGACTCAAATATGTCTGTAAGATTAATTTTAAGGTTTTCTTTGAGCAGGTACTGAAGTGGAGCTGCCTAAGAGAATGTTCTTAATGTGAAAATATTACAGTGGATACAAATCTTTTTCCTGGGAAAAGGGACCTTGGACTTGTTCAAAGGGACTAGCTTCAAGATCATTCCAGTAATCAGTATGAGTTTCATGAAATCTGGTTCCTCCTTCCTAATGTCTTGACAAAGAGCTTTTACCTCCTTCTACATAAGTTTTAAAATAATGTCAATATTGACATAACACACTGACTCTCTTGCTAGGCTTTTCTCTCAGTCTTTTTTTCCCCTCTCTCATTTTCTGTCTTGACAAATGTTCATTTGTTTTATCAACAGAATTTGCAACAGAGCTAGGAGAATTATAAGGTCAGGAGGGGAAAGAAAAAGTGTTTGTGACTTTCAAATCTTCTGCCTTTTGAAGGAAAATATAGAAAACTGCAGAGTACCTGCCCTGGAATCAGGACTACATCTTTTACCATACAAATAAAGAAGTACCACAGGCTTGTCCCTAATATTTCCCTATCACAAGCAGTCATTTTTTGGCAGGCATCGGCCTTTGATAGCAAGTTTTTTTCTTGAGAACTCCTTTGTGCTGAATATACTCCAAGTCTCTCTAGCACTGTGCTACTGGTCTGACAGCATATACCCCTTCCAAGACTGCCTCTATGGAGAATTATCTTCCTACCTATAGTCCTTCTTGACTGAAAGACTTTGCATTCATGCTTGAGCATGCAGATTCTCTCCAGTGCTCCTGTGATTCTTGGTTACTTCACTATCTTGGGTATGAAATGCTGATAAGAAACTTGATACATAAAAATGTACTGTTCTTCTATTCTGCTGAGGCTGGGAAGAGAGATGAGACAGGGCAGAACCATCTCTGCTCAGCCTGGTCCGCAGTCAGGTCCCACAGCAAGCAGGTGACCTCTGCTGATCCAAGATTTGGACTAGAATCTTTGTAAAATGATTGATAAAATCCTTTTAAAATTAGCAAGGAGAGGGAGACACTTGCTCATCTCACCAACATTCCCTTTAATAGCATTGCAGCAGCTGATGGTAAAATTAGAAATGGCTTTCATCCAACAAATGAAATAGAGAGGAAGCTTATTGTTTTTAGAGCTTCAGAGCAGGTTTGAAACACCATGCAGGCTGGGTAATGACTACATTTTCTGACTTCTTGATGAAAGCCTTGGCTAATTTCACAGGTACTTATCCATCAGATGTATCTCATAGCTCACTGTTCATCTTTACATCTATGTTTCTGTAGTTCTATTTTCTTACAGAATAACTCCAAAAAAAAAAAGCAAACCCTCAATAGTACTCTACTAGCTGAAGACTTTTATTAAAAAATTCTTTATTTTAAAAAGATAAACATCAAACTGCATTGCAATTTAAAAACCACAGAAGATACTCATATTGAGAAAATGCATCTTTACCTGGGAATCCCCAGTATTGGCTAATGTGTACCACAGTAACCTGATGCTATGTGCAATGCTGAAGTGAGAAGATGACTAAGATAACATTCATGTGCTGCAAATCTTTTCCTTATGGTTATCAAAAGTCACTGTAGAACTCATTCCCTGTATTCTCACTCCCCTCCAAGCGATAAGCCTTGACCAAAGGAAGCATACAGCTAAATAACCATAAAAAATAAAGACAGAAAAGATCCTCTTGTAGGGTATTTTCCCTTGGGAGAATAAAGAGGTCCCTCCCTCCACAGAGGGAGGGACCTGTTTTACATGCTTTCATTTGAAGTTTTACAGCAATGTTTTACGTGGAAGATCCCTCTCCAGAAAGAGAAGTGATAAGAAGACAAAAAGGGTATTGCAAAGGCACACATGAAAGAAAAAAAAAGTGCAAAAATTAAGATGTGTATCAGTATAGCATGCAGAAGGAAGTTTTGCAAGGTCATGGTGTGCTCTCTCTGAGACCAAGCACTCACAACAGCTTACTTCAGATTTGAAGTAACACATAAAAAATATATTGAAGAAAGAACAAAACCAAACCCCAAACCCAAGAAAAAAACCAACATACACAAAGAGAAAAGGGGACCCAGCAAAAAAGCATATGAATAGCACAGCTTATCTCTGTGGGATGGTATGTTTCTGTGCTGGCTGAAATATTTTATTTCCACTCTAGAAAGCATAATGACATGAGTGAGGAGAAGGCCACTGGCTTAATCTTGCAGTGGTACTGGTTCAGGTCTGAGGATTGCAGTATTATCAGCTGATAGTGCTGCTTTTGGGGACTTTGCTAGCAGTGACATTGCTGAGTGAGGATTGCTTCTTGGATGCAGCAATAATAGCATTGTCTGCTGAGCCTGGCTAAGTGCAGACAAACAGAAATTAATCACAGAATCACTATGTTGGAAAAGACCTTTGAGATCATGGAGTCCACCCATACCTGTCCTCTACTAAACCATATCCCTAAGCACCTCATCTACCCATCGTTTACATATATCTAGGGTTGGCGACTCAACCACCTCCCTGGGCAGCCTGTTCCAATGCCTGATCACCCTTTTGGTGAAGAATTTTTTCCTAATGTTGAGTCTGAACCTTCTCTGGCACAACTTGAGTCCATTCCCCCTCATCCTATCACCCGTCAGTTGAGTGAAAAGACCAATATCTACCTCTCTTCATCCTCCCTTCAGGTAATCGTAGATCATAATAAGGTCTCCCCTCAGCCTCCTCTTCTCCACATTAAACAACCCCAGTTCCCTCACCTGCTCCTCAGAAGGTTTGCTCTGCAGCCCCTTCCCCAGCCTGGGTGCCCTTCTCTGGACACACACCAGGACCTCAATGTTTTTCTTGTAGTGAGGGGCCCAAACCTGAACACAGTGCTTGAGGTGCGGCCTCACTAATGCCAAGTACAGGGGCCCAGTCACTTCCCTGGATTTGCTGGCCATACTATTTCTGATACAAGCTAATATGCCGTTAGCCTTCTTGACCACCTGGGCACACTGCTGGCTCCTATTCAGTCTGCAGTCAACCAACACCCCCAGGTCCTTCTCTGCCAGGCGGCTTTCTCTCCACTCTTCCCTAAGCCTGTAGTGTTGCATGGGGTTGTTATATCCCAAGTGCAGGACTTTGCTTTTGCCTTTTTGAACATCATCTCAATGATCTCAGCCTATCAATCCAGGCTGATCAGATCCCTCTGAAGAGCCTCCCTACCCTCAGGCAGATCAACACTTCCTCCCAGCTTAGCGTTGCCCTCAAACTATCAATCCCTTCATCCAGGTCATTGATAAAGATATTGAACAGGACTGGACCCAGGACTGAGCCCTGGGAACCAGCACTTGTGATATCCCTGCAAACTGAACTAAAACCCACCGTAGTTATGAAGGTGTAGATATCCCGTGTTCTGTAGCACAAGAGAGCTCTGGTTTTGCCTTTATTTTGCCTTTATTACCACCATAATAGCACCCAGAGGATTGTCTATTATGTTTATGAGCATTTTTGAGGTGGCAGAAGATACAACACACAGTCTAGAACCATGCAAGGTGCTTTTCTGAAGTTCCAGGCTGCATTTCCATGTCACATTTCTGGTGCAGATCATCCTTGGGATAATTCAGTACTAGACTTTTCCCAGTGTATTGGCTGTTGTCCAAAGATTCAGCAATGTACAAGACAAAAGCAGATTTCCTTTGAATTCTTTCTCTTGTTATCCCAGCCTGTGAAACTGCAGAGTGATTTTTCTGAAGGATTTTTCAAAGAATTGCAAGGTGATCTCTCTCCATCTCAGGCACGGGGACGGCAGAAGCAGCTGTAAGGATACTCCCTCAAAATGAAGCAAATGTTGACATAACAGAGAACACAATTCTCTAAGCGTCTGGAACATTTGAAAGTCTTCAAAGACCACTTCAGAATGGGAGATTTGGAAGCTTTTTGCCTTAACATGTAGAAAGCAAGAAAGTTACCTGATCATCAACTGTAAGGATGAACATTTCAGAAGACTTAGACAAAATGCACTTTTGAGTCAGACGGGAAATGGCTTCAAATGGGAGCACAGGAAGTTCTACACCAATATGCAGAAGAACTTAGTCACAGTGAGGGTGGTAGATGACAGGTTGGCGATGAGCCAGCAGTGTGCCCTGGTGGCCAAGACAGCCAATGGGATCCTGGGATGCATCAGGAGGAGTGTGGCCAGCAAGTCGAAGGAGGTGATCCTCCCCCTCTGCTCTGCGCTGGTCAGGCCACACCCGGAGTGTTGTGTCCAGTGCTGGGCTCCCTGGGATAGAAAAGCCAGGGATCTCCTGGAGAGAGTCCAGAGGAGCTACGGAGATGATTAAAGGCCTGGAGCATCTCCCCTGTGAGGAAAGGCTGAGTGAGCTGGGGATGTTCAGCCTGGAGAAAAGAAGTCTAAGGGGGGACCTTATTAATGTTTATAAATATCTAAAGTATGGGACACAGGGGGAAATGGCCAGCCCCTTTTCAGTGGTCTGTGGGGACAGGACAAGGGGCAATGGCCTCAAGTTGGAGCACAGGAAGTTCCACCCCAATCTGGGGAAGAACTTCTTCCCAGTGAGGGTGAGGGAGCCCTGGGACAGGCTGCCCAGGGGGGTGTGGAATCTCCTTCTCTGGAGATTTCAAGACCTGTCTGGATGCTGACCTGTGTGACCTGTCCTAGGAACCCTGCTTTGGCAAGGGGGTTGGACCCGATGATCTCTTGAGGTCCCTTCCAACCCCTATAATCCTGTGATTCTGTGATTTCTAGGAGATTCATGATGAATGACCCAGCTCAACTTCATATGACATTAAGTGTATAGTAAGCAGCTCTGAATGTCTACTAGGAAAAAAACCCACAAAGGTGGGTGCAAGCTAACAAAGATTACAAACGTTATATCTAAGGTAGAATACAAAAGGGTTAAACAGATGGATGTTGAAGTCGATATGTGTGGCCTAGAGTTCAGTTGCATATTTTTAACCATGAAGGCAGCTATTAATTGGAAAAGCCTATATGAGGAAAAGAGGTTCAGCATTGCTCAGAATTTCTCAGTCTAAGCCACTAAAAAATAAGTAGTGTCTCCACTAGAAGGTGTTGGCTCCATATAAAAACCCATGGATAACTTCAATGCTTTACACTACGCCCAAAATCCTTCCAAGCTTTAAGCTGTAGTACTTAGTTAACTTTTCATTACTAATGGACCCAGTAATTTAGATGAAGTACCTTCTCCACAACCAAAGGATTTAGATATCAAGCAATGTAATTTTCTGAGCAAAAGAATTATTTGCATACACAATAATTCCTGAAACTACAGGAATAGGTTGCAGGGGCGTCCCACCATGGATGCTCGTTACAGGTGTTAGTGTTTCTTCAAAGATCTCTCTCAATTTCTGTTTTTTGTTGTGATCTTTCTGTGTACTACTCTCTGCTGCTTTTTGTAGTATAATGAAGAAAGTAAACTTTAGGAATACTTCTCTATGCCCATTCTCCTGCTCTCCAGAGACACACTGTCTACCTGTGGGGATAGTACTCCTCCCTTTAGCAAGTCTGACCTCAGTGTAATGTGCATCACTCACCTATTGCCTCTCATCCTGTTATCATCAATTGCTAGGTTATGAGTGCTGGTTCACATGTCGGTGTTCCAGAGGCAGAGAGATCCACAGTCCAATACCCTAAATAAGTTCCTTCATGCTATCTTGGGAAAGCCCTAGGTTGCCAAATGATGACCTAAGTACTTGGAGTCTAATCTGTCCTGCTGACAAAGAGGGAATGCAGGGAAAGAGATTAATTAGAATTTGAAAACTTGAGAATCATTTGATGCTAATCTTGCCTCCCTGATACCAAAATGAGATATTCACTTTGAATTTTGAAGCCCTATTCTCATCTTGGCTGGTTTCTTCCTACTGTCTATCTGTGAATGGAAATCCCTCTTTGTTTCAGTCCTGATACAGGCATGAAAATATTTTCTAGTTGCAACTGATCAAAGAAGTCAGGAAAGCTCTGGAAGCTAAAGATCCTCCACTTTTCATTCCATGAGAAATTTAAACCTGCTTACTAGCCCAGATACAGCCTGTGATGACATTGCAAACCTGCTTAAGAGCATTAGACAGTATGCCAGCATTTATCCACTCAGCAATGACTCTTAATTCCCATTACATTCAAATCCCCATCTTTCCCTGCAGCTTGATTACAACGGTGATTAATTTTAAAGTCAACATATTTACCCAAAATACAACATCATTAAAAAGACTAAACATAAAACTGCATATTTACAAATATCTTAACTTGATGTGATTAAAACAAACAACCTCCTCTGTCCTTGTTTGGATAAACGCAGATGAGCCCAGCTTCTTTTTTCACCTTTATAATTTCGTGCCAATAGATGGCACTAGCATTTTCTCAATGTCTCACTACAATGTTAGATTTCCATACGATACCTCCTGCCCTTGCCTGGATTTTCAAAGGGTTGAATTGCTCATTTCCGAGGGGATGTTTTATCCTTGGAACATATATAATATCACTTCAGTTTTGCTTTCAGCTAGTAAATTTCTGCATACTTCATAAAGCCTCAATGCCACGAGACCGACTTTTTTCCCATTGTGAAAACAAAATGAATTTAAAGTTTTCATTTCCACAGTGATGGGAGAGCTCACCATGAAAAAGCCTGTAGGGTCTCAGTATAGGGTGCCTTAAAATTTCTATGGCTTTTTACTCCATCATCAGTATGAAAATAGGGAGAAGCTGCTCCTTTTCAATTATCTTTTTATTTGAAGAATGATCAGTGGGTTACATGAAAAGCAGAGATATTAAAAAGTGTGAATAAGATTATCAGTTTATTTTACACTACTCATAAACTTGGGAAATATTTAAGATTCCCTTTTCATACTATATATGCCAGTTCAGCTTTTTTAATTAAACCCATACTTTAGGAAAATGTATTTTAACACTGTAGTAGGTGCTCTTGTTTTTTATCAGTGTATAGTCCTCTTGAATTAAAGTAAAATTCTGCTTGACAATGTCATCCTTAATAATTTATTTATTTTTTTATTTCATATACCTGTGTTTAGGAAAGGATGCTGTTATGAATAGCTACTCCAGCATGAGAGAGGATCAGTGGGTTTGTATTTCAGGTGATATCAAGGATAAACAGGGATTCAGATCATGGTCTTGCAGGAGAATCTTTGTAGGAACACGTCAAACAAACCTAAAAGCTTGTTCACCCAGTTCGCCGCTGGTAACAGGAGTGGTATTTCTGAAACTTGTGAGGTTATGGTGAAAATAAAGAGAATTAAAGATATGATTTTCCTTTTTTCATACACACTGAAGAGGATTCAATGTGAAATTAGGTGAATCCATCCACCGAGTCAGACCATGGAGTCTGATTAAAAGACAAGCAAGTCTTCCTATGTACGCATATTGGTCATGCTCCCTCCACTCCCACCCAGCCTCCATGGATTTAGGAAACAGCCATAAGTTCAATCAATAAGTCCATGATGGGAAAGTCCCCCTTGTTCTGAGATAACATCAGGTCATGACTAATGAGTTATGACATGAACCCAAAGGAACAAGTGAGTACTGGACCCTGTGACATTTATTCTCATTCTGTATTACTGATAGATCCTCTTAAATATGTCAAGTAATTGTCAGCTGGCCCAGGGCAGCAGCATTTTGTTTTTGCGATTTTATGCCTTTAACAATTGTAGTGTCTCTGTTTGCTAACACAGAACTAATTAACATGCCAGTTAAGGCACCTGGGCTTTGACATGGGAGCAAGCAGAAGGTGCAGAAATTAAACCACTACAATTAATTATGTTCGCCTCTCGGAGCAAGGCACTGGTGTCCAGGGATTTTCTGTCTGTCTTCGTTCCCTTTGTTCGTCTCCCTTCCTGGTAATAACACAACACTTGTAGAAATTAATTTGGTGGGAATTGATTAAAGGTGGACATTGTTTGCCCATGAAAGCAGTTGTCTATGATGTCTGGTGACAGGAAAGACATGCACATATAGATGCGGAAAGGTGCATGTTTAATCTTCTCCTCTCAAGCTGGAAGTGTTAAGAGGTGGGTCAAGGAGCAGAGCTCAGCCAGAAAGCATGGAAAGGAAGAGAAATAAAATGAAGGTTACATGAAAGGAAAGTGAGTTAGCCTGGAGAAGAGGAGGCTGTGGGGAGACCTTATCACCACCTGAAGGGAGGTTGTAGAGAGGTGAGCGATGGTCTCTTCAGCCACGTGACAGGAGATGGGACAAGGGGAAATAGCAAAAAGCTGTGCCAGGGCAGATTTAGATTAGATATTAGAAAAAAAAAATTACTGAAGGAGTTGTGGGGACCTGGAACAGGCTGCCCAGGGAGGGGGTTAAGTCACATTCCCTGGATGTGTTTAAAACAAGGGTAGATGAAGTACTTAGGGATATGGTTTAGCTTAGGATGGGATTGGTTGGTCTTGATGATCTTCAAAGGTCTTTTCCAACCTTGTGATTGTGTGATCTGTGATTATTCCCAATAGAAAATGGGCTGAAGCCCACAAGACTCCAAGGCTAGACACCATTGTTATTTTAACAGCAACTAATTAGACTGGTTCAATTCTTTGCAACACCGTAAAAAGAAACAAGCACTCATAGCAGGTGACTATCTAAGGGGCACTGAGGCACCCAACTGCCAACCCAGCTGGGAGTCACGAGAGGCTTAGAACGGGAATGGTTGGACTTGATGATCTTCAAAGGTCTTTTCCAACCTTGTGACTCTGTGATTCTATGATTCTGAGTTCAGCAGCAGTATCCAAAGAGACAGAAAATTCCATAAGGCAGAGGAATTACACCTGACTGAGCCAACTCAATACAAAATCAATCATACCAGGTTGCACATTTTGCTCTAACTGCTGTGCCCTGAGCTTTCTTGCAATTAGTAGTTTTCACTTTGGCCTTCATTCCTCCTCCAGTTTTTGCAGGTAAGACACTATTGTCCAGGGAATAGGTAAAACACATCTACTCAAGATTCATCCTCTCATAGCCTGAATGAGAACAAATTTTCTGTTTATTACTCCTTCTGAAGATCAGTATGAGGTGATCTGTCTGGTCACATGATTTTCCTGTTGAGTGTCCCATCCTTGGTCATCCTCCATGGGTGAAGGAGATCTCTGTCTTCCTCCATCCAGTTTTGATCCAGTGAAAATGGAAGTACGAGATAAGAGAGTCCAGGACTGCAGTTGTAAGCAGGGAATAAATACCCTTTGTAATCTGATGTCACACCCATGTGCTGTTGCAAATTATTTTAGCCCAATAGCCGAGTATTATCAGAGGCTGTTACAGATGACTACTCAAGCTGTATACAAGAAAATAAGTAAATAAGAAAAGCTGTTTTGAAAGAAAAAAAAAATAGAGGCAAATTTATGCAAAACCTAAGGGCTGAAATTACAGACGGGGAGTAAGTAGACCCTGTTCTGAGAGTTGAGATCCCCATTGTCTCATAAAGCTTCAGCAATTTTTCTATTATTAGTGGAGTCTGAGATCTTAAATGAAAAAGAAAGCAGAGCAAAAAGCAGAAAGAAATCAGGAGTGCTTCAGCTCCATAAGGAATTTTTAAAAATTGGTTCATCTCTCTCTACCACCATTATATCTTTCTATTCCTTTAATATCAGTCCTTTTCATCATCCAGAAAAAGTAATCTGGAGTATTTTTAATATTTTTTCAGAGTGCCATCTGTTTGCATAATAATTTCCCCCAAGCCCTTATAAGGACTGTAATAATCCCTTCATGTTAACTTTTATGATTTGATTTCCAACTTCCTCATCTCTGAAGCAATGGCACTGGGGAATATGTATATTAACAAATAGCAGCTCCTAGGAATTTCTACTCAAAATAATCATCAAAAAAGGATAAGTTTCAGCTATCTCATCAGGGCAAGAGTATTCACATAGCTATGCTTCTGTCAGCCTGGGTTGGAGTCATGAGAACATAAGAGCAGAGGAACTGGTTCAGACCAACCACAGCACCCTGTCTTCAACATCAGTCAAATCTGAGTGTCTGGGAAAGAGGAAGCAAAGAGGATACATATTCAATTTTCTCCCATCCTCCAACCATTTTCAACTTCACTCCAGAGCCTGCTGCATCTTCTCTATCTGCTAATCTGCTACTGGAATATTTATTGAGTGTTCATGCAGTCTCAAAGTTTGTTGAACCCAAGTAGTCATCCTGCAAGCACAAAATCCTTTGTCAAAAGTTCTTCAGATGTGCTGATTTTGGCTGGGATAGAGTTTATTTTCATGGTTTGGATTTGTTCTGAAAGCTGTCTCGATAACTTACCAATGTTTTAATTACTGCTAGGCAGTACTTAAACAGAACCAAGGTCTTTTCTGCTTCTCACCCCACCCCATCAGCGAGTAGTCTGGGAGTGCACGAGAATCTGGCAACAGACACGTGAGGAGGTCTGGCAGAGTCTCCTGACCCCAACTGACCACAGGGATATTCCATACCATATAATGTCATCCTCAGCAATAAAACTTGGGAGAAGGAGGAAAGGGGAGATGTTCAGAGTAAGGGCATTTGTCTTCCCAAGTGACTGTTACACATGATGGAGCCCTGCTTTCCTGGAAATGGTTAAATACCTGCCTCCTGATGGGAAATAGTGAACTGATTTCTCATTTTGCTTTGCTTGCCTATATAGTGGGTTTTTTTAACCTATTAAATTGTCTTTATCTCAACTTTTCACATTTTTCACACTTTTCCCTGTCTGATCCTCCCTCTCATCCCACTGAAGAGGGATGACTGAGCAGCTGGGTGTTGCTTAGCTGACAGCTGCAGTTAAACCACAACAGTTTCCTTTTGTTAAAAATCATGCCTTTAAAAAAAAAAAAAAATCTGGCTTCCACTCATTTTTATTAAATGCACCTAGTTCTAGCAGAGGAGACAGTGAACAGTCAACCCTCATCCAACTTCTCTAAAGGCTTATGATCTTGTGGAAAAGACTAAAAAGGTGAGATGCATGCAACTGAAGAGCATAGTAAAAGTCTGTCACATGTAATGATAGCCAGATTGGTTCAGACAGGCTGTACCATACATCATGAAAGCCTGTCTGAACAAAGGGGGACATTTGGAGTTACTACAATATTCAAGAAGATACTTAGCTGAGTGAGACTTCTGTTCTTATTCCCTACTTCCCATAGCAATTAAAAAAAACCCCAAAAATCTCCATCCAGCTATTTCTCCCACCTGTGAAAAGGAGGATAGTCCTAAATATATGTCAGACCTGTGCTGAGACCACCAAAATGTACACGTGGGACATTATTACAGCATTTGCCTCTGTCATACATGAAATAAAGAATGTGTACCCTGTGCACTACCTTGCTGGACTCCAAACTCCCTGTAATACAAGGGCTTCCACACTTCAGTAGCAGTCCCTTTGATGTTCACTTTCTAATATTGGAGAAAAGGTTATATGAAGACTTTGCCTTTCAGATTCCTTTAGCTGTGTATTATAAATTTGCCTGCTCTGCAGAAGAGCAGAACAAGGACTTTGTCCTTTTATTCTAGCTGTGAGACAATGTCAATAGATAAGTGTGTGTTAAAACTTCAAGATCATATTATTTAGACTTAATTCAATTAAACACTTTTGTGCTTTTGTTGGCAGTTTTCTATTAAGGTTATTCAGTCAAATTCATATGTAAAAAGAAATAGCTTTATACAGTCTTGCTACTTAATATATAGGAGTGCTTCAATTGTCAAAGTCCAAGGTTGGTCAAAGGAAATGAAGGACCATGCCAGCAAACAACCAATATTACCCAGGTCATTACTGACAACCTCAAACAAAGGTTCTTTTGTCAGTTGAATTTTTTATATACAGTTTCTCTGTATAGGTGCTCTGGTCTGGTGCATGGAAGGATGAAACTACACTGAGTTCAAGAAGTAGCTAGGTTCCTACTGCACTGGGCATTGTCCCAGAGACAACATTTAACCTGGGTTTTAGGAACAGCAAATAAGTCTTGGAATCAATGTAAAAACCATCGTAAAATGTTACAGGAGGAAGTCTGGCTTGCATTTCCCAAGAACATCTTGTAGAACATCTGATATTACCCCCTTCAGAGCCTACCTTGACATGACATCTGAGCGAGGCTAATGAACTTTGAATTTTGGATGTGATCTACGCCTGAAGATACAACCTGGTCAAGAGGAACAAGCAAGATGAGAGTATCAGGTGTGCCTGAGGCCAAAACAGATTTTCAAATGAACTGCAATTACCCAGGACTTCAGACTCAGTTTTCTGGACTGAAAAAAATAAACAGTTAGAAGCTGTTTGTGCAGCTCTGTTCAAGAATGAAGCTTGCTATTAGAGAATGCCAGCATCTTCTAATAGCTGTGTGGTCACTCATCTCCATCTGAATCAAGACAGGCATAAAGAAAGATGATACTGCCACGGGCAAGACCTTTTGGCATAATTTCTACCACATTAAAAAGCACAAGAACTTTCATGCTATTCACGTAGCCAGTGAAGGCCATGGCACAGAGGTGAACCTTTAAATTTAGATGGTGACATAAAGGAGCATTTGTACATTATTATAGATGGTGGGTCCCTGCACTGGGGCTTAGAAAATCACTGAGGCAAGGAATATATTGACTACAGGAGGGAAAAGGTTTCAATAAAACATCAGCAAAAATAGGAATCTTTGGCCGCTGGCCCAGATATATTAACACTAATGCCAAATGCTGACCTGTCTGTAAGGAAGACCTTTGAGTCTGTCACAAATGTAGTTAATTAGATGGAAAGATATGTGTTGATTTCAATGGGATCTGCATCAGGACCCTCAATGTGAAGGAGGGGCCACCTCTGAAGTGATATATCAGGGCCAAAGCAATGTCATACTCGATCTCAGCTTTCATTTTCTATGAGTCTGAAACTGGAGCAAGGAATAAATCTTTTCAAATATTGTGAAAATCTTCACTTAAGTGGATTTGGGATGTTTCTGCCAATAGGCATTTGAAGTGGCTTGGTTATGTCTCTGCAGAAGTATTTTCTGTTTACTCATGCGTATTTCTATTCCTGAAAAGATTATCTGAAGGGACTTAAAAACAGTGATGTCTAGAAATGTGTCAAAGACCAAATGTTACAGACTTTGAAGTCCAGACACTGAGATGTTTCAGCCATCTCCATGTCCTATTTTGTTAGTCTTGATAGGTTACTGCTTTTTTTTCTGATTTTTCTTGAAAAGAAGATATCCTGTAATCAAAGTGGAAAGCAGAAACAATATGACTTAAGCAGTAGCCACCTGTGGATAGGAAAGGCTCATGAATAAACATGCAATCTGGGCTGGGTTTGCTGGCAATGAATACAATGCGGGTTGCATTGAGATCTCAGTAGAATCATAGAATGTATAAGGTCGGAAGGGACTTTTAGAGGTCATCTAGTGCAACCCCCCTGCAGTAAGCAGAGTCATCTTCACTAGATCAGGTTGCTCAGAGCCCCATCAAGCCTGACCTTGAATAAAAAGGTATGTCAAAGCACTTGCAGTGCATACCTTCACCATGGCACTGCTTCCCCTTCAAGCTGCATTTGAGTCTCATTTAATTTCAACAAGTTTAAAAATGATGGAAGAAGATATTAGAACTGATGAAGAGGTGCTGTTGATACTAGAAAGAGATATTTCAACATGGGCAATAACAGACAAATACAACTGTATGATGAGTGCCAATTGTGTTCAGTCATGCACAGGGTAGACTCTGAGAAATCTACTTGTCACCCTCTATGCAGTATGCTTTTCCTGTAATCTTGCTTCTTTGGAGAGTGAATACTACCAAACAGAGGTCTGCTACTCAATCTTCTTCTTTGAAGGAAAGCACAGGGTTGAGAGAAAAAAAACAAACCTAACACAGAGCAAAAGACTCCCACAAGAAATTTATCATGGAGAAGTATCCTGGTTTAGGCTGGGGTTAAACCACAAGAACAAAAATTTATATAGGAACAGATCAAGTAAATATCCAGGAACATATACAGGACAATAAAAATCTGTCATAAAGTAGGGCTAAAAAAAGAATTTCCTGGAAAATGCAGCACAGATAGTTTTATGGTCCTCCTGGCTGTGGAATGAGTGAAAGAAGTTCTTGTCTCTGCTATAAAGCATGATAGCAGCATCTTTAAATCTCTTTAATTTTATTATTTCTCTGGAAAGTGATTTATTGACAATTTTTGCCCTTACAACCAGACTAGTAAAATCTTAGGGTGTTTGAATGGTCCATCATCATATTGCTGAAGTCACTGGCTCCTGGAGCTTACACGGTTCTTCTATAGATTGTGGACATCATCAAACTAATTTGTGTGTATGTGTGTGCATGTGGGTGTTTGTGTGGTATAGAGATTGAATGCTATGAGAAATGAGTAAATTTCTGTGGGTTTGTGCTCAAGATCTATATTGGTTAAGCTTGCCAGCTTAACATCTGGAATGACCCTACCCATCAATGTTAGAAGAATAATTGTTGTAGTAGAAGGGCATTCTGTTTCACATTTCCAAGTTCATCTGTGATATGCTGTTAAACACAGATTGAAGTATAAGATGCAATTACTCTGGGTCCAGGGGAAGATAATAGGATATCTGTACCTGACCTGCCTTGGAAGTGTGATTAAAAACAGTTAAGAACAAGAAGAAACATGCTTGCCCTGATGCTCATTTCAGGGCTAAAAAGTGAATCACAGTGTATAAGAGAAGAATATTCTCTTATTAGTAGAAGTTATTCAAGGATTTGATAGAGATATGCAACAGGGATGTGAATTGCAAGATCAAGTGATAGATCCAGGGCACCACAGTTAAAAATCCCATTGTGAGCTTCTTAAAATGCTGTTTTTTCTTACATGCACTGAGCACTTCTGAAATCTAAGGATGGAAAAAGCACTCACTACTATTATAAAAGAATCCTCAATAATTGATTCACTACGCTAATCCTTCTCCAAAATCAACCTACATTCTCCTTTCAGTCTCTGTTGCTTTAATCTAGTCACAGAAATGTGAAAAATGCATTGCTTACAGCCATTCTCAACAACCACCTGAGCTTCTCTTTATGCCTGGTTTTCTCTGTTTGTTGATTTCTTCTTAGTGTGTGGTTACAATTATTTTATCGTTTCCTTCTTTGATAAACCCTGATTTATGCTCAATGGGATTATCTTCTGGCATTTTACTGGATGGCCTTGCCTTTGTGTAACTGGCATTTGGAAATGAAAAGCTAATCTTTTCATTTCCAAATTTCAAAGAGCAGAAATGACCTGGATGCAGGAAGCTGGTATTTTTACAGCTCAGTGTGTTGGCA
Source organism: Zapornia atra (assembly GCA_013400835.1). Classification (NCBI taxonomy): domain Eukaryota; kingdom Metazoa; phylum Chordata; class Aves; order Gruiformes; family Rallidae; genus Zapornia; species Zapornia atra. Next base: position 55,811 of record VZTU01023850.1, read on the forward strand.
AAAGCTTTGTGTGGCAGAAGCCTTTTTTGTTCATATCTGTTGACCACACCACAATCATTGGATCATATATCCAATGATATAATTTCTGTAAAATTTGATCATACAGAAACTTAGGGAGTGCAATCAGCTCTCCTCCATGAGGAAAAAAAAAACCCAGAAAATATAATTACTCTCAAACCAAGGGAAGTTTGGTCATATTGAATTGGACCTGTGGTCCCTAGATTAGTGAAGGATATGGCATGTATTCTTGCAGAGAAACACAGAAAGTAATCTCTTTTCAATGTACTGTCCCACTTTCATTTTTGCTTCACAAAGAAGATTTTGTGACTTGCTGAAGGTCACACATGCCAGACACTCCCTTTGTTCCCCCAGGAATCTCAAATTTGGTGAAAAGCAACTAGTTCCCTCGCTGAGGAAGTCTAACCATGGAAAAGGTCTTAGCTGCCTCTAGTGTCCCTACCCTAGAGGCAGTAGATATATGAATAAGACCACATCATTGTCTGGGGAACAGTGACCCCTCCCTGAGGGTAGCATGGCTTCGTAAAACATAGCTGCTGCCTACAGTAATCTTGGACTGGTAGCCACAGCATCTGAACAGGAATTTTCAGCAGGTCCTCTAGACCTCCAAACTCAACAGAAGCCACTGTTTTGCAGAAAAGCAGGTTCTAGCCACCAGTAGACCAGCCACACCTTCACCATTTTGCATTCGTTGTCCTCTGCTGCATTTTTTCCATCTCATCATCTCATCTCATGTCATCTCATCTCTAATTTATGAAAGAAAAATAGTCTGGCATGTCACTCAGGGAAGGTTGCTGACCCCTGTGTCAGACCACATTGCTTTGCACATGCTGTACACACCAGGAACAGTTGAATGGCAGCCTGCTGAGGGAAGCATATTACCATTCACAGTGAGAGATGTACATCTAATAAAGAAACAGAATTCAAAGACAATATAGGCAGGCTGAGGCTTACCAGTCCAGTCTTGTGGGTTTGCAAATCTTTGATAGGGAAAATAAAAAATCTCAGCTGTTTAGTTTAATATTTACCAGATAAAAGCAAGATGAGCTCTTGCTGCTTGGTTGGCAGAGCAAGGACTTGGTAATAGAACAGACAAAATCACTGAGGTGAGACTCCCTTCAATCGCACTTGCAAGTCAAGTCATGTATATGAATTGTCACACTGTTATCATGTTTAAAGCCAGTACTGTACATCCCTCTTCTTATAATTTCTCTTCAATAAAGCAAGAGCAAAAGCCCATTTGTCAACTGTTTCCTTTGTCAGTTGAAATATTTCCAACACCTCTCATTTTCCTCAGTTTCTTCAAACCATCATGTGAATTTAAAGGATTTGACTGCAAGCATTTGACTCCCATTTTGTAAGACCAGAAGACATAAAACAAACCTTATCAGCCTTGGTAGATACACTACAAATGTTATTTGATTTTTTAGGTCCTTCAAGAGTAGGCAGACTTTGAATGGTTTGGCTGGGAAGAAAAGTGAGAGAAAGGAAGATGTAGAAAGCCAGGAAGGGCATGTTTAATTATAGGATCATTCAGGTTGGAAAAGATGCTTAGAGCCCAATTATTGCACCCTGTAGATTCAGAGTGTACGAAGATGCTCATCATGAAAATGCAAGCGACTCATTCTGTTTGATCTGAAGGGAGACCAAAGAAAAACAGTCAAAGAGTTGACAGAGCTGGCAGGAGAAGTGTTTAAGCAGAAGATCACATCACACACAACTAGTTTAAAACAAGGACCGAGATTTTTTTATTAACTCAACTGTCATGTGAGGCAGAGGGATATTCTGATGGGAAAAGGGGGGAAAAAAGCTGTTGAAGAAAGGAAGGGGAGATAATCTTATTCCTATTTCTATAGAAAGGAAGGGATGTAGCAAACTCTTTTTCTTGACATAAGATGTTGAGCATACCCGAGGGACACCCCATAGTCATAAGAGTCAAAGACTAAATTTCTCAGAAAATCTTTGTCAAAACTTATTTGTCACGTGCATATTTGCTTTCAAACATGGGCATTCCTGTTGTAGTAAGGGCAGGACTTTGAAGGTATCTGTCTGAAAGGCCATTTTCTCGTGCAAAAGGGAAAGGCTCTCAAGAGGCAGATCTAGGACTGTAAGGCAGCCAAAAGGATTAATACCCAAATTTCAGATGGGAATTAATCTCTGAATTTCATTGTTGCCATGCTTCTGTGAGGCAGGAAAATCATTCAGGCTTAGTGCACCACTTTGGAGAGGGGCAGCTGCAAAGCCTGGCCACTATGAAAGTCTCTTTGGGGGTGTTGCTGAGACCACTGCCTCTAGGTGCCTTTCACCATTAGGAAATATAAATAGGACTATCATGTACATATTGTGATCAAATTATGAGAGTCACAAATCCCCACTATTCACACCCATTTCCTTTCAGCCTTTGGGAATTTGATGGCAATTTTAGAGCCAACTGAAATATCTACAAGGTTTTTTGTACCTTTCTTTTCACTGAGTCAGAATGAGAGCTATCAGGCAATTATTCAATTACAGGGAGACCATTTACCTGTTCCTGCTCTGGAATATTAAGAGAAAACAAAGGTTAAGAGAGGTGATGAATGAGGGGAGAAGAAATAAAAGACCTCACTTAGAGGAGAAAAAAGTGAACAACTCCTCCCATAATAAAAACCCAAATGTTTTTTTATTTTGTTTTGCTTTGGGCTTTTTATGGTATGAGGCAGAGCATTGCAAATGAGGTTGCATTTGGGTAGAAAGGACCAATCCTGATCACAAAATAATGTCTCCACCTCAAAGAGACTGCAAATCAGTATATAAATCAGGGAGAGTTTGGCACCCAATCTCCTCATGTGTTTCTTAAATCTTTCCCCAATTTGTGGTGAGTGCAGCTGCTGTACCTCTGTGATATTTAGCTGCAGGGCAACAGGGCATGAAACCTCATGATGGAGGGAACCACCAGGCTTGGTGGCATCTGAAGCTCTCAGATACCCTCACAAGCATCTGATTTTAGTCTTATAAACAAGAACTATCCCATCCAACTGATAAAGGAGGGTTGTGGATGGCATCTTCATAGGGAGGACAGATAATTTCCCCAGTCAATGGATGGATTGGGTTAGGTTACCCTCCCTGGCTGGGTTCTTATAGGCAGCTTTCCATTCAGTTCTTGGTTTGAGTAGAATTCATATGGTAAATCCAGAACCACATTTTATTTCTTCTCTGTCAGAAAGAGGCATTAGGTATTACAGTAGGCCTGCTCTTTTTTTTTTTCCTTCAGAGAAACCCTGTAGGACTATCTCAGGCAGCCTAAGTGGAGCAGACAGCTTCATAAACTCATTCATGATTGACTTGGCACTGAGCAGGCTAGTCAGGAGACATAGCTTACTGTAATCAATACTTCCTGGTAGGCTGCTGAGCTGTCTCAAAATAGTTGAAACTCCTGTAGTATTGCCCATTTAGTGGCTTAGATGACATTAAGCTGAGTCTTCCTCACACTCTTGGCCTGCTGCACAGTGGGGTCCCAGCCACGGCAGACAGTCCTCCATGAACGTCTCCAACATGAGTCCTTTCCCATGGGGCTTCAGCTCTTCACCAGCTGCCCCAGTGTGGGTCACTTCTATGGGGTGCAGTCATAAAATCATAGAATGTCTCTCAGTCTCTCAGGCCCAGACTACTCCAGCCTGGTCCTCCATGGAGTCACAAGCTCCCCCCTCAGCAAACCTGCTCTGGCATGGGTCTCTCTCTCTCTCATCTCTGTGTCTCTGTGAGTCTCCATGGGTTGCAAGTGCTGGCAGAGGATTGCTCCAATGCAGGTCACCCTCCAGTGTGGGACCATTCGAGATGTAGCCTCACCACAGCTGAGTACAGGGGGATGGTCACCTCCTATTGCTGATGCAAGCCAGGATGCCATTGGCCTTCTTGGCCACCTGGGCACACTGCTGCCTCATGTTCAGGTGAGTGTCAACCAACACCCCCAGATCCTTTTCCTCTGTACAGCTTTCCAGCCACCCTGCCTCAAACCTGTAGCATTGCTTGGGGCTGTTATGACTAAAGTGCAGAACCCGACACTTCGCCATGTTGAACTTCATCCCATTGGTCTCTGCCCATTGATCCAGCCTGTCCAGGTCCCTCTGCAGGGCCTTCCTACCCTCCAGCAAATTGACACCCTCAATTTGGTGTCATCTGAAAAATTACTAAGGGTGCACTCAATTCCCTCATCCAAATCATCAATAAAGGTATTAAAGAGGATGGGCCCCAGTACCAACCCCTGGGGAAAGACTACTTTTGACTGGTTTCCAGCAGGATTTAACTCCATTTACCACCACACTCTGGGCCAGGCCATCCAACCACTTTTTAACCCAGTGAAGAGTGTACCTGTCTAAGCCACAGACTGCCATATTGTCTAGGAGAATACCCTGGGAGACTGTGTCAAAGGCTTTGCTGAAGCCAAGGTAGACTATGTCAACAGTCTTTCTCTGATCTACCAAGTAGGTCACCTTAATAATTATTAAGGTTAAAAAAGACCTCCAAGATCATCTAGTCCAACTCTCTCCCTACCACCTATATTACTAAACCATGTCCCTAAATACCTCATCCAACCTTTATTTAAACACCCTGAGGGATGGTGACTCCACAAACTCCAGCATACACAGGCAGAGCATCTGCCTGTTTTCCCCAGGACCTTATTACAGGTCATGGACATTTTATTCTGGGGCTAACTGGCAGCAGTTTGGAGATACCACCACAGTACCTGATTTACCTGACATTTAGTCCAGAACCCTCAGATTTTAAGGCTAGATGGAGTAACAAACTCATTCTTTTAGACCTCAACTGAGAGCTATGAAGAAATGGAGTCCTGGAAATCAGTGGGCATTATTTTTTATCAAGGGATCTCTGTCTTGACCAAGGAATTGCTTGGAGGATGCCCATACTGAATCCAACTCCACAGGGTTATGAGCTATGAACATACATCAACCACAGGGCTGTGCATTTCTCAGCCACTCTCAGTGGACTCCTTGTTATAATTCACTGCACATTTCTAATAAACAAAATGTTCTTGCTATGAATTAACAACATTGGGCCCAATCCATGTCAAGGCAAACATCAGAAGTGTGAACAATCCAAAGCATCTGGCATGTTTCAGCAGGTCACTGGGCTACTCAGGCTCTGTGTTTCTCTTTTTCTCTGTCCTTTTTTTTATTTTTTATTAGAAGAATATAAATAACTGGGTAGAAACAGAACATAATGTGCCACTGTTCAGTCAGTGAAAGAGGTTGTGCACTGAGAGAGCTCAAACAAGTGGGATACATTTGCTCAAAGAAGGAAATTTGAAATCACTGACTTTAAATTAGCCAAAGAACATGTTTCAAATAGCTTTGGGTCTCACCTTGGAAAAATTAGTAACTTGTGTCTCTTGAATGCTCTTTAAAATTCAAAGACTTTTTTCATCCCCAAGTAAGGTTTGGTGTTTTAATAAATTTTGAGAGTTAACAGAGCCACTGGAATCACCTATTTTTGTGGACCCATCCTTCCACAGTGGAGCCAATATCCCTGGAGATATTCAAGGTCAGGCTTGATGGAGCTCTGAGTGACCTGATCTAATGAAGATGTCCCTGCTTACTGCAGGGGGCTTGGACTAGATGGTCTTTAAAGGTCCTTTCCAACGTAACACATTCTATGATTCCATGCTTCCTCAACTTTGTGATGACTGCTATTCAGCTATTATCATTTTGGTGACAAACACCAATCCTTTTTCCCTATGGGTTGAAATGTCAGTATTTCTTCTACTTACAGGTTGTCTGGTCCTCACAAGTTTTATGGTCAATATTTTGGCCAAGAGTTACAGCTTGGGAATGACTGCTTTCCTCTGACAGCTTGCATCATGTAGGTTCAGTTATTCCTCCTGCAAATTCACAATGCCAGGAAATAAAAACTTCATCAAAGGCTTTCAAACAAAGAATCATCATCTCTGACTTGGAAAATACATAGAGGGCAGGATCCTGGAGGCTGGAGTACTATAGTGGTGAGGCATCAGCTTTTTCTCTCTTCTTGAAGCATCTGCTATTGCTCACTGCAGGGGACAACACAATGGAGTAGAATGAGCTTTTGGTTTTCCCTAGAGCATCTGTTCTTCTGTTCATCTGTAACATTACTCTGAGATACAGAAAATATTTTCATGTTTAAATGTAGTTATTTCATAAAGACTTCCTTCTGCTGGTAATGAAATCAAAATAGCCACTTTTTTCTTGCAGGCATTTCCAGTAACTGGACACTGAAAGTTCAGTCTCTCAATTTAGCACTTGTCAAGAAGTGTTTTTCCTGGAGGTGCCACTGTGCACACACATACCCCTGACCCCTGACNTTTTTGTTTCACTTAACTGCTGCTGGAGAAGTTGCCTCAGGGTCATACATCAGACTACAAAAAGACTAAGAAAGCACTCAAGTTTCAAAACTATGCCAAGGAATAGGCAGAAAATTTGTCCTTTTGAGTCTTCTTAGAAGTGCAAATAAAATTCAGTATTTCTTCTCAGGAAGAGGAGTTGACATCAGGCTAAGTTTGCTCACATTGTGGGAGAAGGGTGTTCATAAAGAAGGGTCAGCTAGAATACCAACTTGCTACGTGAGCTCCAGGAAGCTGGGAGCATTTCCCTTCTTGCTTTCAGAACAACGAGGGGGCTGGAGGAAGGGATGCTACTGTGGAATTGTATTTTCCAGCAGAAGTTCACAGATCTCTCTTCCTCTCTCAGTATCTGGACGAGAGGTCTCTCTGCTCTAGGCAAAAGGGCAGCAAATCTTTGGCTGCTTTGCTGCTTCTGGGATTTGGCCTTTGTGCTTTGCCATATGCAGCCTGTCCTACCAACCCTCCTCTGTCAGTCTCTTGAAGATCCACTGTTTGCTCTGTGCTGAAGGGGAGAATTGTTATTTGCAAGTGTCCTATCCATTGATACATCCACTGTTTTTTACATGCTGTATTTGGATAGGAGGAGCTCCAGGGTAGATCAGTGAGCCTACCAAAACAAGCAATGGATTGACCTGCCAACATTCAGTTCTCCTCATTCCTCATCCCATCAGTTATCTTCCAACAATGCTGTGATATCAGATGTTATCACTATTTTTGGATTGTCAGTTTTTTTATTTCCTTCCTCCCTTATCCTCCCTTGTTCAGAACCAGGTATGCCCAAAATTCTGATAAAGCAATGCAATATCATCTCACAAATCCTACATCCACTGCATGGGAATGTCAGTTAAAATGCTTTTGTAATCCATGACCGTATTACTGTGTCTGAAAGAGCCAGGATGGTGTCAAGAGGAGATCATAGAATCACAGAATTTTCTTGGTTGGAAGGAACCATTTAGATCATCAAGTCTAACCATCACCCTAACCTGCCATCCACTACTAAACCATGTCCCTCAGCACCACATCTACCTATCTTTTAAATACCTCCAGGGGTGGAGAATCCACCACTTCCCTGGGCAGCCCATTCCAATTCCTAACCACCCCCTCAGTGAAGAAGTTTTTCCTAATATCTAAACTAAACCTCCTCTGGTGTAACTTAATACCATTTCCTCTTATCCTATGACTTGTCACTAGGGAGAAAAGGTCAGACCCCACTTCTCCACAAACTCCTTTCAGGCAACTGTAGAGAGCAATTAGATCTCCCCTCAACCTCCTCCAGACTAAACTACCTCAATTCCCTCAGCTAGTCCTCATAACATTTATTCTCCAGTCCCCTTACCAGCCTCCTACCCTTCTCTGAACACACTCCAGCACCTCGATATCTTTCTTGTAGTGAGGGACCCAAAACTGAATGCAGCTGTCAGATAGTAATTGTTAGTTTCTTTATCTGCTAATTACAATGTAAGTCTTAATTTTTGTTGCAGAAAAAACCCCAACCCTAGAGAGTCTGGCACACCTGGAAAACATAACCAGGTTTTGGTGAATGTATGTTGCTTACCTTTGTCTATCCACACAGGGTATTAATTGTATTTTCGGGGGATCTCTAGCCCTTCAGCTGAAGTAATAACTTTTTACTCATAGTTTTACAGGTTTTTCATTCACTTATTGCCTGTTGGCCCAAAAGACATCCATTACACACCAAAAACATGGGTCGATAGATAGCTGGGGGAAAAAAATGAAATGTTTTGGTTTCTGAGCTTGGTTTTAAAGTTGTCACTTTTGAGTATAACAAAGTTCCTGGTCATGGCATTGTTTCACCATATTGAAAAGATATTGTGTGTGTTTGTTAGAGATTTTCTCATTCATCACGTTTATTGTTTCTCTTGACCTGCTTTCTACCTGCTTCCAAAGAGACAAATGAGTCTAAAGGGCCATATTTTAAAAGAAAGGAAAGGAAAAAAAGAAGGGAAAAAGTAGAGTAACAGTCACTGACCTGCAAGTAATCTTGAGGCTCTTTCACATGAGGGTAGGACAGGAATAACAGCTTTGGAAACAGAAACCAGAAGGACCTGGAATGGAAGAGACATTTTGTTCCACTTTGACTGAAATTACCAACAAAACTATTCAAAATCTCCAGAAGGATGACATTTTTCTAAACTTTTTTGAACTATCACTAGAAAGGTGGGGTTTTTTTCAAAGAAAATAGACTACATTTTCTGTATGATATTACCTAAAAATACAGAGCATGATACAGACAAAATACTTATATTGGAAGGGACAGGCAGTGAAAGAGTCACCAGTGCTTGTGCTCTCAGTCATACAAGTGACAACATGCAAACAGGGAAAAATGAAGGACTTGCACCTTACACTAATCCCTCTGGTAAATCTACACTCTCTGATTATTATTTTTTTTTTTTTTTTAAATTAATTAATCTCTCTGGTCTGTTCAAGATCTTCTTGATCCACTGGAAACAGTTGCTTGTTCCAGAGTCTGTCTCTAATCTTGTCTCCCAGGGTCAACCTAGATCCCTTCTAAATGCACACCTGGACTCAAGGTTGAATTTGTCCTCACACAGTGCAGTACAGTAGACAACAAGCCAAATACCATGTGCTAATAACCAGCCATCACACAGCAGGGTCCAGCTGCCCAGCAGCCCACATCCATCGGATTAGGTTCCTCTTTTAGTATCACGGTCTCTCCTACTGCTGGAAATCTCCCGATGTGAGCGTTTCAGCCAGCTAATTACCTTGTCCGTGCACAAAGCATGCATGAAAAATTCAATCACCAGCAGAGCTATGTGTTCACTGGATAGTCTTCACCTTTAAATACCATTTTCAAACGGGTTTTTTGGTGTGTCTCTCCCTTACACAATCCCACAGATGTCTCATGTAGGCTTTTATTAGTCTTCAAGAGGCAGTGCACATCATGCCTATTAAACCATTATCTTCTGCTTATCAGTTCACACTCTCTAGTCCCTCATTGCTACAGTTGCAGTCTTACTATAATTAGATTTCACATTTTTCAGACCTTCATAGCAGTGTTTTAGTTTATGAATTGAGGAGTTTGTTCATGCCAAAATGTTTTATTTTGTTATCATTTTTTAAAAAATTTTTAATTTGCCCAGTGAACCAAAATATCAATTATTTGCAGAGCTCTAATTTAGAGAAGAAATTAAGGAATACATTTGTAACCGTGTGCTCTTAACTATTTAATCTGCTTAACTAATGCTGTGATGGATTCTCCACCCCTCTAACTCTTAAATCAAAAAGAACCTTTTTTTTCCCCTTCTATAGTGGATTCTTGTTATTTAAAAGTTAAGCTTTAGTATTAGCATAACTATTAGACTGGAAGCAGAAATTAGTTCTGAAAAATCCTATTTCCTGTCTTAGTAGGCAAGAAGCCAGAGTAGGTAATCACAGCACTCCCTTCTAATCAAATAAACTGAAATGAGGTTTAAATTTATGATGGTGTTACATCTTGACCAAGTGTCCCCAAGTGCTCCAGGATATGTCTGTGCATGACCACTGGTCCCCAAAACTCAGGTAATCCCTCCAGCTCTGGTGTCTCAGAAGGTGTCTTAAAGGCTAGGCAGAAATCAGCAGTATTTCCCCTGAAATGCAGCAGGACACTTTGATGGCCAAAGGCAGATCTCATCTGATGTGTTTCTGTGGGCATCCTTTATTTTTGCTTTGTACAGCTTTATTCTGAGATAAAGAGTCCTAACGAGCCCTGATGCAGATGCAGCTCATCTGCTGCATGTGATTTTTCAGATCTGTCTCCTGCCTGGCATCAGGGCTGGCAGGGCAGCAAATTTATAAATTAGCAGCACTTGATCAACATGAATTTCTCACGCAGTGTCTCAAGGGCTTCAGGGTCTTTTCGGAACTGCCACAGGCTCCTCTGAGACAAAGAAAAATCTAGAGAAGGCTTGAGATGCCACCTGGAGAAGTTCATAGACTTTTGTGCCCATCGTCCCCGTAAGACCTAGTTGTTCCCAGCTTTCACTGTGAATATATGGGGAAGAGCTAAAGGCTCTACTTTCTCCAGGTAAACATCTAAGGAAAGGCAGAACAGAAACTTGCAGGGTATGACCCTTTTGTCTGTAATTAAGATTGAGGGTGACTAGCCCAGGTTCAGAGGAGTATAGTCAAAGAGATTCAGACTTCCTCTCAGTCTGTCTCAATCTGTCAAAAGGATTGACTGTGTATATATAATCCTTCAGACACAAACCATTGACCAAGTCTGGGACTAAGACTGAATCCAGCCACACCTAGGCTACTCTCTGAGTAGGAGTTTAGGAAGCAAGGGGGTTCTATCTGAACCTCGTGACTCAACAGGAGGCTCTCTCTGACAGATTCATCTGACCCTTTTCTCAATGCACTAACTAATCAAGATTACCTTACCACTGAATCTTAATCACTGTTGCGTTTATTACCAAACACCGTTACACCCTTTTGTTTTATATCAATAAACATATTGTGGCCTCTCTCTTAAGAGTGAAGTGCATCCCTCTTATCTATCCTGTCTGCAACAAGATGTCTTAGAAAGCTCTCCCATGGATTAACAAGAATCATAGAATCATAGAATCATAGAATGGTCTGGGTTGGAAGAGACCCCAAGGATCATAGAGCTCCAACCCCCCTGCCACAGGCAGGGCCACCAACCTCCAGGCCTGGATCTACACAAGGTTGCCCAGGGCCCCATCCAACCTGGCCTTGAACACCTCCAGGGAAGGGGCATCCACTACTTCTCTGGGCAGTCTGTAATTTGGGAGTAAGTTTCTACTGTCATCTTTGACTGTTTAGAGCAATGAATAAACAGTTTGCCAGGAAGGATTCAGTATTGAGATCTCTCTACAGTCACGGTACAACCTCTAGTACTTGTCCCAGCACTCACTGCTGGTTCTGACACATGGAGACACTTATGTAGCTCTAAACCAAACCAGGATATTCAGATGGGATCAGAATCAAGTCAGGAACAAAACTGCAGAAGCCAAACATTTCTGTCGTAAAGTCATCACTCAGTCACTAAAGCATTTGTCACAAAACTAGCTGCTAGGAGCTTAATATCTTCAAGGGAGCGTGTCTTTTCTTCAGTCACCCTAAATTTGGGTTTGACGAGGCTCAGTCCTGAGTTTGTGGGTTTGGGTTTGCAGGAGTGACCCACTCAAGCAGGAGATTCCTGTACTCACACACTTCCAGCCACACTGCATCTCGTTTACCATCTATAACGGACTGGTGGGAATTAACTGATCAAACTTGTGTCTGCCAATATAGTCCAAGAATGAAAAGAAACGAGAAACTGAGCTTGTCCAGTGACTATGCTGAGGGTGGCACTTGTAACTGTCCCATCCCTGCTATGGGATTTATGGCTTGCAGTACTGCATTCTTAAAAAAACCTTTAAAAAAACCTTAAAAAAAACACCTAAAAGTTTGAGTCAAACTTTTTAATTTTTTTAAACTTTTTGATGGTGTATCAGATAAGGACCAACTAAGATTTGATGAAAATAATTCTTCTTTTTGTCAACCCTTATCTTCTTTGCTGAAAATATGATGGGATAGGGAAACCCAGAAGGGACGCTGTGTTTTTTTTATGTACAGTATGGAGACCAAGGAGGCTTTGGCCAAGTCTAATACCTCAAGACATTGCTATCATGTGTTTAATAAATGTTACTAATATCACATCCTTAAAAGCCAGAGAGAGTTGTCCCTTCATTTTAGCCCGAATTTAGCTTAAATCTTCATGCCAAGGTTAGTCAAAGCTTGACCCAAATTTCATTGTAGGCGTCGCAGGTCTCTCTGGAGTTTCTGTTTACCAAGAGCTGAGTTCCAAGCCAGTCAGAAAACTTTTCAGATTTCATTAAGAAAATTTCCCATGTCTCCTCTTTCACTATAATTTCACTTGCCTCTGAAATACTGGAATTCACTCATTGCTTGAGGCAAGATACAGGAATAAATGGACCACGGTCTAATTGAGTCTAATAAATCCTGTGTTCCTCAATAAAATATCATGCTTTTAGTCCCCTGTTGTGTCTCTGAAACCATGCTGCGCTTTTGAGACTGGAGAGCATAGTGGAAAGCTAAAGTCCAAGAAGTTCAGATGCACAACAGAAATGTCATTTGATAAAGTACAATTTGGCAATTTTCACTTACAAGTCTCAATAATTGACCTTATTTTCAATACCAAGTGTAAAATGATTACAAGGAATCCAGCAAATCACACAACAAAAAAAGACATTGTTTTCTCTGTGATTCATATCCCTTCTTTTGTTGTGTTTTTTTGTCCTGGTAGTGGGTTATGAGAAGAAGATTAAATGATATTCTCTCCAGGGGAGTGTTTTTTAATTATGTGCTTCTTCTACAGCAGCTCCATAACAGCAAGTTTCACGGTGTTTCACAATCCTTTGATGGGCTTATCCTCATTGAACCTGCATGAGCCCAAGATTTGGAATCTGCACTCACCTACCTCATTATCAGGACAATTTATTGTGAGACAATGGCAGTTCCACAATTCACAGTAATTGGTCCAGTGGGAAATTCACCCTACAAGACTGCTGGTGAGAAACACATCTTAGACACTGTGTCTCACCTAAACCCAAACAGGCAGCGTGAAAAAACTGTGGTGGCATTGAGTTATGACCACCCAGGTCTTCCCCAAATCACTGCAAGGTCTCTGTCACCAGACAGGAGGACATTCATCACATTTATGACTTGTGTTTGTCAGCACAGAAACATGACATATCTTTGGTGGATGTTAACAGCATTTTTACCTCTGCTAGAAAAGACATTAGCAAAAACGATGAAGAAAACGGAGCTGGTAGATTTACCTAGATCAGTCTGAGGAGTTGCTACCCTGCAGTTGTTTCCATCCTTCCTGCTGACCTGCAATGAAAGAGCATCCCTGCCCATTGCAGGGCAAAGATATCCAGTTCCATCTAAAACTCCCCATCCCTGCCAGACTGGCAATAGATGTCATATAAGATAATGAAATATTTCACAAAAGGTTTAAATATCTAGCAGTGAATTTTCCTCTCTACAGGAAAAGCTGGTTATATATATTGTAGCTCCCTGTTCTCCACTGGGATGAAGCTCAAGAACAAATATCCTTCCTTGGTGCTAGGAAAACGCCACTGAATCTTTGTTATTTATCATAACCCCTCTACAAGACAGCAGTGCTCAAAAAACAATGCTGCCAACTATATTGGAACAGGAGACTACACATATAAAAAAAAAACATTAATGAGGAATGAAGATGAACAGGTAAATATCAGCAAACAATGCTGTTAATTCAGGCTCCAGACTTTCGACTGTACCTGTCTCTTCAGAGGAGAAGCTGGATGGTGAACAGCCCTGTACACCACCCTATGCTGATGTGAGTTCCCCTAGGCTAGATTTCCAGGGTGTAGTTATCCATGAAAATCCCACCAGTATTATGCATTGTTATGTACCTCCTAAAACACATTTCCTTCAGCACAGCTAGGAAGAAGTCAAGGTTGCTGAGGTTATCAGCATGGCTCACCTGAATCACCCCTGTCAACTATGACTGTGGGTTGCACTTAGTGTACTTAGGGCAATCTATAATAAAATCTTGCCTAGAAGGTTCTTCATCCTCCAGATGCCTCGAGTACTTATAAAATGAAATGACATTTGCATGCTTCAACAAAATAGAGAAAAATCCCATCTATCCATGCTAATATAAGCAGGGAAGGGACAATTTAGGTGATAGGGGCAGACCTTGTGTTCAGTGCAGAATCAACTGTTTCCTAACACGCTAGCGGAGATTCAGCGCAGCATCAGTGAGGCTAGGCTATTCCTACATCCACCTCCTTGCACAGAGAATTTATGGTGATGAAAGGTCTTATACTATCTCAGCAACAATTGCATAAGCACACAGTCCTACTGCAGAGCACACCACCAGAGCAAATAAGCTGCTTAGCCTGCTACTCAGTGCAGGGACATCCCAAATGGCTCAGCAGAATCAGCTTGGGTTGGCCACGTTTATTAGTTCCTGCTCAGCTCCAGCCATGTCTCATCCAAAATCCAATTCTGTCAAGGACTGTTTTGCAAAAGTAGTTCACATTTATTCTTCTCAAACTCTGCTGCATCCCTTAATAATCTTTCCTCTCTCCTGTCACCGGAGGAAACTTCTGTGTTTGCTTTAAACGGTGGTGCCAAGAGACATAATTTTCACAATGCCAGATTTTACAGAGAGCAAGAAAAAAACACCTCACTCCCCTGCACCACTCTACTTTTTAATTTCAGACTTTAACACTAGTAATAATGAGTTCTTTGGAATCTGAACCACCAAAAATAGTGTGTTTATACACTGACAGAGAAAAGATGTAGTTAATGAACCTGAAGTGAAGTTTTGATCCATCACACTAATAACAGCAGCATCATTCTTTACATTTGTCAAATGCCTCCATTACTGTAACATCTCACAGTCATTAGTGCATTCAGCTCAACTGCCTCAGGAAAAATAGCCTCCATTTTATCTATTAATATTTAAGGGACAAGGAAGTTAAAGGACCTGTCAAAATCTACCCAGGGCATTTGTGCTGTAGCTGGGAGCTAAATCCAGAAACCCCAATTCACAGGTTAGTGCTTTAAGCCTGTGACAAGATCCTGTTCACTTTCAGTAGTTAACATACAAAAAATAAAATCAGAAAATGCCAAGATGCTGTGGTGTTGTTGATTCTAAGGTGTAACATGGCTATGAAGAAGACCAGGCTGGAAATGTTTGTACTTCAGAGGCTGTCTATACTTTAGTATCCAAGAAGTACTGAAGGACAAGAACAAAGATGTTGGTTCAATATTTATCTGTAACGTATTTAAGGCTACAAGAGAGGAAACAGTGATGGCACTCTGAAGACAAGTTTAGTGGGATTCAGTTCTAGGACAAGCCATGATTATTTATGTTCCTGTATCAGTGAATCACATAAAGGTTTGGGTTGAAAGGGACCTCAAACCACTTCTGTTTCCAAGCCCCCTGTCACGGGCAGAAACACCCTCCTGCAGACCAGGTTGCCCCAAGGCTCATCCAACCTGGCCTTGAACACTTCCAGGGTGGGGGCATCCACAGCTTCTCTTGTTGTAGCCAGGTAGGGGTTGGTCTCTCCTCCCAAGTAACAAGCAATAAAACAAGAGGAAATAGCCTCAATTTGCCCCAGGGGAGGTTTAGACTAGATATAAGGAAAAATATTTTCACTGAAAGGGTTGTCAAACATTGGAACAGGCTTCCCAGGGAAGCGGTTGAGTGACCACCTCTGGAGGTACTTAAAAGACATGTAGATCTGCTGCTTAGGGACAGGGTTTAGCAGTTGGACTTGGTAGTGTTAGATTCACAGTTGGACTCAACAATCTGAAAGATCTTTTCCATTTTTAACAATTCTATGATTCTATTTCTGCCCCATTCACAATGGCAAATATCTGGCCATTTTTAATTTCCCTTTCAGAGGTGATTGTCTAATGGTTGCATTCAGAGCAAATCTGCATTGAAGCACTGAATTCATACAGCTGGATCAACAGTAAGAAACAAAAGATTATGTTGCCATCAAGGCAGATGGTGTATCTATTGTCCTTCATATTTCACACTGGTCAGAAAACGGTAGGCATAACTTTCAACCAGTTCCTGCCTCTGCTAACCCATGATTCTCTGGAATGGAATCAAAATAGTTGCCCAAAGTTATATTTTCTGCTGAAAGAACAATGATAACCTGGAAGGGTGACCAGTTACCTGTTGGTCAAGACACTGACGCCTAAAGACTTGCACAGCATGGCCACATATATCCTCCCACAGTACTTTTCAGCTGCTCCTCTCTGTATTCTCCTCTTCCCATGTCTTCTCCACTTGCCAGCTGTCACTGAAGATGGCACAGATTCATTTTCCTTTGGAGAAGACGGAATTTGAGGTGGGTACTTGGAAACTTTGGAAAAAGAGGTTTTTAAAATATCTGTTCAGGAGAGCATAGTGGATTCGTTTATTATGTGTTCTCTTTTTAATAGTAGATTTTTTGCCACTCAGAAATTTGGGCAGCTGCCTGAATTCCACTCATGGGGGCTAAAATGATTGCCTATTCTCACTACAGTTTTATTCTCCTAAAATATATTTTGATATAGCTCAAATATAACTTCAAGAAAAAGACACTTCTTCCCGTTCTCCAACCTGACAGGGCAAACTTAAAGGAGTAGGACTGAATCCAGAGAGATCTATTTCCCCTTCAGCATAATTTGGACTAATAAATGATAATGAGTGATATTTGCAGCTTGCCTTTCAGCCTTTTGATCGCAAAATAAGGGAGAGCACTTAGCCTCTGCCACGCAGGTGTTGAATCCAGCTATTCACACGAGTGATTGCTTCAAAAGGCCTTTGCCTGAAGCATGAGTACAAAGCCACTTCCCATTTAGACACCTTGAGCACAAATGAGAGATCTGTGGATGGAGATCATTAGCTTCACTCCACATTAAACCATTTGATGTATGAATGCATGAGTAGAGAGGAAGAGAGAAAACAGACCGCTGAGACCCAAGAGATTTAGTACTTTATACATAATTTTTCTTCTCTCTGGAGATTTTTGCTGTAGGCACCATATAGAACCTGGCGGTCTTAAAAGGACGTGAAATCCCATCTTCTTTTTGCCTACCAGTATCCACAATCCTCTTAAAATGATAAATCTCACTGAGAAGAATTTCTCCTTCTTTGCAGGGGCAAAGAAACCTAACTTGGTCAGTCATTTCCACATCCTTGGATATAATGACCACCAAATATGATTCCAAACTGAACTGTTTGGAAAGATTTCCTGGTTATATTTTTTAAAAATTTTAATTTTTTTTCTTCCTGACATAACAGCCATGTTTCCTCTCTATTGCTTATTCCAAACTCTACTGCCTCAAGCAACATACAAGCATAAGTGACAAACCTCTCCTAATTTCCCAAAGTTTCCTAACAAAGTCAAACAATATGTTTAATAATTACAGCTAAAACAGTGCCAGTATACTTCTATAAGCTCACAATATTGAATGTAGGTGTCCAGATACAGCTGTTTGGCCCTCAAGCTTTCCAACTATGCAACTAGGGACATCAAGACAAGTTGAACACTTAAAGATTAAATACAGGACCTCTCAAATGGACACCCACAGAGCTGAGTGCATCCAAGTCCTACCAGCAGAAGTTTTTGGTAAACAGGGGATCTTGTAGAGACAAATAGGCTAAGCTTAACTGAAATTGTCCAAGAACAAAAATCAACAGCCTAAACATATTGAGCCAGGGACCAAACAGAGTCAACCAATTATATCTAAATATCAGCTCAATTGCTGCCCTTTGTAGATAAGGGATTATTTGGAAGGGCACATGTGTTTGACGATTTCCTGGTTATTTGGCACCTAAGTTTGGAAATTTGCATTACAAGATTGCTCTGATTAGCTGGGAGAGGTAGTTATCTCCTTCATTTGCTGAGCAAGGATTGATTTCTTTACTGACCTAAGTAGAAATTCCTGGCATCTCCCTCTCTCAATGGGATTCCCGAAGCACCTAAATGATCCAAGTGGCTTGTGCAGCAGGAAGGCTCTGGATCCGGTCCCAGAGGCACTTGGCAGAACAAGTAGTAAAAATGTCCTTAGACCAACATGAAAGGGATATACTGAATAGAGGTAAAACATGTACTCACTGCCTGAAATAAGAGCAGTCCCTAACCAGTCCATAGCCCCTGGCTGTGCATTGGAGATATGAGTTAAGTAGGGCCTGAGGGATGATTTAATCTCCTAATGTAGCTTGGGAAAAAGGACATGAGGTATGAGGTGCACCATGTTTAAAATGTTGAAGTGTTAGGCCTAACACAACATTTCCATAGGGTGTAAAACACTGGTCCAATGGACGCTGTTCTTGTAGCTCACGATGATAGGCTACCTTAGGCTTGAACCTCCAGTTCAAGAGAGACAAAGAACTATGGAGAGAATCCAGCAGAGGACTACAAGGGCGATGAGGAGGCTGGAGCATCTCTTGTATGATGAAAAGCTGAGAATACTGTGTCTGTGCCTGGAGAAGATTGAGGGGGGGATCTCATCAATGATTATAAGTATCCAAAGGGTCAGTTTCAAGAGGATGGGACCAGACTTTTTTCAGTGGTGCCCAGCAACAGGACAAGGGACAACAGGTACACACTGGAACTCAGGAAGTTCCATGTGAACATGAGGAAAACATGCCCCATCCCAGGCACTGTTAAAACCTGGGTTGGATGAGGCTTTGTGCAACTGTTTCTAGAGGAGGTTTTCTCTGCTCATGGCAGGGGGTGTGGAACTAGATGATCTCTGAGGTTCCTACCAACCCAAACCATTGTATGATTTTGTGATTCTATGATTAAACTGTCAGAGAAAGGAAGAACCAGGACTGGTTTCTTGAAGCTGAATTCAGACAGAATCCAATCAGAGGCATTTAACTGAATAAGGAAGGGTGATCACTGTTGAATCTGACACTGACAGGAGCAGTGCAGGAGCTGAAACTTTCCATTGATTTAGAAAACTGTGTAAAGGGATATGTACAAGCAGTATTGGGTGCACAGCATTGGCTGTTTCTCTCAGGTTTTATCCAACTCCAGAATCAGTAGTACCAGGCACTGAGGAGGGAATGAAAAGATGGATTTTGTCTTCAGGATGTTTACAGTCCTGTTATAGGACAAGGAGGAACCCACTGGAAAACCACAAGGAATAAAACAAAAAGTAAACATTGCAATGGTCTGTATCTTGGCAATTCCAATGGTCTGTTTCCGTAAGTAAGTACACATCTATTATGCATTTACTAATTGCTGTGTGCCTTTCCAATTCCCCTGTGTCTAATAGAACAGAATGGAATTGGAAAAGATAGAGAAAAAGGTGATGGGAATTATCACAGAAGTGGAACAATCTCCTGGTAAAGTATGACTAAATAAATTAGGCTTCATCATCCCAGAAAATAAGACTGTTGGGGATGACAGGAGTCTGCAAAAACTTGAGGGGTCTCAAAAAGGGAGCAACTCTTTATTAATCTTCTTTTTAAGTCAAAAGGGAAAAATAATAAACTATAATTATTGTGAAATCTTAAATGGAAATAACAAATGGTGGGTCCAAAATGAACAAAAGAAAATAATTCAGAGTGCAAAAACTTGAGGTACAGTATTTCTCAGCTTAGGACAAAATATCTGATAAATATTTACACATCTTCAAAAGTTGATTAGACAAAGTAATAGAAAAACAGACAATTAACTGATGACTATTAAATATAATAGCATCATCTCCGACTCCAGAGATCTCTGTAGGGTAGAGTAGCATGTTGTGGTGTATCTCTCTGTCCTTAAACCCTCCCTTTGGCATCTCCTGTTGACCATTCTTTTCAAAACATCCCCACCACATTCCTCAGGCAATGTGAAATCACAATGCCTGTGATTCATGGCTAATGACAGCAATGTGGGTATGCTTGAGGTCACTGCAGGGATTCAGATAGCAACTTAGAGGGGGCTTCTCTTTTATCTGATAATAATGCTTTTATGTTCCCAGTCACTGCCAAAAAAAATTACTTTGGAGATTGTTGAGCACAGGAAGCCTACACATTTAGCTGCTTCTTACCAAAGACAAGGGTGTCATTTTGTATCAGTATGAACACAGGTCATTACAAAATTAGCACCACTCAGGTTTGCTAATGCAATTCTGTCCAGAAAGAGCTGTTAAAGAAACATAGCCTCCATGGTGACACCATAGCAATACCTAACAATTCATGAGTGATCAAACATATCAGAAAAGGGGAAAAGAATCTTTCCAGACAAAGGTTCATGAGCTTTTTTATGTCTAAATGATAAGGCATTATTAAAAAAGTTTATCTCTCCATCAATCAGGAAAAAAAACCATTAAAATTACTCCATAAGTAAATGAAAGACATAAAGAAGTGAAAGAGAGGATAAAAAGTAAGTACCCATTTATAACATATAGGCATAATCCCATAAACAAAAGTGAATCAAAGTATAAAACCTTTTCAATAAAAAAGATTAAAAATCACAAGTCATCACCCCCTCTAATTATATTTGCATCTTTTGGTCTTGTCAACCAACAATTATGATCTATCTATTAAGCATTTAGATTATAGGCTGCCTTGCATTACCACAGAGTGACAGGCTGCAAAACATTTTGAAAATGAGCATATAAATAAGGGTTCCTATTATTTTTAAAAAACAAAAGTGTGTATTGCAACATTGTAATCCTGGTTTTGGTTTTTTTAAAATTAAAATGAACCACAGCTGACAGCTCTTAGAAATTAATATATTTATAAAGATGCACTCCAAAGACCTGCAAGATATACTACTACCCTCAAATAATCCTAAATCACAATTCTTTCGTCCCTGCTAATGTATTTTGCTTCCCATTAACAATGACTTATTAAAGAGTTGCTTGTGTCATTTGTATTCTCATAAAGTGTATTATAGATGGTTTATTAAACAGTCATATGTCATCAATGTCAGGTTACAGTTATGCATTATTTTCTTTGCTCATTTCATGTGCAGCATGTCTCAAGGAAGGTATTTATACTGTAAAAGTAGAACCCCAGGTCTTAAAGACTGCAACAGTTGAAGATGTGTACTGCATGATGTGTAGTGGTTGCAACAAGGATGTCTACTGCCTAATGTGTAGTGGTTGCAACCCCTCCATCATGTACTATTACTTTATTTCTGACCTAAAATCAGGAACAGCCTTTGTGACAATGTCCCTTCCACATCTCTAATGCTGAGCTGAGATGGATGTTGGGTATGTTATGCAGTACAACAGAGGTGTACCACGAGAGAAAGAGAGGATGACATGTTGAGGTCTCTATTAGTGCCCAACCAATTCTTTTTCAGGGTGTTTGTCTAGCCCTTGAAAGGATAAAACACCTCCTGGAATTCCTTGGTGCATAATGCTGTAGGATGATTCCAACCTGCTTCTCTATTTAGATATTAATAGAAGTAGATTAAAGCAATTTTATGTCTACCTATTTTACCTCTGTAAACTGCCTTCTTGAGGTGAAGCCAGTCCTAAGCTCTTTTCCTGAAGACTTCAGTCTAGGACGCTAGGTCCAAGTCTCTGATAGTTGTCAGTAGATAGTGCTGAGACTCCACTGAGGGACTGTTTTAGCAGAAAAAAAATCCATTTGTCACGTCTCAACTTGTTACAAGACTTGGCTGATCCATTAAGTATTATCTGCTATAGCTCCTGACTCCAGGCACACACTCTGCAAAGTGATCACAACCAGATGGGTACCTCCAGAAGTCCTGTGTCTGAGTCATTACAAAGGTGGTGATGACAGTCATGCAGCAATGTTCTTTCTGCAAATTGTCTATGTGACATTAGCCTTTTCTTCTCTCCCATGCAGAGAAAAGTCATGAAATATTGCAGTTGTGGGCAATGGTAAATTGCCTCACCTATAAAGGACACGAAATTTTCCCCACAGTTTGTGTGTTATCACTTGGTTTATAGCTTGAAGCCTGCAGACTTACTTCCTTTTTAAATAGTGAGTTTTAATTAACCTCACTTACTTCCAGCACTGTATTAAAGGATCCTGAAGGCTCCTTGCACCCTGCTGTAATACATATTCAAATTGCTAAGAAGAAAACTGCATTGTGAATTATGGCGATGCAGTAAAATGACTGTTCATCAGAGCACATCTAGGTACAAATGCAAAATGTCCTGGATTCCCATTGGGGATTTCATCAGGTCAACTGGCAACCCTGTACCCTGTCTCCCTTCCTAACTTCCCAGTAGCTGATTTCTACTGATTTCTTAAAGCCAGGATTCCTTCCAAGAGAGGAAGCTGTGGCAAGAATTTTCTTCAGTAATGAGACCTGCAGGGAGAGGATTTTTTTGTGCTGTTTAAACACACGTTGCCCATAACTGCTAACCATCAAATTAAGTGGCACCTCTGTTGGAGTCAGCAAAAAAACCCCCAAAAAACTAACCAACAGTTTCATACCCCCTGTCCACAGCTTTTATGTTCTGCTTCTCTTGGGGGCTACAAAGTTCCCTCCCATCACTGGAAGAAAGAGAAAGAAAAGCCATAAATCCTCTGCTCACATTCTCGTTTTGGTCTGCCACCTTGGTACAGAGAAAATATAGAGAAGCATAGAAAAGCAAATGCTTGCAGCCCATGGAGGGCTGACTCTGCATTTCCCAAAGTCTTCTGTTGAAATACATTTCGCTGCTCAGCTCTTGCTTCTTCTATTGCCATCAGCCCAGGAGGGTTAGGTTGGAAGGGTCCAACTGTGTCATGATCTCCGGTCTCCTTTGGCATCTAGTACCAAGTTATATGACCCCAGTTTCCTTTCAAGAATTTCAGGTTTTTTTTGGTTCTATCGATAGCCTGTTCCAACACTTGTCCCCACAGATAGCCAGGAATCATCCTTTAATTTCCAGCCAGACTTTATTTCTGGTCTTCTTAGTCCTTTTTCTTCTGCTACTATTGCATCTTCCAGCATCTAGCTCTTCTCTCTCTATCTTCAACACTCCTGGTGTTCTTATATGTGGTAACCATAGACCTCATTTTAATGACCTAGGCAAGGTCAGATCTCTTTTCTTCTTCTACAAGAGTAGAGCGTTTCATCCCCTGAAATACCTCAATTCCCAGTTTGCATGTGCTCAAGCCCATACTGTATTTTTTCTTCCTTGTGGATAATGAGACATTTACCTAGCATTTCTTGTATGTATTCACCAAGAGCCATGTACCACACCTCTGGGAGTTATTTCCACTATAGAAATATCTCCTAACACATCCTTGTCCTTGCTGGGCCACTGTATTTGTGCTCCTTCATTCAGTTTGAACTGCAGTCGCTGTATGGCTTGACTATAAAAATGTAACTGATAGGGCTGGATTATGGTCTTCCTGGCAGCAACATTTAAGAGTTAAGTAAATCAGCATTTGGAAACTGGCCTGTCTCTAGCTTTAACCATCTAATCAAAGACAGAATTCTCCTTGGTTGCCTCATGTAAAAGCACAGCGGGAGATGGAGAATGAACTGAAGTTTTCAGAGAGGTACAAGGTGCCCAGAGACATTCTAGTTTCTACTGAAGTAAATTGGAGTTAGGCATCTAACTGGCTTTGTGATTCTGGATTTGATATCTACACTTGGAGACATTTTGAAAGATGTGTGCTCACATTTTTGTAAGCTCTTTTGAAAGTCTATCAGGCTGAGCATTGCCAAAAGAAAGATCCTCCAAATCATTAGCCATTTAAAAATTATACTAGTCTTCTTTAGGATGGCCATACTGACACTGGGTATCTTTGGTTTTAGAAAGAAAGCAAAATCTGATATATCTAATTAAGGTGAAGGTAGGCATTTAAAAGTTTTTGGGAAGGAAGAGTTATTTAAAAGTGTGAAGCATTTTGATGTAAAAAATAACAGCAGTCTATGGAGCCCTAGAATCCCACTAAGAGCTCAATAATAGTGAAATGCCTTAGAATTTGGAGACAGGATGTAAAACTTGAAAAGTACTGTTTTGCAATAAAGTATTGCAGGAGATTCAATGACACTGTCTCAGTCTTTTTCATAGCTAATGTGCCATAATCAATGCCACCATTTTCAGTGGCGAGGTGCTCTCTGCTCTTTCCCTACTTGACATCCACAGATAGACTATTTCCTCCGTGCTTTATTGTTTTACATATTTACGAAGAAATTAGGCTCCATCTGCAGCTTGTAAGGCTACAAAAGGCAAACAATTCCCCCCAGATTGAGAGCAATAATAGGTTGTTCTCCATGCAAATTGGGCAAAGCAAATGCTGGGTAATTGGCTAAAAATGAGACTCTGATGATCTCTGTTCCAAACTGTCATTTAAGACAAACAAATGTATTTGCATGTGAGGAATACTGCCAGTGTACAGCTGGAGGAGTCTTAATAGTTGGGCTATCACGTATTGATTCAGGCTAGATGCCACCATGCAGATGTGGGGTGGCTGGAATGTTTGTGATCAAATTGAATTTGCTCTGTACTTGTAGCAGATAATGGGACAGCACAGGTCCTCAGGCAGCCCTTGGGGACTGGAAAGTTTTTGTGTTTATAGATACCTTCAACAAACACGTAATGTCTATCCTTGGTCAGTCTAAAGGTGTGTCTAGTAATACAATCTGTGTTTGATGATAGAGCAAAAAACTAAAGAAGGTTATAGAGTCATATTTCTCTAGGTCTTCTATCTTAGAGAATGACTTGGGGACTTTGCTGTTGAGGGACACGTGTTCCAGCCAGACCAATCAAAGCCAAACACTGAGGCAAAAGTAATAACCCTGCTAAGGAGTAAGGTTCACATTTTCTGTCTTTTTTAACATGTTCACACATTTTTCAGATTAGATCTTCGTTGCAGATCACAGCCAAGGAGACCTTACATCTGCCCTCAATGTACATTGTAGGTACACACAGAGAACAATAAAATCCTCTTTCCAGCTCCCTGACTGCTGTTTGATCACAAAGAGGGATGCAAAAGGCTATGGCCTATGGCTGCAAACTTTGGAGAGGTGAAGGTGTTGCTCCTCCCTCAAAACGAAAGAAAAGCCTCAGCAGGAGCCCTGAGCAGATACCCTTGCCAACTTTTGACCTGAAGAAACATCAGGTAAGCAATTGGTTGAGACAGAGGTCAAACAACTTTGACAGTTCAGTGTGTTAAAGCACTTACTCCGCACTGAAAACAACCTTCTCAGTGTCTTTTAATGAAGACAGGTCCCAAAAGAGAGGCATTTGACTGCAAAACTGAGCAACAAGCAAATGAGAATTAGATGTGAACCAAGTCCACTCAGGAACCTGTGCCCTAACTATCTTTGGGGAGACGGTGCCTATAAGAAGAGCAGGACACTTATCATAGAATCATGGGATGGTTTGGCTTGGAAGGGACCTCAAAGATCATCTAGTTCCAATCCCTTGCTATGGGCAGGGACACCCTCCACTAGCCCAGGTTGCCCAAAGCTCCATCCAACCTGCTCTTGATCTCTTCCAGGGAGGGGATATACACAACTCTGGGTAACATGTTCCAGGGCCTCACCACCCTTGCAGGGAAGAATTTTTTCCTAATGTCTAATCTAAATCTACCCACTTTTACTTCAAATCCATTACTGTTTGTCCCAGCACTCCAAACCCTTGTAAAGAGCCCTTGTCCGTCTTTCCTGTAGGCCCCTTTACGTACTGTAAGGCTGCTATAAGGTCTCCCTGGAGCCATCTCCAGACTGAACAATCCCAACCTGTCTTCATAGAGGAGGTGCTCCAGCCCTTTGATCATCTTCATGGCCCTCCTCTGACCTGCTCCAATGCTTGCTCCAACCCATCATGCCATGGGTAAGCAGACTGACCCCAATCTTAATTGGATCTAGGCTGACTAACCCTTTGAAACAATAATACAATAACTTGGGAACGTGCACTGAATGTGCCTCTTTGTTATTGGCAGGCAGCTGTTCAGCTGTGATTCATAAATCCTCATCAGATGAAGAGGAGCCACAGCACAGACTAGTTTGGTCAGTTCAGTTATAAAACACCTGCTTGTAGCCAGGGATTGGGCAAGTTGCTATCACAGAAGTCTAATGCTGTGGTTGAGTTAGCTGTTGTAGTTTTTCAAAGGTATGCTATGGATTGCTTAGAAAGGCTGTTTAAGTAGAATGAAAGTTTTCAGATAATGCATTAGTGCTTTTTTTTCTGCTGGAGACACACAATTAAACATTAACCCCCTGCATTATCTTATCCAAACACAGAAAATATTGTGGATTGACATGGCACAGGCAGGGCTAAAATATCCAGGGAAACTTTGTTGGTAGAGCAGTGCAAAGGCAAAAGTCTACTTTTAGTCCTGGGGCCCCAATGCAAGAAAGATGTAGAACTGTTGGAGAGAGTTCAGAGGAGCCACGGAGATGATCAGAGGGCTGGAGCAGCTGCCCTACAAAGAGAGGCTGAGGGACATGGGCTTGTTCAGCCTGGAGAAGAGAAGGCTGTGGGGGGAGCTCATTGCAGCCTTCCAGTCCCTGAAGGGAGCAGAGAAACAGGAGGGGAATCAGCTTGTTCCAAGGGGAGATAATGGCAGGACAAGGGGGAATGGATTAAAGCTAAAGGAAGGAAAGTTTAAATAGATATTACGGGGAAGTTTTTTACAGAGGGAGTGGTGAGGTGCTGGAACAGGCTGCCCAGAGAGATGGTGGATGCCCCATCCCTGGAGGTGTTCCAGGCCAGGTTGGATGGGGCCCTGGGCAACCTTGTGTACATCCAGGCCTGGAGGTTTGTGGCCCTGCCTGTGTCAGGGGGTTGGAACTCTGTGATCCTTGGGGTCCTTTCCAACCCATGCCATTCTATGATTCTATGATTTTATGACTGAAAAGTAGGGGGTGTTTCAAATTAAGAGCAATGTAGAGTTCCATTGAGTGGAGTGAGTCTACATTCCTATGGTGAAGATGATCTCAGCAAACAGTTCATGGAGATGCATTGCATAGACACATGTAGATGTCAACAAATGCAGACTTACCTAACAGATTGTTTGATTCTCTGTTCTGCTAGAGGTAGTGCTTTTTCAATTCACATTCTTCCATTACCTGTCTAACATCTTACCCTTCTCACCCCCTTCTCCCAGTTCTATTTACTGGCAGCACTGACCTTTTCAAGCACACAGGGGTGGGCCCTGCAATCTACAAAGACAGAAACAGTTAGATTTAAGTGTAAGGACTGATCCTTCAAATACATCCTTGAATACATCTGTGTTCTGGGGTTTTTTGCATAATCATATGCAGCAAAAAGATAAAGATAATATGTAATAATAAAAAAAAAGTGTAAACAAGGAAATATTTAAGCAAAAGAATATAAAAATTGCAAGGAACCATTTGACAGTCTTGCAGATCTCTCTGGAGGCTCTGATGATCTTCTCTAGTCTCTTCTGTAGACTTACTTTAGTGATTTACTCATAGGATAGTGAACTTTAACAGGTTGAGGTGCATGTCCAAATGCAGATGCTAAATGAAGTCAAACTATGCCACTATAAAACATTTCACACTGACCACTTCCCCAAGCCAGCTCCAGAATTTTGAGCCTGATCAGGTGATACAAGGATAGTAACAACGGATTTCTGGTCTTAAAAGTTCAGAATTTGTACTTGCAGTTTGTATTCCTCTGTATTCACCCTAATTCTGACATCTCTGCTCTACAGTAAATGTATGGAACTCATACTCCAAGCACAACTATAGGTTGGGTGGAGAATGGATTGAGAGCAGCCCTGAGGAGAAGGACTTAGGGGTGCTGATTGATGACAAGCTCAACATGAGCCGGCAGTGTGCTCTAGCAGCTCAGAAGGCCAACTGAGTCTTGGGCTGCATCAAGAACAGTGTGGCCAGCAGGTCAAGGGAGGTCATTCTGCCCTTCTGCTCTGCTCTCATGGGACCCCACCTGGAGTACTGTGTCTAGCTCTGGGGTCCCAAGTACAGGAAAGACATAGAGCTGTCCAGAGGAGGTCACAAAGGTAATCAAGGGGCTGAAGCATATCTCAAAGGCTGTGAGAGTTGGACTTGTTCAGACTGGAGAAGAGAAGGCTCTGGGGTGACCTATTTGTGGCGTACGAGTACTTCAAGAGGTCCTATGGGAAAGTGGGAGAGGGACTGTTCACCAGGGAGTGTAGTGACAGGTCAAGGGGCAACGGCCTCAAACTTAATCTGGGTAGGTTCAGATTAGATGTTAAGAAGAAATTCTTTACTCTGAGGGTGGTGAGGCACAGGAACAGATTGTCCAGAGAGGTTATGGAAGCCCCATCCCTGGAGGCATTTAAAGCCAGGTTGGATGGAGCTTTAGGCAACCTGGTTAATGATGGTGTCCCTGTCCGTTGCAGGGGGGTTGGAACTAGATGATCTTTTTAGTCCCTTCCAACCCAAAGCATTCTATGATTCTGTGCTAAAGCAGTATCTGCACTTTCACTTGTCCATGCAAAAATATCCCAGAACCAAAAATCCTCCACGACATGACTGTGGTTTGTATAATCACACCTAATGTAACTAATTAACTAAATGCACTACTCACATTGACCTCTCTTTTTGCCCACATTAATACCTGTGAATCCCTCAACATTTTATTCTTTAAAGGCACAGCCAGCAGTAAAATTTTATGTCCAGGGAGAATATTCTGTCTCAGCTTTTTGACTGTTGGAAGGTATCCAGAGCAAGAGATGTTACTTTTTTAGGGTACCTAAAGCAATGATATTTTTGTGATAGTTGATGAACCTTGGCACCATAAGGTACACAGAAGTAATAATGGAGGACAGTAGCTTTGTGCATATGGAAAGACCTATAATAAGAAAAGTCTTGAAAATGTGGGAACAATTCATTGCCAGGGCTATGTCAAAGCTTCACAGAGGCTTCATCCAAAACTGCAGCAGGAGCCTTACATAGATCATGCATATTAAAGCTTTTTCTGACTCTACTCCCAAATCCAGACCTGGACCCAAATCCAGATAATATTCATTCAAATGAGTTCTATGAGACTCGGTACTTCAGGCCTTTAAATTGGAGCAATTAGATATACTAATTATGAACCTGCTTTGGCAGGGGGGTTGGACCCAATGATCTCTGGAGGTCCCTTCCAACCCCTATGATTCTGTGATCCCATTCAGGACTCAAGTTCTTGCTTATACAGCACGCATTCCCTCAGGATCCTCTTAGGATCAACTTAGGCTAAGCCTTAGGATCAACAAATTTATTACTGCCCATCCCTAAAATATTTATTGCTGGTTTAGCCTCAGTTTCAATCTGACCCGAATGTGTGTGGTCATGGTTTGCAGAAGGCTTAGGACAGCTTTCAAATTCAGCCCTCACCATGAACAAATAATTCGGAGTTTTTCATTACTGGTGGCAGGAGAAAGAGATAATGCATCATAGAAACATTGCTATTCCCCATTGAAAGCTGTTGACTACAGCACGCCTGGAAACTGAAATGACATTGCTGAAGGTCTCAGCCATTCCCCAGAGCCAGGAGCCTGTCTAAAATGTAACTTGCCACCAAAGAAAAAGCTACCTTAAGAGAATCATGGAGATGTTGGACAAAATCCTTTGGCTGCAGTCTGCTGCCTTTTGAAAAGCCTGATGGAAATATTTGTAGGGAAATGAGGCCATGGAGAAACACTTGTTTTCCAGGCAATCAGAGACCAGGAAAATCATCAGCATAAAGCTATTTGATATGCCTGGATGAAATGAGAAATAAGTCACAACAGTGGGACAGACTATCAGACAAGAGGCCAGAGAATAGCAAAAGAATTGTGTCACTTCTCATGCTGAGAAAACAAGCTGAACCCAACCTCTCGGTGTGTTTAAATCACAGTGTTTCCATGCAGAGGCAAGGATTAACTGTTCCCTTGCAGCTCCTCAGTACAGCACGCACGTAATCCTTCCACTGCCTCATATTAAAGATCTTATCTCTTCTATAGCTGAGGGTCAAAAGTTTAGTGAAATTAACTTGCCAGAATATTGTCCTTGTATTTATGGGTGGAACCATCATACCTGAGCTCCAGACGTAACTTCTGGAGCACATAGCTGGAGTCACATCTAACAGGGCTGTAGCCCTCTTCTCCTTTCTTGCCCTGTCTGCAGGAGTAGAGAGGAATACAGGGAAGGTGAGAAGACCTCCTGTTCTGGATATTGCAGTGTTACAGTCATAAATCAAACCTTTTCTTGAAGCTGGATCTATCATTCACAGTATAAGCATGGAAACCAATGCTGTAGGCACTGGAGGTCTTTAAATGTAGAGTTGCTCAGCACATTAAGCCCCTTGCAGCAGCCCAGATTCTTGCATAATTGAGTAGATACAGGAACAGAGGATTCAGGATCACAAATATTTCTGTGATACCAAAGGCTTTCTTCAAAAATTTAATGATGCCTACAGAGGTGAGCGATGATCTTGAAGGTCTTCTCCACATTGATGATTCTATGATTCTTTTCTTTCTCAAAGAGTAATTTTCGGTGCTCTCTGCAGATGGTCAGATTCTACATTTACCTGTTTGCCTTGGGGTTTTGCATCAGTGTGGGATCCACCCAGGCTGAGTTACCAGAGATCACGCTCATAATTTCAATGGTGAATGGGATTTTTCTGATCAAAAGAACTCCTCTCAGTGTTTATCTGGTGACAGGGTATACTGAAGGAATTGGCAAGTGCCTTGGGGGGCTGTGAAAGTACTGTTCTCAGCCTAATTTGAATGCAGTAGCTCAACTGAAGGAGAACATCACTCTGCTGTGGCTTGTTTTACAGGTTAGCACATATCAAACCCACAGATATGTTTTGTCTAGCATGATGCTTTCTGAACTAGAACTTTACAAATTGACCCATTTTGAGCTCCTAAGAAGCTCCATCTCTTTACTGTCATGGCTGCATCAGAGCCTATTTCAGGGTTTTTTTTCTATTATGACGTGCCACTGACTGGAAGTGGTGCCTTTTAGCTCTATGGAGGTCATTCATTTAGAGGCAAATTGAATCTCTGAGATTCCTCCTGATTTAATAGCTGCTTATTCAAATGCTACAGTCCTGCAAGTAAAAAGGCAACTGAAAGATTTCTCTTCTCACCTTGTTTCAGCAGCTAGAAAAATAATAGAGAGACATGGGAACAGAAATCCATAAATACTTGGAATTAAAGCCAAGTATTGTCGCATCAAAGGCCATTCCTTTTAATTCACCAGTTCCCAGAGGATTATTCCAACTGCTTCGTGTATGACCCAGCTTCTCTTTGTGCAAATGATTCAGCCCAAGAGGAAATTTTAGATGACATTTATTATTTACACTTTTATATCCCTTTGGAGATGTCTTCCCTTTCCACTGTGGCCCCACTTCTTTGTTTTAACTTGTGTCCCAGCTTTCTCACTGTGCTGTCCCATCATGACTGTGAGAGACAGAATGGAGACATATACATCAGACTAGTGTTTTGAGGAGTGCAGGAGAAAAAAAATATAATGGAATAGCTCATCTGTTGAAATTTAAGCTGTAACTGGGTGTGCTAAAGTCTTCTCAGCATTTGTCAGAGAAGCAGCTTGTGTTTTCATGTAGAATTTCTTCCCAAAGGATTTTGTAGTAAAGGTGATTTAGCAGGCAGCACTCTTCCCTTATTCAGTCACAGTAAAATAATATTTTCTGGACATAGTGTTTTCATGATAATATAAGACCACGCTGTTCCTACTCTGCAGCCAGTCTGCCTTTTTTTTGTCATACATTTCACAATTCCTTTTGCTTTCCCACAGGTATGGATAGCAGTGTTAAGTTTAGCTCAGAGGTGGGCTGTCGAGAGGGGTAAGAGCATGCAGATGAGGAAGAGTGTAAAGTTACCTAAGAGTACCTCCCAATTATAACTGAGTGCAAAATTTTTTCCCACTTTATGAATCATTTCAACAGCCTAAATAATTTCAACATTTTAACAGTCACTTCAATCATTTCAACAGTCTAAATCTTCCTGCCCTTTCCAGGAGTAACCCATGAATTTCAGTGTTCCTGAGTGAGAAGTAAAAACACCTTATTCTCTTTACTTCAGAAGTGGAGAAGTCACAGAATCATAGAATGGCTGGGGCTGGAAGGGACCTCTGGACATTACCTAGTCTAAGCCCCCTGCTAGACCAGGATCACCTAGAGCAGCTTGGACAGGATCATGTCCTATCAGGTTTTGAATATCTCCAGAGGAGATTCCACATCCTCTCTGAACTGCCTGTTCCAGTGCTCTGTCACCCTCAAAGTGAAGAAGTTTTTTTCTTATGTTCACATGGAATTTTCTGTGTGCCAGTTTCTTCCTGTTGCCCTTCGTCCAATCACTGGACACCATTGAAAAGAGTCTGGCCCCATCCCCTTGACATCCATCTTTTAGATATTTATAAGCATTAATCATATCCACTCTAGGTTTTCTCCAAGCTAAACAGACCCATCTTTCTCAGCTTTCCATCGTACAAAAGATGTTCTTCCAGTCCCCTCAACTTCCTCATAGCCCTCTGCTGGACTTTTTCCAGTAGTTCTTTGACTTTCTTGAGCTAGGGACCCCACACTGGGCACAGGACTTCAGATGAGGCCTCATCAGGGCAGTGTAGAGTGGGGGAAGAACCTCCCTTGACCTGCTGGCCATGATCTTCTTACTGTACATCAGGATACCATTGGCCTTGTCCATGAGGGCACATTCCTGGCTCATGGAGAGCTGCTTGTTCACCAGGACTCCCAGGTCCAGCAGAGTTGCTTCCCAGCAGGTCACCCCTAACCTGTCCTGATGCCTAGGGTTATTCCTCCCTAAGTGCAGGACCCTACACTTTCACTTATTGGATATCACTTGGTTCTTCTTTTGCCCAGTTCTTTAGTCTGTCAAGATCTTGCTGAATGGCAGAATCAGCAGTAACTGGTGTACTGTCCACTCCTCCCAGTGTGTATCAGCAGCAAATTTCTGAGGGTACATTCTGTCCCCTCATCTAGGTCATTGATGAATATATTGAACAAGATTGGATCCAGTATCACTTTGGGTTATTCTGGAGGACCAAGTTGACCTTTCTTCTTTTCTTTTCTTATTTACTGTTACATAATGACACCCTCTGCTCCTACAGAGCACACCTGGCCATCCTAAGAGACATTCAGGCTCTTACATCTTCCATGTGAATCTCCCTCAATACTCCTGAAGAGCAACTGTTGAGATACCTTAACTCATAGCCAAGGTGAGTTGGACTTGACCTAAGTACAGGTCTCACTCTCACTGATGGATGAGGTAGTTCCATGTGCTCGATACTTTAATAGGAAGTCATTAGGAAATTACTCAACTAACTTTGTTCCTCATCCACTACAGAAGACCAGGCATTATTTGTAAAATAGTCCACTTTTCATGTGTTGATATCTGAACTGACAATTTTTTCCACAACCATGCTCCTTTTCAGAGAAACTGTGTTTCTGGGAATGATATGTAAGATTAGACATTTTTAATGATAATTTACAAATCTGCAGCACCTTTTAGCCAATGACAGTAAGATGCTTGGTTTCCAGTTCCAAAAGAAAGGGAAAAAGAAAGAGGTGGAGAATTTACTGCAGATTGATTTGGCATTTCACCAAAGATCATTGCAGATGGGTATTCCAGAGCCAAGGACAGACTCTACTGACGTATAGGAGAGACTACTTAGTAGTAGACTAGCCATACCTAGTAGAGTCTACTAAGTAGAGTGTACTCTACTACGTATGACTCCTTGACATCAGCAGGAGATGCATCTAAAGTCCACAGGCCTGAACTGAAAATCAACATGGACTGTTCCAGCAGACCAGCATCTGAGGAGGCAGCATGTGCATGTGTCTGCTGGGCCAGAGCATAAAAAATGGTTGTGGCTACATTGGCACTCTCATAAAAAGAGTAGTTTTGTTGCTGTTTGGAACAAAGCCAAAAAACCCTGTCAAATCCGAAGGAAATATTTCAAGTCACTCAGTGCTTTGAACTGTGGAAATGTTTCAATGAGGCTTTTTTTTTTCTTTGTGTAAAATGAAGAAAATATAGAAATTGGAGTCTGTTTCAAGCATTAAATATCCTTTTCGTACAGGGAAAAATTAGAAAACTATTATGCTGCCTTTTCAGTTCCCTCTGCTCTTTTTTCCATTGAAATTTCAAACACCCTTCAGGGTCTTTACTCATTCATAAACCCAGGAAATTGTCACTAATTTAAAAAGCAAACTTATCAAGGAAATGTAAGAGAAGCATTCACACACTTGGTAACCCAATATCTCAGAGTCTATTCTATCTAACAAGGGACTATTCTCATTTACCAATAATTGAAGGAACTGCAATCTAACATAGATGATTTGGTAAGTATGATTTGGAAGCTATCCAGCCTGGCATGGGATGGAAACACACATCCCCAGTGCTGTCTATTGCAAAGTATCACTGCCGTTTTGATACTGCAGCCTTGTATGAAGGCATTGATAGACATTGCAATAATAGCACTTTGAAAACGATAAGTGGCACATTAAACTCTGCTCCAGTTCCTTAGATTCCAGTGATAACAAGCATTCACAAACAAATATTAGTTACGAAGATGCAGCACAACATGTGCCAGGAAATTATAGACAGAAAAATCAATCTCTTCAAATGATGTGTATGCAGCACGAACATGAGCTCTAAAAGTCAGAACTCCTGGTTTTATGCCTGAAATGTTGTGGCAGAAGATAAAGATCTTATCACTTGATGACATGAGAAGTGCAACTTTTTAAGAACACATTTTTGAACCCATGGACGAAATGCCAGCGTTTGTTTTTGGATGAAGGAATTCAGTATTCACTCTTCTGGATCTGAAAACTGATGAGAGAGGAAGATACTTACAGTAGATGTGATAATCCACTGGTTTGTGACCGGTAAATTCTGAGTGTTACCCCTATTGGTAATGTTTGTAGAGCCTCTACTTAATGGAAGATGAATAAAAGAAAGTTTTCAAACCTTCCTGGACTCTACTGAATGGCTCAGTAAACTTCTGAAATTATAATTTGCCGATGCTTTTCAAAATGCCATACACAGGAGAGAGGGAGACAGACCCAGAAGGATAGTTAGTGAGTGGAATAGGTTACTGGGGGAGATGATTGAAGAATCTCATTGTGCTGCAGTTTTACTGACATTTCTTTCTATGGAAGGCAGCCTGCCATCTCAGCATTTCTCCTCTTCTTGAAGTGTCTTATCTTCTCAGCCATGTGTTCATACGCTGTGTTAATGAGCATGATATATAATACATTTCACATAGAGCCAATGCAAGCCTGATTTACAAAGGATGGGGTGAAAACCTGCCTTTGTGATGGGATGTGAATCCTAATGTAGCAGAATTTTCTGCAAATGCTATATAGTTGTAAATAATGGTAGAAGGATAAGAATAGACAAGTCAAGCCACTACCTGAGAAGCATCTTAATTGACTCTCTAAGTACAAACAAGCAGCAACACATGTTGCTTCTAGTGAGTTCAGCTGGGCAGATATTTCCATGGTTTTTGCCCAATTTGTATGAGCTACAGTGGTTATGGATTATTGTTTTATCCTTCAGGAATTACAACAATTTAAGAGGAAAAGCTAGTCCCACCTCTACTAAGATCTGCTTAGATACAACTGAATCGTTTTTAGACCTTTTGAGCAGGTTGTGTTGTGAAGTCTACTGAAAAATAGTCTTCCCTGAGCAGAACAAAGACAGGGGCATTCAGCTATATTCAGACCTAATACAGGTTTATGGATCCTGGGGATAGGGTGATGGGGAATGGATTCCCTTCCTCCTATTTCTCCACTTCGGTTGTGCCTTTATTTTTCCAAGTGTATTGAAATCACTCTTGTATTCACTATTTCAAATGTAGGACCATCCTGAGCACTAAAATTCCTAAGGATCTGTTTACCCTTTGATTTTTTTTTAGATATATATGTTTTTCTAAGACCTTAAAGTGAAGTTTTAACAACTCAGAGCAACTTGAGATATTGAGCTACTCTTTCCCCTTTTATTCCAGAGTATTTTGTCTACCACTGCAAGTGATGTTCTTTCCACTAAGAGAATGAGGCATTGACATTTGGCACCAACAGATGTGTTCAGCTCTTCATTTCTTGACAGCAAGACATGCACCTTTTGTAATAAGTCAGTAAGTTAATTTCCTTGATTTACAATAGCACAAGATCTTACTAAACATCGTCTGGGGTGACCATAAGGAGAAAGGGCAGGGGAGATCTTATCACCTTTCCACCTTGCCACTGTCCTTTCTTCCAGTGCCTGGTATATCTCTGTGCATTGACTAAACTTTTGTACAAATTAGGGCATGATATCTTCTAATTTTATTTTTGGTTTACATTCTAGTCCATCATGAAGGTGTCAGAGAATTCTGGAACACATGAAACAATAAAGAATGTAGCGTCCAGATACCCATTTAAGCAACAAATATTTGTTCAAGAAATACCATGGAGCTGCTCAAATTCTTTGGAACTGGGCATTCCAGAGGGCCCCACTGATAAGTTTCTGCAATTAGTCACAGGATTGCCCAAGTCAGAGCATTGAAGCAGACCTTGCACCGGATAACCTGGCTTG
>VZTU01023850.1:92220-133878 GCA_013400835.1 Zapornia atra
CACAGGATAACCTGGCTTGAATATCTCCTTTAGTCAATGTACTAGGCCTGGTTAGCATAGAGTTAATTTTCTTGATAGCAACTCGTATGGTGCTGTCTTTTAGATTTTTGACTGAAACAGTGCTGATAACACACTAGTATTCTAGCTTTTGCTGAGCAGCCTTTGCAGTCCACCAAAACTTCTCTGCTATTCATTCTGCCCTCCCAGTGAACAGGCTGGGGGTGCACAGTAGGCTGGAGGAGATATAACTGAGCAGGTGACTGAAACTAACCAACGAGATGTTCAATACCATATAACATCAGCAATAAAAGCTGGGGGAAGAAAGAAGGGATCATATTCAGAGTTATGGTGATTGTCTTCCCAATAGATGTCATGCATGATGAAGCCCTGCTTTTCTGGAAATGCTTAAATATGTGCCTACCAATGGGATATAGTGAATGAATTCTTTATTTTGCTTTGCCTGCACGTGCAGCTTTTTCTTAACTTAATGATTTGTCCTTGGCTTGATCTACAAGTTTTCTAACTTTTGCCTTGCAGATTCCTTCTTGCAGGCCACTGCTGGAGGAGTGACTGACCAGTTCTGTACGTCTTAGCTGCTTACTGGGGTTAAACCATGACAGAAGAAAAACCCCAAAACAAACACCCACCCCCAAAACAAACAAATAAACAAACAAAAAAAACCCCAAACCAAACAAAAGCCAAAAAGTAGTTTCCAGTTAAGGATTATGGTTTAGGGAATTCTAATTTTTACCAAGGAAAACACAGTACAGAAAGGATATTAATAAACTGTGGTGAATTCAGTGAAGGACCATCGGGAAGTGGCATTTGCCTATTGCAGAGAGGCTGCAGGACCACGGCTTGTTCAGCCTAGAGAAGAAAAGGTCAGCTTTGGGAGGCACCTAACAGCAACCTTTGATACCTACAGGGAGATTATCAAGGAGACAATCAGATTCTTCATACCTGTGCATTAAAGGAGAAGTCACAAGAGGAAACAAGAGACATTAAAAACGGATATAAGGATAAACTTTTCCACAATGAGGTTGACCGAAGAGGGCAAAGTCTGCATCCTTTATTCAGACCTGACTGAATGAAGAACTGGACAGCCTGGTATGACCTTGTAGCTGACCCTGCTTTGAGCAGGAGGTTGGGCTAGACATCTTCCAGATCCCGACCAGCTGGAATTAACCTGTGAGTCTACTATTGAATATAGATACTACAGTCTCCCACCTACCTTTCAGAGTGCAGGAAAAGGTATTTTAGATGAGGAATGATGGGTTTGATAACTAATATCAACCACCGCTCTAAAGCAAGTTTTCAAGACTCTGGGTCTTAGCTGCTGTTTCTTTAGCCTTATTTAGAGACCGAGCTCTCAGTTTCCTCAGGGTTTATTGAAACAGAGATGAGAACAAATGATAGCCATTAAAAGCTGAAATGTTCCAGCTTGCTATGATTCAGTCAACTACTTCTATGACAAAGTACAGCTTCCACACTCAGTCAACAGCTAGGACCTCATTTTTCTGAGAATTGTCCTTAGGATCACACAGGCCAAGTTTTTCATCAACACAAGCCTAAACTCTTCATGTAAGACTCATCTCTGCCTCAGAGTGGGATGGCATTTAGAGAAACATAGGGCACTTCTTCCAAGGTCATTTTGATCCAGGGTCCCTAAATATAGAGCCTGAATATCTATGCCTTGATACTGATGTGTACTAAGCATTGTTTGTACCCCAGTAGTAGTGTTTCTAGGAAGCAAAACCTTTCAAAGTTCTACAAAGTTCAGTATCTGAATAAATAAATTATGTATTTTTAAAAAGTGGCTGTGTTTCAGCTGGATTGCTACAAAACTGAAAGTTAAGCTGGTTCCATTTGGGATTTACTTTCCTGCTTTCTTCACTGGTATTGGAATGTTTTGCTTCATTTTCAGCTTGCTAAAGTACTTCAGAGAAACCTTTTCAGCTAGACGACCACCAAAAAAATTCTGGTAGAAAGGGGGAGTCAAAGCATTTTCCTTCCATAGGAAATAGGTAGATATTTTCAAAATGTTTCGATGGTAAATTTGTACCACAGAGCACAAATTTATTTACTAACTAAAAGGGAATGACCAAATTCAACCTAATTCAAACAATTTAAAGACCAATTTTGATGTTTTTCAAGATCCATTTTTCTCAACTAAAAAAAAAAAGAAATTAGTGGAGAAACCCCTCAAAACCAAACAAAACCCCAAAACCTCCGTTCAGATAAGGTCAGGAAGAGTTTACCAAAAGATTTGTTTAATGCTCTGTTGCAAAGAGCTTGCCCAGTAATCTTGTTAATAACTGAAAAAGCCTAAATATAAATAACCCAAACTCCTCAGAGCACCTTCAAAACCTTGCCTTTGTTGACATACAAAGGCTAATCCGTTGCAAAATCTTACAGTTCCCTTACATAGGACCAGCTTGTGTCTTAGTTTAACAAGACTGAAAATTTGACAAAAAAGCCCCAGAAGTCTTTTGAACTCCTACTGAAGAATATGAACTTCCTTTCAACAATTACCAGGAAGTGAATTACTATCATAGAATCACAGAATCATAGACTGGTCTGGGTTGGAAGGGACCTCAAGGATCAGAGAGCTCCAATCCCCCTGCCACAGGCAGGGCCACCAAACTCCAGGCCTGGAGCTACACAAGGTTGCCCAGGGCCCCAGCCAACCTGGCCTTGAACACCTCCAGGAATGGGGAATGCACTATCTCTCTGGGCAGCCTGTTCCAGCACCTCACCACTCTCTCCGGAAAGAGCTTCCCCCGATATCTAAGCTAAACCTTCCTTCCTTTAGCTTCAATCCATCCCCTTTGTCCTGCCATTGTCTGCCCTTTTAAAAAGTTGATTCCCCTCTTGTTTCTTTGCTCCCTTCAGGACTGGAAGGCTGCAATGAGGTCCCCCCACAGCCTTCTCTTCTCCAGGCTGAACCAGCCCATGTCCCTCAGCCTCTCTTCATAGGGGAGCTGCTCCAGCCCTCTGATCATCTTTGTGGCCTCCTCTGACCCCTCTCCAACAGTTCCCCATCTTTCTTGTGTTGGGGCCCCAGCTCTGGACACAGGACTCCAGCTGGGGCCTCAGGAGGGCAGAGCAGAGAGGGACAATCCCCTCCCTGTCCCTGCTGCCACCCCTCTTCTGATGGAGCCCAGGATCCCATCACCCTTCTGAGCTGCAAGAGCACACTGCTGGCTCATGTTAAGTTTCTCATCCACCATGACACCCAGGTACTTCTCAGCAGGGCTGCTCTGCATGAAAGATGCTTTCAACAGAAAAAAAATAGACAACAACCTGAGAAATTTGGTTTCCCCAACATATGAAAGCCAGTAGAGCTTGCTGTATTATACCATCCCACTCCATCTTTACAGGGTTTTTAATGCAACTTTTTATTATTTATTTACATGCACATTAAACTTTTCTCAGAATTTAGGGGAGTTTCTTTTAATGGTCTTTCTTGCCACATCATCTGCAGAGCTGTTCACTAGTAAGCACTTGTTAAACAACCTTCTCCCACGTGTAACACAGCAATAAACTGCTAGAGAATGAGGTGGTAAATCTTAATGCATTCTGAAAGAAATGGTGCCCTTGTAGGACAAGGGGAAATAAGAAAAGAAAAAGAAAAAATATATTTTGTCAGGTTCAATTTTTA
Source organism: Zapornia atra (assembly GCA_013400835.1). Lineage (NCBI taxonomy): Eukaryota > Metazoa > Chordata > Aves > Gruiformes > Rallidae > Zapornia > Zapornia atra. The sequence goes on from VZTU01023850.1 coordinate 95,882, forward strand.
TTAAGAACACCTATACTGGAATTTGGAAAATGAGGATCTCAGAAAATTGCTACTGTAATTTCTTTTTGATGATAAGCATCTGGGAAAAGGAGACAGGAAAAAGAATGCTAAACTGCAGGGAAACCGCGGGAGTATTTTGCTAAAACAGCCATTGATAGGAAATGATATGACCTGATGTTTAAACACCATTTGTCTTGGCAACTGGAGCATTTCTTTGTCCAGAAGACTCAGAACAAGTCCACATGGGAGTCCTGTGTCCAGATATGGGGGCCCCAGTACAAGAAAGATGGGGAACTGTTGGAGAGGGGTCAGAGGAGCCACGGAGATGCTCAGAGGGCTGGAGCAGCTCCCCTACGGAGAGAGGCTGAGGGAACTGGGCTGGGTCAGCCTGGAGAAGAGAAGGCTGTGGGGGGACCTCATTGCAGCCTGCCAGTCCCTGAAGGGAGCAAAGAAACAAGAGGGGAATCAACTTTTTAAAAGGGCAGACAATGGCAGGACAAAGGGGAATGGATTAAAACTAAAGGAAGGAAGGTTTAGATTAGATATCGGGGGAAGTTTTTTACAGAGAGAGTGGTGAGGTGNGGGTTCTATGGTCTATGATTCTATGGGGCTCAACAAGATTTCAAAGTGCAGTTGAAAAAAATGTATCCTGATGCACTGGTATGGGACATGTAGGATGAATAAAAATATATTTCTCTTTGCCTGAGCCCTCATTAACCTTCAGTATTGAAAACAGAACTTTATATCTTGAACTAAGGACAAAGAGCTGGAAAAAACCAAACCAAACCAAACTAAAAATCCACACACACCCAAAAAAAAAAACCACCACCCTTTGTTTTAAGGGACCAGTTGCCCCAGAATCCAGGGAAAAATGCAACTCTTAAGTGGAGCACAATGTCTGTGACCTGAAAAACAAGATTCCTAATTAGATTTCCACATGCATCTTGGAAAAGAAAGGGAGCAGCACATCCATTAGGGGAATATGAACCGTGCAGCTGAGGATGCCAAACCTGGATTTACCAAAGGGGAAAAACAAGAAGCGCGGATGATATTTCTCACTAGAGAAATGTCACGAACTCATCAGTTTATTGCTTTCTGGCACTGCTTTTAAGCATGAAACTGTGGTTCTTGAAGATACCTCTGTAAGTATCAGAGCCAGCTGAAGTGTCCTCATTGTGCTGGAAAGCATCCCTTGACGCTGTGTGTTTGATAAAAAGCAGAGAGGAAGAGATCAACTTCAGCCAGCTGACTGATGCATCTTCCTCAATCTTAAAAATTTGTGATTAATATTTCTGCTTTTCGAAATTTCATGTCAGAAAACCACAGGAATGGATAAAAGCTTCCATGTAATTAGACTCTTTGGATTATCTCTTCTTCTGGACACACTGTTTTCAAATACCTCTAGCTAAGTAAAACAGCTAGACATAGAGACAGTCTGAGTTGTAGCAGAAAACAAAACTAGGTAAACTGCTGTAAGAAGTCTGTTTCCTCCCTACCTTGACAAATCCATCCAGTCAACATTGCTCTATATTTGGAGCATTGGCAGGAATCAGTATCATTATTCATTATCTTGCAGATCTGTTTCTTAATAAAAGTGTAAAAACTTACTCCTTGGGCAAAAGTCTTTGGTGATTTAATCGGACTATTTCACTAGAAGAGTCGGACACTTCAAGGTCAAACTCTCTTATTATCTAGCGCCCTGTTTATCCTTTAATCATTTGAACTCTTCTGAACCAACCTGATCAATACACAGTTACTGAAAAGCACAACTAGAGTTGATTGTGTAGAAACGAGAAGGCAGAGTTGAACTAACTTCAATGACATTTAAGGAACTACAGTTTGTCTACCTACAACCTTGTCACCCCTTTTTGGGTGCACAAAGAGGAAAAGCTGCATTTGTTTAGTGATTTAAGCAACATACTTTGAGTGTCTGAGTTAGGATGCTCCACGCTCCATTGCTGAGGTTCACAAGCTCTCTGGGGACTGTCAAGGGAGTTTGGAGTCACAGAATCACAGAATCGTAGGGGTTGGAAGGAACTTCAAGAGATCGTCAGGTCCAACCACCCTGCCAAAGCAGGGTCCCTAGGACAGGCTGCACAGGTCAACGTCCAGATGAGTCTGGAATACCTCCAAAGATGGACACTCTACACCCCGCTGGGCAGCCTGTCCCAGTGCTCTGTCACCCTCACTGTGAAAAAGTTTTTCTGCATGTTGGTGTGGAACTTCCTGTGCTCCAACTTGAAGGCATTACCCTTTGTCCTGTCCCCACAGATCACTGAGAAGAGGCTGGCCATTTCCCCCTGGGTCCCACACTTGAGATATCCTCATAGCGGAGATGCTCCAGGCCCTTAATCATCTCCGTAGCCTCCTCTGGACTCTCTCCAGGAGATCCCTGGCTTTTCTATCCCAGGTTGCCCAGAACTGGACACAACACTCCAGGTGGGGCCTGACCAAGGCAGAGTAGATGGGGAGGATCCCCTCCTTTGACCTGCTGGCCACACTTCTCTTGATGCCCCCCAGGATCCCATTGGCTCTCTTGGCCCCCAGGGCACACTGCTGGTTCATGGCCAACCTGTCGCCCACCAGGACCCCCAGGTCCTTCTCCACGGAGCTCCTCTCCAGCAGGTCATCCCCCAGCCTGTACTGATACATGCAGTTAGTCCTTCCCAGGTACAAGACTCTACTCTTGCTCACCAGCTTAGGTGCCAGTGCCTATATTAAATCCCATGCAAGTGATCTGCCAAAAGCCTTGGAACTGAGATTACAGAACCGCTGCAAAAGGACAAGCTGTCCTGCCCCCAGGATCTCTATACTGGCCCAGCATCTTGACTCACCACCTGGGCTCTGATCTCTAAATCCAAGCAAGAAGTTTTCGATTGCTCTGGAAACTGCCAGCTGGTTGCATTTGTATTTACAACTCACTTGCTTTTGAATGCTCGGAGGAAACATTTCTGCCAGTTTTTCTTTCGCATCAATATTTACAACTCAGTTGATCAGGGATGAGGTGGTTTATTTCAGGGTGAGTAATTATGCCAGGGACTTGGTACATGAAAAACTAATGAAAGGAGAAACTGATTCATTTATTTGATCTTTACATAGAGGTACAAAAAAATCCCACATGCTCTAATAAGGAAAAAAAAAAGTCCTGTTTAAAGCTTGTACTCACATTGTGAGGGTAATGCCTTTATCAAGGGCAGCACTGTATGCACAGTTTCATTCTTTGTTTCTCTACAGCATCTTCTATTGAGCACTCTCTAATGGATCCACCCATTCTCACATATGTTGTCCTCTCCTTCATGTGTTTGTGGATGATGTGGCAAAGAAAAACCACACAGGGAATTGGAACACATCTTCCTTCTTTTCCCCAACTGATAGAGCCCAAGAGCTCCATTCATCTCCGTGGCTCCAGCTACTCAGTTGAACTCCATTTTTTGAAAAGGAGTTATTTAATAAGATTTTTTTAATTGGTTTTCTCTTGGTTTTGCATGGAACAAATTAAACCCATAATGTGTGCAGATAAATGTACTGCTACCCCAGGGCTGGTATATCACACAGTGAGATGTTCTTTATTAAACCAATTTTTCTTTTTAAATCACCTTCCTCAAAAGAGAGCTAGGAGAGAAAGAAGATGCTCATAAGCTAGCTTGGGGACACGCTCCCTGCTCTGTGCTACTGTCCATGGTGGATAAATATAAATGCACATGAGTGCAAGGGGAAGTGCTTGTTTCTTTGCCTAAGTTCATCTTCAATCAGAATGTATAAAAATAAAAGTCTTAGAGCAAGGCACATCTTCTACGGCAGTGCATGGAGCTCAACAGTCAAACTCCTACTGCAAAACCCAAGCATGGCTGGGGGCTTAAGTGCAACTATATCTGTGTTTTTTAAGGGACATCCAACATGACATCATTTTAATTGAGCCAGAACGGAGATATGAGCTAGCTCTATGACATCTGCATTGTCTATACTCTTCTGTGACCTAGAAAACAAGTTGCTAGCTTCTTGGGGCCACCGTCGTTAACAGTTTCTTTGTGTTTACCCTGATAGGCTGGTTCCTAAAATAAGGGCCTGATCCTTTTCCTCATAAAACCCAAGCAGGCACCACCTTGGTTTTAAAAGCAATGGTCCCTCTTTCAGGAAGCAGGACCATGAATAGGAGGTGGGATGCATTTAACCAAGCAAGGTAGGACCATCTTTGACAATAATCATGTCAATGTGGAAAGGATTGCTTTAAACTAAGTGGTATGAGCCACTTTTGGATGGTGGTAAGAGCTGGCAATTGATTGAGGAAATTGTAGATCAGGGCAGTAAGTACCTAGATTAAGGTGGTGCATGAAAGGCCCCAGGAAAGATGAAAACATAGAATCATAGAATCATAGAATGGTCTGGGTTGGAAGGGACCCCAAGGATCAGAGAGTTCCAACCCCCCTGCCACAGGCAGGGGCACCAACCTCCAGGTCTGGAGCTACACAAGGTTGCCCAGGGCCCCATCCAACCTGGCCTTGAACACCTCCAGGGAGGGGGCATCCACCACATCTCTGGGCAGCCTGTTCCAGCACCTCACCACTCCCTCTGTAAAGAACTTCCCCTTAATATCTAATCTAAAAACATATCAGAAGATCATGCACTTCCCATGTTTGTGCAGAAATGCCTCACAAACAAGCAGAGAGAATGATCTGCCGCATGGTCCCCTCTGCTGCACACTGACAGCATCCCTCAAATAACACAGTGATGGTGGGACAGCTTGCAGAACTGTGTCCACAATGGACACTACAGGGTCCCCAGGAAAGGCAGGTAGGTGAGACCAGAGACTTCCAGAAGTCCACTCCTTCCTCCATATGTAAAAATTTGCAGTTCCTCTTAGGAAATTGCTGGTAGCCAATAAAATCATTCAAGACAGGCAATTTGTGGAAGATTGCACTCTTGCTTTACTGAATACTCAAAAGGGGTTTTGAGTTGTGACTTGAGAAGATAAGAAAGGACAGTGTTCATGGTCTTTTAATGCACACCGAATGCAGTTATGAATGTGATATGCTTAATAGTGTAGGAATGTGCCTACTTCCTTCATGGTCACTTGGGCAGGGGGATAGATCTTCATGAGGACCTTCTTTATGAGGAAAGGCTGAGGGAGCTGGTCCTCTTTAGCCTGGAGAAGAGGAGACTGAGGGGTGACCTTATTAATGTCTATAAATATGTAAAGCGGGAGAGTCAGGAGGACGGAGCCAGGCTCTTCTCAGTGATGTCTAGCTATAAGAAAAGGGGCAATGGGTGCAAGCTGGAGCATAGGAAGCTCCATGAGAATAGAAGGAGAAACATTTTCACTGTGAGGGTGACGGAGCACTGGAACAGACTGACCAGAGAGGTTGTGGAGTCTCCTTCTCTGGAGTGAGTGTGTTCCTGTGTGATTTAGTCTAGGTGATCCTGCCCTGGAAGGAGAGTTGGACTAGATGATCTTTCAAGATCCCTTCCAATTCCTTCCAATGTTCTGTGATTCTGTGATCCTTGCAGAAAAGCTCTAGAAATATGGACCAGAGACAAGATCAGGATGAAGGGTTTTCCTTTCCTGCTCAGATCACCTGCTAGGGAGGATTTTTCTCATTGTCCTTTTCTGCATCAAAGAAAGGCACTGTTGGAAGAGTTTGTTTCAAGCAAGAGTGGGTCAAGAATGAGAAATCAACGGAAGGGTGAAAAAAGAGAAAGCCTTGAGCAGCAAGAGACCAAGAGAAACTCTTCATTGCTTTCACCAGCTTTGTGTCCTGGTGGGTTGGCTTCCAGCAAACATGCAAAGAGCAAGAGGAGGCAACTGAACAACAGGAAAAGCAATGTCCCACCGCAGCTGCATCCTGCAATTTGATTAGCTGTCATGTCCATCTGTCTGTCTATCCTAAGGACACACTGTCCCACCATCAGAGTAGCTAGGTACGTGACTTCTACTGCACTTATCCTCAAGAGTTGTGTTGTAAGAGACATTTCTAAGCACAGAGAGATGGATGTGACTGAAGCAGGGCAAAGAAAACATCCACTTCAGTTGTTACTATCATTTTATGCCTGAAATTTTAGTTGTTTTCTCAAGAGAAACAGTAAAAGCAGGGGGAAAAGCAACTAACAAAGATAATGAGGAAAGATGAGAGGTCAAGAAAAAAGGATAAAGGGGGATGGGGCACCAAGAAATAAACAAACCAACCAGGAAACAAGAAGAAAGAAGACATTCACTAGTCAATGTTACGTGGCAAATAGCCAGGACCTGCACTACTGGACAGAGGTGTAGGACCCAGAGAACAAGCAGTTGAGAAAGGGAGAGAAGGGAGACAGAAGAGAGAAGGGGAAAATTAAAGCAGCAGCAAGTGAAAAATAATCAAAGATAAATAAAGTCGACACAAAAAACGACTTTCATTTTCTCTTGCAGGCACTCTAAAGTGTGTCGGACGAGCAGAGACTTTAATTTGCCTTCTTCCCACAGACTCAGCCCTGCTGATTCATTCAACTCGGCAAGGCTACACTGCTCACTAACCTATCGTACCAATTTATATGCTAATCGCCTTCGTTTGTAAATCAAGGCAATCTTCTTCAATGCCTCCCCCCCACCCTAAACACACTGGTGCAAAATGCTGTCCATCTCTGTACACAGGGCTGGGAATTGCCGACTCTGAGACACAAAAGACATCAAATCCTGAATAATTGGATCGTTGATGGAGTTCATCCTTGTGGATTAAGTTGCTGTTTCATCTCAGCCCCTCACCTGCTCAACAGGAGCCTTTCTAAAGAGTTTTATAATTAGTCAAGCTTGGGAAAGAAAAAAAATATCCCTCTTTCTTTTCCTCCAGTGTTCCCTGAATTCTTCTTCATGGGTCTTCTTGGAAGGACAAGCTGGGACAAGGCAGAGGCTCCGGCTTGTTTCTTAGACCCATTTTCCACTTTTGAAGGAGTCTACAGATATCTAAATAAGGCAAGTCTGGGAGGAGTCTGCCCATAATGTAGAGGACAGGTTGGAAAACCAATGGGACTGTTAAGGTTCCGGGTTATTTCCAGTCTTCTGGTGGAGGACTCCAGAGAGAAAAGCATCCTGATCTCCCCAAGGAAAGATGCCTTTAGAAAAAAAACAAGCATTCTGTCTTCTTAATAGAGGTTAGGATTGTGAGTCTGGGTCTCCTACAGCACATATTCTGTGGTGGGACAAGCATGCATGGTTACTTTGAAAAGAAAGTCTATCCTCTTCTTGACAAAGCTTTCACAACCACTGGATTTCTACAAGCTGGTGAACACAGGGTAGTTTGGTATGCAAAGTTTGTTACTTTGATTAATTATTACCAGTCCTTAACACTCCAGGACTCCTAGCCAAAGCATTTAGCAATCAATACTAAATAATGGAAGAAAGTTACAGAGCAGTCATGCAGTTTTACCTCTAAAAACAGCCCCACCTCTTTGTGGAAGCCCTTCCTTGAGTATATTTTTACCCAGGATGCTTTCTTGCTGACAGCTTTTGTGTCTTATGGCACCCAAATGGATGTCCAGTAATAGCTACTCCTGTACAGGCAGTAGAAACCCACTGCTGAGTGTCTAGACTAGACTTTTTCGACTACTGGTGTTGAGGATGTCCTTTGGGTTATTTTGACGCCTTTTCTCTTTTGAACACAGCAACATTAGAAATTCTGCATTAACAGCAATGGAGGTAAATGCTTCATGAACAGAAAAGGTGGAACAGTGACACTCACATGTCCCAGGCTACAGGTAAGGGTGGTGTGATCTAACCCTGTGCCTGATCACCATGGTGCCCTGTCTTCTAATGAGATATTATTCCTAATTATTTTCCATGTTGGTATTATTTCTATCTTAAGTAAGCCTGTGTGTTGATGCGGATTGTGGACAAGGTAGGAAATCTGGGGCCAGCTGCTAGACTGAGGCCACCAGCCTCAGGGGCTCAAGAGTCCTGGTTCCAGACTGGGGGAAGACTGGGACTTTGGGTCCAACTGCTGAATAAACTAAGCCCATCTGCTGGAGAGAGCCACATTGAATGTGAATACCATTACACCTACAATCCTGTTCAGCTGAGGAGGAGGAAGAGGCTGCAGCCACTCATGTTGATCATGTTTATGTGTGTTACATATGTTTATGAGGTGCTGATAGAGGCACTATTCTCTATGCTGAGCTGTATATCTGTCTGTATCTGTACTGTGTGTCCATCTGCTCAGAATACATGCTTACCTTCACTGTCATCTAGACATGAGGATACAGAATTGCACAGCTTTTGTGCTGGGGAAAGAGGGACACCTTGTCCTACAGCCCATTGGATGTGGTCACCTATTAACACCCTTCTCTTCTGTTGTGTCTCTGTTTTTAATTAGTCCATGTTATTATTTCCCCAGCTCTTTCCCAGGTTGGAATTACTGCACTGCCAGTTATAAACCACATCCTAACTTCCATCCTTAATTTTTCCATTTCTGTCTTTATAATCAGGGACTCTTATGTCATCAGAATCCTTTAGTTTAAACAGATTAAAGGAACCAGTCTCTTTCAGGCTAACCATGTGTTCTTGGTTCCTCTGAGCTTTTAAATAGCTCTTATGTATCCCTCTGCTCTGTGCATGACTGATTACACTGGTCTCACCTCTAAGGGGGCACCAGGAGCTTGGGCAGCCCCAGGACCACTTAGTGCTTGGACGCACACAGTCTTCCAGAGGAATCTTACCATGCCTTTGCAAAACGTCATCTCCTCTTCTTTACTGCTACTGGAAAAGTCTTTCCTGGTACCCACCAAGCTTGGGATTTTATTTTTCTCTGATTGATGACTGTCCTGAATGCATCCAAGTCTCTCTCCCTTGTCGTTCCCATCTGCTGAGCCTCCTAGGCTGCAGCATGATCTCTGTGCTTAGCTTGACCATATGCCTTCTACTACGAAATGTTACTCCAATCCTCTTTCCACTCTTACCAGGCATCAATGAGACACTTATGAGGCACTCTTACCAGGCATCAATGAGACATCATTCTCCTCAGATGATGTCTCAACCCTTTTCTGTATTCTCAACAAATAAATAAAATGTTTTTACTAGAAACCTTTTGTTGGAAAACATGACTTCTTTTAGTTTGTTTGTTCTAAGGCTTCAAAAATATATTAAATAAGACAAAATCTTCAACTTAACAGAGAAAATTATTATTAGCTAATCCAGCACTTTCCTTATCCATCACTCACACAAATTCTCATTTTCTTCAGCAATACTACAATGCAATAGCCTATGAGATGCTTTGCTGAGGATAGACAAATTCTGCTAATCACAGATCTAAGCTCAGGGAAATGAGTTGTTTTATTTAAGAAAGATAATCAATTATAAGGGAAAAGCAGTCTTTGGTTGACTACCTATGCAGTGTGATCCAATTTTTATTTCCTTTTGTCTTTAGTGGTTCTTATAATGGGTTCAGAACCCTTCCTGACACTAAATGGGGATGGCCTTTTGAGAAAGAAGTTTATTTGCACTGTCCTGGCCTAGCTTGACTGAGATTATCAATGAAGACAAACTTTAAAATCACTGTCTTTCATTAACAAACAGGTTTCAGCCCTGAAAAGCCAACCCTTCCCCACTTCAGAAGAGATCTTATTTCACTGACAGCAATTGCAACCCAGCAATTTCTTCTAGACCTTTGACCTCTTCCAGAAAATTCAGAATTAACTGAGAGGATTTTATACCTTGAATGGGTGGCCTAGACTTGGCCTAAACTTGGCCTATAGGACATCTGTGGAGGATCAAGCATTTAGCCCTTCTCTCTGCTACTAGATGTTCTATGCTCAAGTCAAGCTTCTCTGCCTTTTCTCTGTGCTCCTGTATTTCAAACAGGTTGCCAGCCCTTTGAAGAGGATGTGATCTCTTATTTCTCATGTAAATGCAAAACACCTACAAGTGATGGAAGCCTATGTTGACTGAGAAAAGCTTGAGTTAATACATTAATAACAAGCCCAAACATGAGCTAACACAAAGAAGCTGCCAATTATTTCTGACAACAATTGATCAAAGCCAAGAAACTCCTGATATGCATTAAGCGACCCTTTGATTGTCCATTCCCTGAAAACCCTCAGCCCACACAGACCAGGCGATGACAATTTGCTTTCAAGTTAATTTTATCTCCCAAATACGAACTCCCCTGCATTTCTCTTTCTTCCTGCAGAATTTGCCTCCTTCTTTCTCTCCTGCTTTAAAATCACTCCCAATATTTGCATAACTTTCTGTGGTCATTGTTCCACCTCCGGAGAGGTCGCTTGTCAAAGTACTGCCATGAAGAGTTGTATTTTAATTTTGAATTTCTATGGCTTTGAAGCTAAAATTTTCCATTAGATATAAAAAAAAAAGAGAAAAAAAAAACCCAGAAAAATAAAAAAAAAGATAAATTATCCACTGTGCTGTGTCCTGCATAAAGTACAGCTATGCTTTATGCTACCTGCAGCATCAGGTCACTTTGCAAAGCCTGTCAGAGGTATGGGAAATTGTGACCACGCTGGGTGCCCAACAAATTGGGGAAACCAAAACACGGGAAGATTAAGGGGTTTATGCAAAAGTGATGCAGGAAATCCTGTAACAAAGCTAGAAACTGTGTCTCTGTCTTGGGACTCTCTGCTCAGTGTCTGCTCCATAGCAAAATTCATGTTATCTCCTATGGTGATATCACCAGACAGGAACCTGAGCTCATTTTTCACCCCCATGCCCTGAGGTGTATGGTTTTCATGCCTGCCCTGATCTCTGCAGGAGTGCAACAACTTGCTGGGTTTAGAATTAAAACGTTCATTCACAGCTGGTCACCCATGGGAGGCAAAGAAGAACCAGTCCCATAGGATCAGGTAAGAAACACAGTTGTGCTCTTGTTTTGATTTGCTGAAGTTGGATTTTATTATCAGTCTGCTTGGCTGAAAAAATCAGTTTCCACCTTATAAATAGAAAAAAAGGAAAAAAATAAATTCAAACAAAACTCCACAGCCAATTAAAAAAAAAACCAAAAAAACCCCAAAACCACCAACACAAAAAAAGCCCACAATTAAAACCCAACAAAAAGCCATTGCAGATGTGCAGATCAGACAAATGCTACTGCAGTTAATTAATTGCTGCATCTTGCTTAATTCACATTCCCTTTCAGAAGCCCACTGAGCACATTTCTCACATAAATCATAGCTGCTCTCTGAGTGCCTTTTTCAAAATTTACCTGTGTGTTTATGGAGTAGTTGGTGTGTTCATGAGTGTGGATGCGTAATATATATATACAGATATATATATATATATATACAGATCTGTGTGTATATGTGTATACATGTGAAAGAGATTTAGGGTCAGAGTGCTGTTTTGCATCACATGACATTTTGCCCCATAAACACTGCGTAGGACATGGTAGTGATTCTCAGCACAGGGTTCTAAATACACCCTATATATACACCTCTCCTCGAGCAAGTGAAAATGCCAAAGCACTCCTAACCCTATCAGAAAAATGCTATTGCCTCTGCTAACAGAATCACAAGGTTGGAAAAGACCTTTAAAGATCATCAAGTCCAACCAATCCCATCCTAAGCTAAACCAGATCCTTGAGCACCTCATCTACCCATCTGTTAAACACATCCAAGGAAGGTGACTCAACCCCCTCCCTGGGCAGCCTGTTCCACAGCACCACAACTCCCTCAGTAATTTTTTTTTCTAATATCTAATCTGCCCCTGCCCTGGCACAGCTTCTTGCCATTTCCTCTTGTCCCGTCTCCTGTCACCTGGCTGAAGAGACAATCACCCACCTCTCTACAACCTCCCTTCAGGTAGTTGTAGGTGGTGAATAGGTCTCCCCTCAGCCTCCTCTTCGCCAGACTAAACAGCTCCAGCTCCCTCAGCTGCTCCTCAGAGGATTTGCCCTCCAGCCCCTTCCCCAGCCTGGTTGCCCTTCTCTGGACTCACTCCAGGACCTCAATGTCTTTCTTATGGTGAGGAGCCCAGAACTGGACACAGTACTCGTGGTGTGGCCTCACCAATGCCTAGTATAGGGGCACAATCACTTCCCTTGATCTACTGGCCGCACTATTTTTGATACAAGCCAGGATGACATTGATACAAGACAGGATGCTCAAGACACGTTGATTTTGATAATCAAGCAGTTATGTGCTTTCCTTTTGAAATCTGGATTAATTAACTGAAGTAATACCTTGGTGATGTCTTGTTTTCTGTCTGATGCTGTAAGCCTTTAAATTGTAACCTCCTTTAATGAACAAGTGTTTCACACTTGCCCAGCTGCTGCTGCTAACGGACTTACACAGCAGAAAATTTAATTGTACTGACTTATCTTTCTCTCAAATTTGGCCTTTTACCTGAAGGACCTAAAAGAATGGGAAGTGGTGGTAGTGAGGACACAGTCCTGGTTTGTCTCTGTAGATGTGCAGTCATCTAACACAAGCCTGGGTGCAGCACACTTGATTATTTCTTAAGTGAAATCTGCAAGGGGAAAAAGGAAATAAAATCACCCAAACCTTACACAGGTTTGCTCCCTGCAGACTGAGAGTCCCATTTGTCCTCTGTTTCCCCTCAAAATACATCTGTCCTTTCTTTTCCAATTTAGAAGTTAAAAGTACTCTTGCAAACTCCACAGGAGCCAGGAGATGTTGCTTTTCAAAGGCGCAAACAGCTGTGAAACAGCTGGCAAGTAGGAACCTGATCCAGGGCTATGATCCTGGGACTTCCTTTCTCAAGATGTCATAACACTTCTGGCTGTCATAGTGGCTTCATGCTCTCCCCAAAAGCTAAGTTTCTCTTTGCTATCATGCCAATGCCACAGGGGCTCTGTGACACAGAGTAGACGAGCAAGGCACACCTCCATGTGGTGGGGCTCCACAGAGGGTTGTTAGGGTGAAGGAAGGCAGTTCAGGTTGCATGGTTGACTTCTTTTGAGATGAACTGAAGACTGAAAAGTGACTGAAACCTGACTACCTCATTCCCCTGAGCCTCTTCTTTGGCATTATTGTCATAGCAGCAACTCAACTTGCTAACAAGCCAATGTAATGAGTGATGTTCATTACTCAGACATAATATGCATACAATCAGCAGCGAGTTTCTCTATTGGTGTTATTCAGCATCATGTCCTGAAAAAAGCTTCTTAGATTTTTAAGACCAGGAAGGAATGATTTTGCTCATTGAACATAAAGTCCTGCATGGCCAAAGCTTAGGAGTTGTGCTTGTCTTCCATGCTGTCATCTCTAAGGCTTAGTATGAAATTGGCCTATCCCAAGGTGCTCGCCAACATAAGGCAGCTTTCAGACTCAGAATCATAAAAACTGTTTGGAAAATCATGAATGAAAATAAGTTTGAGCAATCAACACTTGGAGAGGTCCTTCACATGGATCCCCTGAGGAGTCCTTACTCAGAAGCCTGTTGAAAGCTACTTTGAAGGTGTTTTCTAGTTGCTTGAAAGCTTCAAGGCAGACACGTCCCTGCGGAAGCACTGACCTCTTCCTGGGAGGAGAGGGGTGGGGAAAATAAGAAAAAATAACCCACAAAACAACAGTCATCTTCTTTCTTTTCTTCTTTGTTTAGATCTTGTCATAACAGGAGCTCAGGAATAGATACTCAGTTCAGGCCCAGACTCATCCTACCTCATCCTGAACACCTCAGATAGCAGTGCAGTGAGCCCAAGGACTCCATTCAGCTACAAAATAGATAGACTGCAGAGAGAAACTTCCTGCCCTTATCCCAGATCTTCCAGGAATGGTGTCTTGATCCATATGGCCCTTTTCCTATATGTTCAGCCCAGGGAAAATGCTTTGTATTCTCATTTTTCAGATTTTTCTTAATGTTCCAGTAAAAACATCTTTTCCCAGTATAGCATCCAAGAAGTGTGATTTCTCACAAGTGCAACGTGTAATTTATCCACTGCTGCAGCGTGACTGTGCTTCCTCCTTGTGAGACCATGGTGTAGGTGTTCTCTCTTTTGCCCCATGGCTATACCCTGGGGGGGCTAGAACAGGGGATCGTGGAGTCATAAGACAGTTCAGGGGAAACTTCAGGAAGCCTTTTCCATGCTGAGCTACCCTGGGACCTTCCCTTGAAGCCACACTACCTTATAACCACAATGCAAAACAAAAGCACCTCTATGTACACTGACCTCCTTCATCTATCCCCTCTGACAGAGCTGTTATTTACAGTCCCATGAACACAGCAGGGGTAAGTGCTCCCTCCTTTGAACTCCCTTTGATGAGAAGCAGCAGGATGTCTTGACCCATATCTAGGGCTGTGATCCAAGGTTTGGGCTCTCCTGCTCTCCCAGCCCATGTCATCATGAGGTGAGTGGTGGCTACTATTTCTCTTCTGTCTGCTAATGCTATAGGATCATGGTATGGGAGATGTAGGGTGAGATACACCCCTGTAGGAAGGATGGAGAAGCCCTGGGACTCACCATCAGGAGCTGCTGATTGAAGAAGGGTGGGATCATGGTTCAGACATGGGGACACCAGGCTAAGAGCCTCTGGGAAGCTCCACACCTGCAATATTTTCAGATGTTTCAGTATGTCCAATCCATTTCAGCCAGGCCAGAAGAAGTCATTACATCTGGGGATCTACTGGGCCATAAGGATCAAGGCTCTGCAGAGCTGCAGCCTTGGATCCTATTTGCCAGACCCCCAAGCCTCCTGCAGTCCTGCCTATAAACCTAAAAACTGTCAATCAGGTGATTGAGCAGAGTCAAGGAGATAAGGACATATTTTCTTGCTGGAGGATTTCAGCCCTTCAAGGGTAAGCACCAAGGAGGCGAATAATCTCTAGCTCAACTCATTTCTTGTAATCCTTCATGAGTGATATCCTTAAAACCCTTGTGCACTGAGCTGTGCTTGTGCTTGCAGCCTGCCTGGTAATGCAGGAGGTGGCAGGGAAGTCCAGGTGAGGTTGACATTGGCTTTCCAGGCATGTAGGCAGGGTAGCATCAGCATCACCCTGGTCCCATTGGAAACTATATCTCAGCACTGCTCCCTTCTACCAGTAATGCTGCTCGATCCATGTTAAACATTGCCCCCCTCATGTCATCTACTGGGATGGGGGTATTAAGGTTAGAGATACCTGCAGAAAATGAGGCTGAGCTGCACAGAAAAGGGAATTCCTCATGCCCTGGAAAAGTGCATCAGAAGGGGGAGTGTATTTTTTGGGGCATCAAGAACCTACAAAACTAAAAGCAAAAGGTGCACTCATGGGGCAAGTTGAGCCCCACATTGTGGCTCTTCCAGTGTAGAGAGCCAAGGTGGCAGCTTGTGGATCCAGGAGAGGTGTTTTCCCAGCACCCAGGCACGATGCAAACCCCACGTTGGGGGGTTGGGCAGGGGGAGCTTTTAAAAAGCAGACATCGCTAGAGTTTCCACCTCTTTTATTAGAAATAAGACACATTCATTTTTGTGCTCTGAAAACTGTACAGAGAGGAGAAAAAAAAAAAAAAAAGAAAAAAAAACCCTTGAGGAACACGGAGAGGAGGGAGGGGAAAGCATGGCATGGGGCAGGGCAGGGCATGGGAAAACAGAATTAACCCGGAGGAGCTGAGCAGAGAAAGTCGAATATCAACAGTTATTAAACAAACATTTATCTCTGTAATTACATAACACCGTTCATGTCTTGCAAGTCAGCTGGAGTGAATGGGTGAGTGGGGGAGGTTAGAGAGAAGAGGGCAGGCTCATTTGGGCAGGGGAAGGGGAAGGGGAGGGAAAAAAAAAAAAGATAAAAGAATTAAAACACAGTAGAAAGATATCTGTATGCTAAAATTCATCATGTGTAATTATAATAATTACAATATCATACAACCCGGCATCTGAGGGAGGCCTTTGTGCTTTCCTGTTTCATAGAATAACCTAAAATTGAACAATAATATCACAGTTTTTTTCTAAGTAAGCAGTTTCCCTATATTTTTTTTAACTATTTGAGTTTTCCTTTGAAGGTTGTTTTTTTTTTTTCTCCCAACCTTTATATTATACAGTTAATGGCAAGGTAAATGCCACTGTCCTTCAAATTCAGTTACCCAGGTGGCCGAAAAGGAAAGTTGAAGGGGGGATGTTGGCACGTCAAGCAACATCTCTCAGTAGGGGGGCACCACAACTGGAGTCAGTGATTGTTCTGCATCATGTAGCCATTGCTAGATTTTGCCTAAAAAATGTCTGGTTTGGTTTTGGCTTTTTTTTTTTTTTTTTTTTTTTTTTTTTTTAAGAGACCCAAACACATGGTAATAACATACACCCTGATCAAGCTTTACTGCTGGTCACTCACAACCAGAGGTTTGTCACCACACATCTCCAAAGCTGGGAAAGTTGTTTCAAGCATTAGACAGACAGTGCTGGGATTAAAAAAAAAAAGAAAAAAAAAAAGAAAAGATGTTTGGTTGTAATGTCAGTGGTATATTTTTTGATAAAAATATTGCACGAGACTTTTTTTGGGGTGAAATGTAGATAACTTTTTTTTTTTAATAGCATTAAGAAATGTTTAATGATTAAAAAAAAAAATTAAAACCAGCATTATTTCTTTCATGGTGCAACAAAAAGATAGTATTTTATGATGAGGAGTGTTCTGCTCTCCTGATCAGCTCCACCTCTTCCTTCTTGTAGGATCACAAACCTGCTTGCTGGCTCTGGGCAGTGGGGAGGGAGGAGAAGAGCCAACGAGGGGGAAATAAACAAAGCCCAAACGTAATTAAACAAAACACAATATTGCAAGCCAGCGGCGAAGGGGCCAGCCACGTGTTCCCACCATCCCCAACTTTCCACGGTGCAACTTGCCTTCCACCTTCAGCAGGTGGCATCCTCACCCCATGCCTGCACAGTCCTACAGCACAGAAAGGCATTTGAAATGACAAGAGCCAAAGAAAAGAAAGGTCTCGGGTTTCAAGTTCTCTTTTTATTGAAGAAAAGAAAAGAAGAAGGAAAAAAATAGATTATTTTTGTTTGTTTGTTTGTTTGTTTGTTTCCAAGTGGATGTTATTCATGTTGTCAGTTTGTCTCAATGTCCTAAGGCAACATCTCTGTATACCAAATATCTCCAGGTACATTGGTGCATCTGTCTTTCCCTCTTTCTCTCTCTGCCTTCCAGGGAGGGGCATCTTGGAATAAATCTGAGTCCAAAAGCAAGGAAAAATAACAGGAAAAAAAAATAACAAATGATGAGGCCAAGAGGACCTTTGCAAGGCCCGTGCTTAGTTTATCTATTTAACAGTCCATGAAACGACCTACATTCTTCTTATGGTCTGTTTTTCTAACACCTTCGACCCTCTCCCTGGAGACGGGGGCGAGCAGGTTTTGGAGGTGGTCCTTTCCTCCCACGCCCGTCCCACTCCTTGGGGCGTGCAGATGCTCTGCTGTGGAGGGATAAGAGAATGAAGCCCCACTTTCCCTCTCCACCTAAGCCATGTATGATGCCACCACTTTACCCTTCCAGGCCCCACGGGGACCCGCTGTGGGGGTGCCACCATACCAGGTCATGGTGTGGCACATAGGAGTGGGAATGTCTTCTTGGCCAATGCTTGGTGTTTATCGTCTCCTTCCTTCTTGGATGAGCTGGTGAGAAAGAGGTGGGAGGCAAGGATCAGCGAGGGATGCCACAGACCCTCAAGGTTGGGTTTCCCCCAGGGATCGACAGCCAGACCGCATCCCAGTGAGGCTCCTGCAGGCATCCCTTCTTGCGGTCCGCCAACACCCCTGATCTTCTTGGCCCTTCGCAGTGGCTGCTGGGCATCCTTCCACACCTCCTCACGGTGCAGCAGGAAGGCTCCTGGAGTGCAGCAGCAGCCTGAAAGCATCTCTGCAAGGTTCACCCCCTGCAGCCCCTCCCCACCCTCTGCCTCCTCCTCCTCACTCTCTTCCAGGTCCACTTCTTCTCCAGTCCTACCTGGGAAAGCTCATGTTGTCCCTGAACCTACAGCTACTATACTCTATAAAGTAATATTCCCCCCTCTCTGCTTGAGAACAATACAAAAGTTACTCCATCTTACCAAAGGTTTCAAAAGAAACCAAACACTCCTCTCGCTCGGTTCCGATTTAATTTAATCATTTCTTTAAAATGTAGGTTTTTTTGTTTTGTTTTGTTTTGTTTGTTGTTTTTTTTTCTCCGGGAAAAAAAAAAAAAGTCCCTTTTTCCCTTTCCACTCAGACCTCTGTCTGAAGGTCAATAATGTCTTGTCCCACCAGGGGAATGGTGGCCCCTGTTTTCTCCCACTCTACAGTTTTTAGTTCTAAGGGAGACTGTGCCACAGGTTCGATGTCCTTTTTAACCCATGATGGTGGGGACTGGACTTTCCTGATTCCTTCCCAGGGTCTCTTGTTTGGTGTCTGCTGTTTTTCTTGCTGCAAGAGGATGAAAGTGTGAGAAAGGAGAGAGAAAAAAAGAAAGAGAGGTTAGTACACATGCAAGAAATAACATTTTTTCACCCTCTCCTCTTATATCAAAGGCAATTCTTTCTGTGAAACTCCTGATCAAAAATAAAGTGGAGTTTCAATGAAAACTCCACTTGTGGGTAAAAGCTTTTCAGAAAGAAAATATAAACTCTTTTTGTTATTTGTAGTTTTTCTGGGATATCTCTGTTGCATAATGCCTAGATACTTCAGCTTTCAGTTGAGGTTTTTGCCACTTGTTTCCACTGAAAAGCTGAACCTGGTTTTGAGAATTTAGAGATCTTTTTCTACTTCTTACAGAAAATCCCCACATAGAAATCCAGATTACAATGAGGTTTTGTTTCTGAATGTACATTGACTGCGTTTTATATAGATGTGAATACATTCCTTATGTAGCACAGCTATTTATAGGACATTTAATTGCAGCAAAACACCCTAACTCTTTTGCCAGTGAACCCATGCTGTTTGATGGGCTGGATCATCAGCTCTGAAACTGAAAGCATTTCCATCAACTCCACACCAAGCCTTTGAGGCTTTATCGACCACCATTAGCCCAGTCCCCTGCCAACATCCCACCATAGATATCTATCCAGAGAATATTGTTCAATGTTTCTGCTGATATACACCAAGATAAGGCTCTGGGGACAGTTAGGACTCTGTGAAATGGGTGTATTCTTCAGTGCCTATATGAAGGGGAGTCCATGCAAAGGTTTTAAATTAATTGTTCCACTAAGCCTCTTCCCCCCCACCCCCACCAAAGGTGATGCTTTTCACAGTTAATTATTCCCACAAAACACTCTAGCACTGTGTGAGAAAAGGCTTCCCTGCATGTGACAGGAGCACAGAGCCCTTTTGAGCCACTTGCCAAAGGGAAAGCGGCGGCTAGCGGAAAGGGTGGCAGAAAAAGGCAGCTGTGTGGAGGATGACAACGAGGAGAGAAGTCTGCAGAGAAGAAGGTGAGGTGACAGACATGCAGGTGACTTGCAGCACAGGATGCGTCACAGCTCCACACTGTCACCACAATGGATTGATTGAGGGGAGAGGAAGCTGTGTGTACGCTGCGGTGTCATGATCTCAGTGATGCTGCAGAGATTGCTGTAGCCCCCTAGCAGACCTCAATGCCCATCCTTTAGATGCTAATGCACCTGCCTTAGCTTCTGATTTTGTCCTTTCCTAAGAGACTTTTGTTAAGCCTGTTGTTTACCCCACCTCCATACTGCAACACCGATAGGACAGGCATTATCCCCACAGGGACTGCTTTCATCACATCACCCAAGCCACGAATTTTTGCCTTCCCAAAATTTCATATACAAAAATGAGGCATGCTTGAAGTTGCTACTGCATCCCTGCAAGCTGCTCACAGGGAAAAAGCTCTGGGTGAGGTCATTTGGCAGCTACAGCATGGCAATTGTACTAACCAGGTAAATCTGCTCTTCTCAACATGGAGTGAAAACATTCTGAAATCATTTTATTATTCAAGGGGAGAAAAAGAACTTTTATAAAGTCCTTTGAAAGAGGGTTTTTTTTTGTTTTGTTTTGATTTTTGCATTTTCTTTAATCAGGTTATGGAAAAACACTGTTCAGGAGAATGTAAAACACTTCAGTTCTTGGAATCTGAAGGTTTTTCACTGAATTGTATGACACAGAGCTTTTCTTATGCTTTTGGTGTTATTCTTACCTTATTCCATGATGTGAAACAGTGGTGATTAATACTAGTATGACAGAAAGGGTGATAATTTTTTTTTACTCACTCCACTATCTATTTTGGAACTTATCTAAGAACCACTGCAACTAAAATCAGAAACCTTTTTATCTGTGTGTGTCTTAATGAGACAAGCTTGAGACTTCCTGAAGTGAAACTTCTACCTGCAGTGTTTCTGCAGGCCATTAGGCTGCCACAAAAAAGATGCAGCAAGCAAGTACACATAAAGACAAAAGCACATATAGAGCAAGAAATGGAATGAAACAAAGACTTTTTGCCAAAAGGTGAAGAAAAAAAACCAAACTTGGTCAGAACAGGTCTTTTCAATGAAAAATGTTTTGTTTTCTCTCACAATTGCTGTAATGCCACAAGTTTTCAAAGTTCCTGATGTCCACAGCTGGATTATTTAACAGAGGACAGCACAAATGATCATATGCATGAAGTTCATAAATAATTCCATCTTTTCCCTCAAAGGAAAGCCCTTCTTTGATGACATTATTTACGGCCACCTTCAGCATCAGATTTTTCTATTCCCAGCCACTATCTGTTTTAATCATCCCTCTGCCTGCCGCTCTCCTGACCTTCAGCCTCCCCTTCATGCTGGGAGGATGCACCCAGATCTGATCACATAGACTGATCGTGATCAGCAAACCTCAAAGCCATTCTTGTTATGGGTTCCTTTTGAGCTGCTGAGTGAGAGCAGCTGCAAAACCATGTAGGGAACAGAAATTGGGGAGAAAAAATCAGTCAGAACTGTTTTTTATTGCCTCACAGCTATGGCAGCGGCCTCTGATCAGACCTTGTACTAGGGAACAAGATCTAAAGGTTACAATAGTTATATAATGGCAATAAAAAACAGTTGTGAATTATTATGAATGGATAAATTAAGAAAGTAAGAGAATGAAACAGAAAACTTCACTATACTAGTGTATAATTCCACTCTGCACCTGCAACTTGAATATTATGTGTACTCCATGGGCTTCCTGATAGAAGGGGTTATGGTAAGAGATGGTAAGGTGGCCAGTATACAGCCATGAACAGTCATGGAACATGTTCTGTAGGAGGAAAAATTACACTGACTATGACCTTTCAGCCTTGAAAATATATTGTGGATGGATGTGAAAGAAGTCTATGAAACTCTTATGACTTATTGACAGTAGGAACAGATTACTGATGTGAAGGTTCACATCTTCCAGCACAAGAACTACAGAGCATGATGAGACACCAAGCAGTGCCTAGCTCAGAGTGAACCCCAGGAGCTGGTCCTGCACATAGTGCCCATCTGAACTGCAGACTACTTTTCTGCAGCTCTCTGTTGATGCTCAAAACTTCCAGTTATGAAAACAACGTGGAAGAATTCACAAAAATAACATCCATCTGAATGTACTGATACTATAAAGTGACACTATCCTGTGTCAGCAGGTCTCTGAGCACAAATTACTGGAGTCTTGGGGAACTTTTTGAAGATGTACTACCACATGCTTTGTTTTTTCCTAGCCTCTTTTTACTCTGCCCTGAAGATGAGGCAGGGCTTGGGTCTATCTATCTAGCTTATCAGCATGATGAGTTATCTAGCTATGACTATGGTGGGCTTAGTGATTCCAAAGATGTCTATTTAGAGTAAGATGAAAAGGAGCCTCAGGAGATCAGCAGATGGAAAGGAGAGGCTTGGTCTTAGTTTCCCACTTCTCAGATAAGAATTAGACTTCTCTACTGATGCTGTGAGTGGAAGTGCTATCTCAGGGGTGGGATGCACTGTCTGTGCATGATGGTGCATCAGCAGCTCATAGAGCTGCAGGCACAGACGTTGTCTGAGCATGAGTGCAGAAGGACTCAGTGCATGGGCAGATCTCTGAGCAGGTTAAATGCAATCAGCAGGACTGAGCTCTGGCAAGGATGCTGGGAGACAAAAGAAAAATTTCTCATCTTGGCAGGAGACACCCTGGGAATTGGTAGCAGACTCCTGGGAACAACACCCTTTTTCTTTCCCTCCATATGGAAAAGGTTTTTATCAGGTCTTGACTACTGGAGCAGCATATACAAACAGCCACTGGGCTCATGCTTTAACTGGCATTTTATCTCCAGGCCCACTGTGGGATCTTAGCAAGCTTTGCAACCAGGAGGCAAACCCTAACTATGCACAGAAATGAAAAAACCCTGGAAAGAGGGTTGTGTAACCAGGCTGTAAAAGGCGCCAGTGCTGGCCTGGGGCCTGGCATCTCAGAGGCAGCCTGGAGTAGCCCGAGACAGGAGCTGAAAGTGTAGGCTGCTGGCTGCTCTGTCAGTAACTCACAGAGACAGAGCCATTACTCTGGCCTGACACAGCCCATGAGCTTCTTGCTGTTGGGGAGGGGGAAGTGTATATCAGTCCCTGCCTGGTGCCAGGCTGCTCTGTGAGAGGGGAAGGAGGGAAGGAGGGAAGGAGGGAAGGAACGAGGGAAGGAGGGAAGGAGGGAAGGAAGAAAGGAAGGAAGGAAGGAAGGAAGGAAGGAAGGAAGGAGGGAAGGAAGGAAGGAAGGAAGGAAGGAGGGAAGGAAGGAAGGAAGGGCCCAGACCCAAGGCTGGGGTAAAGCCTGCTGTTGTGCAGGGAAAACTGGAGGTGCTTCCTCACCCTGGTGCCATTCAGAGTCTCCTTTATTCAGCCTTCATTTTGTCTGCACATCTTTAAGGCAGGGGGAAAGGATTTGGGAGAAGAGGCATTTAAGATGCAGTGCCAAACAACCCCTCCAGATCCCTAACAATACAGAGGCAAAGTGCATCGAGATAAACCACACAGCCCTTTCCTTCTAAAGCTAGTCCTGGCAGACTGCACTGAGTCAGCTCATGGTGACCATGGAAAGGTGACCTACTCTGCTTGGTGGCTCTGTGCTGCCTTCAAAGGTCTGGGCTGGCTTCATCCTAAGTGCAACTCTTTTGCTTAGGAGTGGCATCAGTGTATTGCATAAACATGGCATAAATACTAGCTGCTCTAAGATACAGCTTTCATTTCACACTTCAGTCAAAAATGATGACATGTGCAAGATGTTAAGCTGCATCTCTTTATATTTGTTTGTCTCTATATATTTGTTTTGTTGTTTTTTTGTTGTTGGTTGTTTGGTTTTGGTATGTTGGTGGGTTTTTTTTTAATACCCAGTTTATATAGTTACCCTGAATAACCTGAAGAGGAATTCAGTGCTTTCTACAGGGTGCTCTGGGGTAACTCCCCTAGAATCAGCTACTCCCATGCTGTTTTCATTGCCTGTAGTGTCAACTTGAAGGATATTTCATGACCCAAATGGTCTCTCCCCATGACACTGATGACTCTAGGACCAGAATGAAGTTATTCAGAGCATATAGCAGGGAATTTGAAAGATAAATGTGGCTCATGCTGTCTAATCTATCTTCAGATCAATGTCGATGAAAAGTGATTAGAAAATGGGAAAGCTGTCTTGGTTTTTTTACAGAGTGATAAATTTTCCTTTCTGTGTTGGAAACAAGTAGCTGCAGGTCCTTCATTTTATGCTACTAAACTACAATAATACTTTTACTCTTTTTTTTCTTTGTCATTTAGGAGAAAAACAAAATAAAAGGAAGTGGCTGTGTTCAGAATTTAATTTAAGAAAAGTACTTTGTGGGTTTAACTTGCCTTCATGGAAATCAGTTAGGAAACTTCAGATAGCCAGCAATTGCTGGGTTATAAAAATGTCTTCTGCTTCTATATTCTCTTAAGTTCAGATGGTCTAACACGTAGAGGTTGCTGTCAGCCAGACTTGTGAGGCTATGCACAGCTGAAAGTGACCAGGCAACAAATCAAGGAGCTCTTTGATAGAGCCTATGATGCTCTTTCAATAGACTCATGAACCATCCTTTTGCAGAGAAAGCCTGTGGTCCCATCAGCATAGGGAACAGGCTATTCTCCAGGCTATTCTTGACATTAATCCAGCTGGTTAATTTACCATCTTTGTTTGGCTAATTCCTATAGTCTATTGAGGAGCCCACTCAGTCTGGTGGACATGGAGGACTGGGTATTCCCCAAAAATCCTGAAATCATTCAAGGCTTCCCCGTGCCTCATGGAGACACCTAGGGAATCCAGGAGGGGACCCAGAGCAACCAAAGCACAATTCTTTATAAGATCTTTTGGGTAACCAGTCCAAATAATGAGGAGCTGAAATCTGCTGGTGGAAGCTGCAGGGTTTTAGAGCAGCTGATGGCTGGCTAGCATCAAAAAGCACAGCAGGGACTGTTGACACAGAGGATACATGGAATAAGAAGCATCTTTGAGGAATTCGGAGGAACTGATGCCTGATATTTGGGACACAAGCTATCAGATGATCTACAGGAGGAGATGAGCTGCTGATTGATGATATATTTGGACATCCGGTAGCTGACAGATGGTTTGTGGCTGAGTGAATTAAGACTTGACGTCATTTTCATAACAGAATTTATTGTAGCAATTATTACACTTTATATAACGTGCCTCCCTATAAAAGTTACCCTAATTGGTCTTCTAAAATTTGGCAGTTACCAAAGCCTTTAAAAAGTGCAGAGAAGTGGCACAGAGAAGACACCCCATCTGTAAGTGGAGCTTCCCTTGCAGAGGGATGCACTATCAACAATGGGAGGAACACAGCCTCCCAATTTTCTAATTCCTCAGTGAGAAGTGAGCCAGTGTTTAACACAGCCACTACCATCTCAGCTCCTCCACACCCAGCCTCAACCCATGCAAAGAGGTTCTCATGGGCAGGAGACAAGTTTTTCCACCCGGAAGGAAGGGCTTTCCAGGTGGCCAGGTAGTCAGCAAGCATGGGAACTAATCCAGTCATGCTTCAGAGCATGTCAGGGGGACATACACTCCTTACTAGGAATGACCTGCACATACAGAGTTGGAAATCAGACACTGGAGGCCAGCCATGCTGAGAGGGATTTGAGGTTCTTGGTCAACAGCAAATTAAACATGAGCCAGCAGTGTGCCCAGGCTGGAGGGCCAACTGTATCCTGGGGTGCACCAAGCCTGGCATGGCCAGCTGGTCCAGGAAGGGCAATGTGCTTCTTTACACTGTACTAGCAAAGCCTCACCTCCAGTACTGGGTGCAGTTTTGGGTGCCACAGTACAAGAGGAACATAAAAATATTGGAGAGTGTCCAGAGGAGGGCAATGAGGATGGGGAAGGTTCTGGAGGGGAAGTCTTAGGAGGAGAGGCTGAAGTCCCTTGGTTTGTACAGCCTGCAGAAAAGGAGACTGAGGGAGACCTCATGGCAGTCTGTGGCTTCCTGACAAGGGGGGGCAAAGGGGCAGGCACTGATCTCCTCTCTTTGGAGACCAGGGATAGAACCCAAGGGAATGGCATGAAGCTGAGAAAGGGGAAGGTTAGGTTGGATATTAGGAAGAAGTTCTTTTTTCCTGAGAGGGTGGTCAGGCACTGGAACAGGCTCTCCAGGGAAGTGGTCACAGCATCGAGCTTGACTGAGTACAAGAAGCATCTGGATGATGCACTCAGTCCCATGCTCTGACTTGGCTGGCCCTGTGTGGAGCCAGGAGTTGGACTCAATGATCTTTATGTATCCCTTCCAATTCTTATATTCTATGATTCTATTGATCAATATTCCCTTTTTCTCACTACTCTGTTAGCCAAAGCAAGTGCTGGTGGAACAGGCATACCTTCCAGGTGTTTGAAGAGGAAAGCTGAGAAAAATCTTGACCTGAGAAGAGAAAGTGAGTAATCAGGCCAGGAGACAGTACAAAGTCATAGAATGGTAGAAAAACTTTTGTATCTTTTTCTACTGGGTCTTCAACACGTGCTGGTCCAAGCCTGACAGAAAGATAGGCCTGGATTTGAGAGCTAAGCTAGATACCATGTCCAGCTCCTGTATGTGAACTCTACACAAGGGCTCTATGCAAAGCAAAACCCATTGGAGCTGCACAGAGCTAAACGAAGCAAGTGGCTAATAAGCAAGAATGAGCAAATCAGAGAGATTTGCAGAGCTCTGTTCAGCCCAGCTCTCACTGACCTCTGCACAAGAGCTGCTGTTTAAAATGAATGCAAAGCCAGATGCTGGCAAGGAGAAAGGAATATGTATGTGATTCAAACTTCTCTAATGGAGCTGGATCAAAGGACTCCCACCGAGGGGGAAGGCAGGAGTGTCACTTCCATTGCTTTCAAAGCTGGCAGCTAAGGGGTAGAAGAAACAAAGCCCTTGCTTCCTTTAAAGGTTGCAAAGCTTCCACTTTCCTACCGTGCTGTTGCAGAGCATGTGAACCCCTCCTGATGTCCAACCCAAGCACTGGGATTTCTTTAGCAATTAACTCACAGGGAGGAGCAGCATTGGAGATGTTTTACCCTGATAATAGAGATCTGGAAGCAAAACATTTCCCCTGTAGCACAAAGTAGCTTGAAAATAGCCACTGCCTGGCTTTAATGTGGCTAGCTCTCAGCTGCTGGAATTTAGACTTTGGGAAGTGTGTGTATTTGGAGGGAAACAGAGGGAAAAAAATTGCATGTTGGAGCCTATTCACTCCCAGGCAAGTGAGAAAAAACTTTTAAATGGAGAAACAAGCTTTAAAAGAAATTTCCAGTGATGGGTTTTTGATTCATAGTAATGGGGTAGTTAAAGAACAACTCAAAGTGATGGGAGTGAGTAGGAAGGAAGGACTCTGCTGTCTTAGTCGGTACCAACCTCACATTTGAATATGCCTCTGGGCAGCAAAATGTGCCTTAAAGCTGCTATGAGGAGACAACTACAATCTGTGTGAAGCCACTCACTACTTACTGTAACTTTAAAACATGAAGACTTGGTGGATCCCAGACACCAAGAGAGTTTTTAATTTTAATCACCTAGGATACATAATGTGAACGGATGCTTTTTTGTTGCAAATCCTGCTGTGGTTGTCTCCAAACTTTTTGTTCCTTTCATGTTTCCTGGCAGCAAATAAGCTATCTAGAGGATAAATATTCAACAAGCACAGCTCATTCAGTTTTCTGCTCAGGGTCTAGACCAGCTTCCAGATTGGTCTGGGATAAAATGGAAGGGTGACAGTGTGCAAATTCTACAGATAGGCTGACTGCAAGGAATCTGGGAGGAGGATGAGCAAAGTAAACCTAGATGTTCCTGAGATACTCTTTTCGGATTCAAAGTCCCTTCAGGTGGACAACAATGTGTCCCAAATTCCAGCATAACAGGAGCAAAGGAGTCTTGCCTACAACTGTATAACTTCCTTTTGACTAAGAGCTAATTTTTCAAAAATCAGAGTTACAGAATCGTAGGGGTTGGAAGGGACCTCAAGAGATCATCAAGTCCAACCCCCCTGCCAAAGCAGCTCCCTAGGACAGGTCGCACAGGTTGGCATCCAGACGGGTCTTGAATATCTCCAGAGAAGGAGACTCCACACCGCCCTGGGCAGCCTGTCCCAGGGCTCTGTCACCCTCACTGGGAAAAAGTTCTTCTGCATATTGGTGCGGAACTCCCTGTGCTCCAACTTGAGGACATTGGCCCTTGTCCTGTCCCCACAGACCATTGAAAAGAGGCTGGCTATTTTCCCTTGTGTCCCACACTTAAGATATTTATAAACATTAATAAGATCCCCTTTTAGCCTTCTTTTCTCAGGGCTGAACAGCCCCATCCTCTCCATCCTTTTCTATTACATCTATTACTTCATTAAAAAACTGACTTTTCAACTTGCAGTTATCAGATCATGCTGTATGTATGTCAGTGTGCTAACATCTTAATTCACTGAAAAGTTAGCTTTGGATAATAGTGCCTACATCCATGATTATTAGTTCATAAAACCACAGGTGAGTGAGACCCCTTTACTATGCTGTAGTGAAGTGGCCTTGGCTTGAGTGGAGGTGGATGTGTGATATTGTTTGCTTTGAACATGAATCTGCTGGTTAATATGATTTAAGTTAGGAGTAACTGAGCGTGCTTCCAATGTGAGCATTCTTATAGTTGAGGTACATGTATAAGAAAGGAAAAATCCAAGTTTGTTGCCCAAGGAAGGCCAATTCTGCACTACTGTACTCTGAGGCTCAAGGTACTTTAGCATTAGCAGTGTGCTTTGGTTTGTAGCAAAATAATTGCTGCAAACACTGCTGGAGCAGTTGTTCCTGGAAATGCATTAAATATGGTCAAGTGACTGTTCCAGAATACTTCTTGCCTATCTCTGACACACCACCCTGGCAACAGTGGTCATTAGTAAATTGATGACAGGTCAACCAATGATGGCAGTGGAGACGCCCTGATCTGAACAGAACTTGGATTCATCTCCAGATCTTGACTGTAGCACTTCTGACTTGAACAGTGACACGTGATGGCTATCAGCAGTGTTGCACAGGGCTTTACATCACATGTATGCTCCTACCCTGTGTCCTCCAGTGCAAGGGAGAAGAAAGGTCCCAGGGAAGGACTCCTTGACCTCTGGGTGAAGGGAAAACAGTATTTGTCCCCAAAACCATCCTCACATCCTTAGGATGAGACACAAGCCCACATGCATTTGTCAAGACTGCCTTTGATAGGGGTTATGTCATTGTGACATCAGTAATGCCTTTCAGAAAAGGACCTTGTAAAGGAAGAAAACTGAACAGCTCAAACATGCAGGAGGCCCTGGCTGTTTCCAGCTCTGTCATTAACTGTTTTGGGACAGAGGATAAAGGACAGTCTTCTTTACCTTTCAAGTGTACACCTATCCAAAGTTTAAATGTGTCAGGATACTTAGGAGGAATATATGTGCTGGTACAAACCTTCAGGTCTTTGCAGAAGACCCCTTAAAATCATGTTTTATGACTGAAGCTGGAGAAATTCTCAACAGTAAACACATGTGGTGCTTGAATTTTCAACCCCTCTTCCTAAAGAGGCAGAACATCAGTTTCTTCCATTTTCTGTTTGGGCTTCCTTCAAATTTGACAGTCTAGTATCACATCTGAGAGGAACTAAGTATATGGTGTGATAGGGAAATCAGTCCTGGCCAGTGCACTGACGTACAAAGATTAGATTTATATAGAATCAGAGTCATAGAATGATTTGGGTTGGAAAGGACCTCAAAGACCATCTAGTTCCAACCCCCCTGACATGGGCAGGAACACCCTCCACTAGCCCAGGTTGCCCAAAGCCCCATCCAACCTGACATCAAAACAAAACCCAAACCAATCCCTAAAAAGGGCAAGCATCATTCCTAGGAATTTCCAAAGGAGGCCAGTCCTATGCAGCCATCTAGTTCTAGTTTCAGCAGCATCTTCCTGACCTTGGAGTTGAAGGAAGAGAGACAAAGTGTGAAGATAAGGAAAAGTGGCATATCTTGGAAAGGACTAAGAACAATAGAACATGCTGCCAGGAGAGGCTGGGAAACTGCCAGGGCTGGAGAGAGAATTGGTAGCTTGATTTTGTGGTTGCTTATTTAAAAGGGAAATCAAAGATACAGCTATGCAGGCAGATGGACTAGACCCAGTTAAACATCCCTTCTGCTCATGATGCTAGGTTGTGAAAGGATTCAAGGGTATTCCAGGATGCTTATGACCTTGTTCATGCCAACAAGGCAAGGAGTCTCCTATAGGGGAAGAAATGTATCTGGATTCATGCGTCATGGAAGGGTTTGGAACAGGTCTTCAATGTAAAACGAAAGCCAGACTTACACTAACGTTAGTTTTATCACTTCCACCAGAAGAAACACTCCATCGTTTTAGAACCTAAACATACATAAAAGAGAAAATTTTCTTTTGTAGTTACTTTAATCCCTGGTATCTGCAGTTTGCCTTCTCAGGGCAAGCTGAAGATGGGGCACGATTTCTAGTGGTGTCCCCAGCAGCAAAATGGTAGAAAAAGGGGTGAAGAAAGCTATTTATTTTTCTTTTGTACTGCTTTGGATGGTTTTAAACCAATACCCACTACTGACTTGCCAACAGTGATCCTTGCAAGCTCAACCTCCCAGGTTACATCCAAATAAAAATCACAACTTGAAAAAGATTGAGTCAATATGCAAAGGCCACCTTCACAGCTTCTTTCCAGCAGTTCAAAGCTCTTTGATGCTGACACTGGCAACTTTAATTCTAGGTAGATGCATCTCTGAAATGCTCAAAACATCTCAATCTATAAAAACCTCCTGCAATCATATCACAGATTAACTTTTACATGGCATTTAGGCATTTCTGATTTTACAGCAGTGTCACACCTAAATAATAGGGGGAAAAAAAAGCAGAGAGATGAAATTCAATAAATGCATTGTGATTCTGAGCCAACACAGCCTCCTTTGATCTGAACATGCCTGCTAGATTCGCTATTCCTCTCATTCTGTAACTCTGGAGAGCCCATAATGACACCTTGTCACACACAATAAAAAGTAGGATTTGCTGGGACCACATCTCCAGAGTGCAGCACAGCAGTGCTCTGAGATCTGAAAGCAGACCAAAGGCTCTGCAGTGCTCTGCTTCCACCAAGAACCAAACCAAACATCTTGTTAAATCACCTTCTGAGCTCTGGTCTTGCCTCTAAGGGAGTCCTATCAAAATAAGCCTTGCTAGTAGCCTTCTCAGCCACACTGCAGGTGAGTGTGCATCCTAGATCTGACTTTGCTTACAAATTATCAAGAACATTATAAATAACCACTCTTCTGAGTGCAGGCACAATGCAAATTTAATTTCCTACTGCCAATCTGACCTTGCTGCTTGTTTTTCTCTTCTGCTGGAGTAGATACACTTCCTTTCAACCTTTTGGCTCTTGCTCACAAGGCTCATTAAGGGGCTGAGACATGGGGGATGTGCTATCAGCCTCCCTTACTTGCATTATCCACATCACTTACTACACACGCTCCTAATATCTGTTTCTAGCACCATATCTTTGCACCAGTGAAAGGCTGCAAGGTCTCTCCTTCAGCCTGCCTCCCTCAAAGTCTCTTCTTGCCCTGGAATTTTGCTCCTGCCAAGGAAAGCCATGGTATGGTAAATCAGCTGCTAGAAATATCCTCATGCTACATTTAATCACCATACAATCTCTAAGAAAGTGCTGCCACCATCACAGCTTAAATCTCACTGCTGTGGCTTTCCTAAACAACTGTGTCCAATGCTGCTGCCTTGGCTCCCATCTCAGCCCTTGCCAGTGGGATAGAAGATTCCTTTTGTCCCCACCTTCTGCTTTCTCCTCTTTCGAACTGGATTTTTTCAAGACAGTTCTGGTTTCCAGTTCCTAGCTATGAGTGGATGGATGGGGCACTTGGAGATGATCTGAACAGGAGTGCAAAGAACAGACATGGACACAGGGAACAGAGACAAACAAGAAAACACAGACTACATTCACCATGAACAGACATGAGGACAAACATTCTCCTTCTGGGCTGCTGAGCAGCACTGGTACTTCTGTGACTCTGTGTCCTTTTTGGTGTAATTGGGCTTGTTGCAACATGTATAGACAGAAAATAAAGGTAAAGCATTCAGTGAGAGCTCCTAAACTTTCTAGCTCCTTCCCATA
The DNA here is from genome assembly GCA_013400835.1 of Zapornia atra. Lineage (NCBI taxonomy): Eukaryota > Metazoa > Chordata > Aves > Gruiformes > Rallidae > Zapornia > Zapornia atra. The sequence goes on from VZTU01023850.1 coordinate 127,365, forward strand.
CTCCTGCTGGCACTAGAGAGCTCTAGGAGGTGATGGTTCTGCAAGTGTCTGACTAACCTTGCTGTCCGTTGTTGGAGACTCCTTCTCCTTCTCTGCGTGCTGGAGTTTTCTGTTCAGGTCTTGGAACATGTCTTGGTGACGTTTTCTTGTGTGCATGATTTTCTGAAGCAAACAGAAAGGGCCAAAGGTCAGCAAATCCTGTTCAGCTGTACAGAAAAAAACATGTCTTCCCCCGAAAAATACATACAATATCAAGACCTGCCTGTCTCCCTGCAGGTGCAATTTGGTGTGCCTGAACTACCTTCCAAGTTCACTGAGGACACACTGGCATTATTTTCAGGATTAGACAGTGGGAGAAAGTGGGAAAGACAAATTTTTGACCTTATGGTTACCCTAAACCTGCAACTTACAACTGTTTATGCTAGAGAATTTGTGCTGATTGGCAATGTTTTACCAGCTTGACCTAGGAAGCTTTGTCTACCTTTTTAACTGATACCTGACCCCACTCCCAGTCTGTTCTCAGTGTGCCTCCTGTGCAAATGCATTCAGAGTTTACCCAAACAAGTACGATTTGGGTACAAGAATTTCAATCAGAAACTATTCCCCAATTTCCTTTTCTTGGTGTTTCAGCCCTTCTGCACTTCACTTCTACCTTGTACTGCCCAGAAGGAGCAACAAAGAGCCCAGAAGGAGCAACAAGGAGCCCAGAAGGAGTCCAACAAGGACTTCCCTTTACATGTAAAAACATGTTGAATTGGTTTTCTTGTGCTCTGCCAAGGTGCTATATAATCAGAGAAGGTGGTGCAAATAGTTTGGGATCAACTTGAAGTATCAATTTAGATGTATCCATCGTGACTCAATTTCAGACCAAGTTCACGATGTGCAGCTGTGAAGTGACCTTGGTGTTAAGGCAGCTCCTCATGGGCCTTTAACATGACTCTGTTTTGGGCTAAGCTAGCAGCTTTGGAGGGAAAGGACAGCTCTGCCAGGAAGGATGCCATGATTACACTCGGAATAGCTGCACTAGCTCCCAGTAGCTCCATGATGTCTCTGTGGACAACTGGCTTTTTGAAAGCTTACCATTCTGTGGTATAAGGACAGACATTTCTACACATACAGTATAAACTACTACTCAGGCTGGTTATTTGAGGTTCATTAATAGCTGGTAAAGACCAGGGTTGATGATGGAGTTGTGACAGTGGGTGTGTATTATCTTCCTTTCTGTTTAGCAACAGATGTTGTGCACAAGAGGCCAGGCATTTTAGGCCACCAACCAAATGTACATGTGCTTTCCAAACAGGTATGTGGTGCAGTCACCTACTGCTCCATCAGGTCTCCATAAGCATTTTGCTCACAAAGGAGACAGTACAGGCCTTGGGCAAGCTGCTGTGGAATCTTGATTTACAAATGTTTACACAGAAGCTACTGCTCCATAAATTAAGCATGTACCAATATAAATCACCTATTTGTGAGGTGCTGGAACAGGCTGCCCAGAGAAGTAGTGGATGCCCCGTCCCTGGAAGTGTCCAAGGCCAGGTTGGATGGGCCCCTGGGCAACCTTGTGTAGATCCAGGCCTGGAGGTTGGTGGCCCTGCCTGTGGCAGGGGGGTTGGAACTCTCTGATCCTTGGGGTCTCTTCCAACCCATGCCATTCTATGATTCTATGATTTGTTTAGATGCACGGGGTAAGCCTTACTAGGCATGCAACACAACTCTTTCAACCCACTGTTTTTAAACCCTTGAAGAAGCTCTTATTTTGCAAAAGGCAGGACTCCCACAAAGGGGCCAGGAAGAAAAGAAAGCAGTATTTATTCTTCTTATCTTATCCCTTGAGAAGTACATTCAGAATGGGACGGACTCACCTCAAAATCTAGTTCTGCATACCGGGATTTCCGCCTCTGCATATTCAAAAGAAAAAAGAGATGGGTGAAGGTTAATAAAGGTTGATGCTGCTGATTGGGCACAAACTCAACCACACAGTAGATAAATCAGGGAGTGTTCTTCTCTTTTTTTCTTATTCCTACACCTTTAACCTGTTTCTCTGGCTCTCCATGAAGAAAAGCGAGAGAGGGATCTCTACCAAATACACTGACCCTTAAGGAGGGCTGAGCATGGGAGTTTGGCCAATTCAAGACTCTGTACTAGTTGTGAGCTTGCAGGTGGTTCACAGAATGGATAGCAGAGAGGCTCAGCCAACTCATCTATTGCAGCTTTTGTGTTTCAGTTAGCTAAGACTGAAGTTTGGACAGCAATGGCTGAGACCTGGTCTCTGACAATAGGCATGAAAAGGGCCAGATGCCAAGAAGGGATAGGACAATGGGTAATGTTCTATAGGAGGATAGGTTTAGATTAGATATTAGGAGGAAATTATTTACTGTGAGGGTGGTGAGGTACTGGAACAAGATGCCAGAGAAGCTGTGAATGTCCCCTCCCTGGAAGTGTTAAAGGCCAGGTTGAATGGGCAACCTCATCTAGTGAAGGGTGTCCCTGCCCATGGCAGGGGAGTTGGAACCAGAGGGGGCATGAGGTCACTTTCAACCCAAAGCATTCTATGATTCTATGAATTATAAGTGCAAAAACCAGTCTAAATCAATGATCCAGGGACAACTGTTAATATATGCAGTGAGTTATCACAGGTCAGGAGAAGGCTGCACTTATGCAAAACCTCAGACATCCCACTGATGCTAAGATCATTGTGGGCCAAGCCTTAGGGACATTTTACACCTGTGATCACTAACGTTTTCTCATCTGTATCATGACTGAAGTCATCAAAAAGAGAGAAAGAAGCAGAGAACTGAAAAAGGTAATGCAAACTAAACATTTTTATTGGACTTTGCACTGCTTGTAGGGCTACAGACAGTCCATCCAGCAATGGAACATGTCTGTGTAAACTGTGAGGGATTTTAAACATTAAATTATAAAATGGTATCTCATGTCAATGATCCCTTAGGATAATATAACACAATAATGGCACTGTGTTGTGGGCTGCATTTGGCCTAAGGTGCTTCTCTTGAAACACCTGGTGTGGCAAACAGTGGGGGTAGGACATCATTCTGGCCTGAGACCAAGACTGTAATTCGTGCACTCACCTCCAAGGAGCTCATGGAGAGGGTGGAGACAGTCTCACTCTTGGACACCACACCTGAATTCCCTGAGTCACCTGTGTCACACAGGCTGTTGGGAATCTGTGACTCATTGGAGATATTTTGTGGAGCCAGCTGCTGCTGCTGTTGTATCATGGGGGAACCTTGTACCTCACTGCAAGTCATGGTTACAGGCTCCCGTGGAGGACTCTTAACAACAAAGCCTGGGTCAGTAGCCATACTGAGGTGAATGAGCCGTGTCTGGGGCATCTGGTCTATATTGATGCTGTACTTGCTCTCATCTTTGGGTGGTTTGGCCCGTAAGGTAGATGTGTTGGTAGGCAGAATGACGTAGCTTGTGTCCAGCGTTTGCTCTTGCGCCCGGGAGAGTTCTGAGTCCAACTTCTTGAAGATGTCCCCATCGCAGATGTAGATGGACTTAGGTGGCTGGTTCTTGTCCTTCTTTAGAGTGAGAGTGTGATTGCTGAACTCATTCAGGTTGATGGCCCCCAGGTAGTGTGGTGAGCCCTGAAGATGCATCTTGGAGACGTTGGCTGGAAGACTATTAAAGTTTGATGACCCCTTCTGGTGGTTGAGTTTCAATTTCTCTTCATCTGGCAGTGATGGGCGCTTCAGTGTTCCTGTGATGGTGGAGGTCCTGCAGGTGGTGATGTCTTTATTCAGCACTAGGGAGACAGATAACTATCCTTAGAACCTCAACTAGGTTTTTATTAATACATCATTATGTCTACCACAGTCACACCATGCTAGAATGCTCCCATGGACCTCTGAGGTCTCAGGCTATGGTAGCAAAACAGAGTCTTATATTGGTTTGGTTTGGTTTGGTTTTTAAATCCAGAATGCTGAAGGCAAAGCTAAAGCTAGGGAGGGATAAAAACTTTCTCATTTTGAGACAGTTTTCCATGATGCAAATTTTCCAACAACATCATGGCCAAAACTATCAACTAGGCCTACATGTGCTGTCATATTGATACCAATTTACTGAAAAGCAAACACATGTATCTATATTTAGTACATGTAGTGTGTATATATATATATCTCTATATCTATATATACACACATAATATACATATATTACTAGGCCATGGAGTAGAATTCTTTAAAATAAAAGGTTGGTTTCATGTAAAAATTATTTTTATTCAGAAAATAGCTAAAGTTCAGCATTATTGGTGATTTTAATTGCTTTGCTTGGTTGGGTTTTTTTGTTTTAAATTTGCTGAACTGCTCCAGGTATCTTTTCCCAGGAACAGTGTCAATAATTTGGTATTGTAAAACACAGCACATCTTGTTATAAATGTCTAACTGCTCTCCAAAAAGCTTGCATTCTAGTAATTATGCCAAGCCTTTGTGAGAGCTAATTATTTAGCGTTTCTCAATTTCCCTTGAGGACAGAAAGGAGTGTCATGAATATTCCTTAATAGGAGAGGAAAACCTGAGGAAATAGCAGAGGAAAACTGAGGATGAGGTGAACATGCCAATTAGAAGGTATATATAGGACACATATACACTCATTCCCGCACAACACTGCCCACAACAAGACATCTGCTCCTTTTTTAAGCATAGGAACCTATTCCTTGGTTGAGTTCAGGCTGCAACAAAGACCTTAGGATGATAATGATGTCAGTCTTGATGTCTCCAGGGGATGGAAATCACAGGGGCAAAGTGGTGAGGGACTGAAGGCTACTTACCCAGTATTTCAGCACAGGAGAGGAGAAATAAATGCATGTTCCCCTTTTACCCATCTCAGAAAAACAACAACAAAAAAGGTCTTCTTACTTATTTTTTTTCCCAAATGGACTAGAGACAAGGAGTTTTAGGGGAACCTGAGACTATTCAGCAGTTTCATCTGGGGTAGAGGCAGAACATGATATAGGCATCCCATAGGACTGAGGACACACGAATTTTTCTAACTCATAATGGGAGCCATGGGCTCTGGAAAAGCAAAGCTTCCCTCAAAGACTGCTAAGCAGGAAAGGCAGGATGGCAAGGAGACCAAGTAGAATAAAAGAACTTTTAAAAAGCTTTGAAAGATAAAGACACTGGGTATAACTGTGGCAGCCATGCTCATCTTGACATTGGCAGAGAAATCAGAGCATTTGAGGGTATTCATTGCATATATTGTGGGAAGCTGTTACTGAAGTCAAACTCTTCGCTTGAGAATGCCAGTAAGGTTTATTGATTCAGGTTCTTCTCCATGCTCATGTCAGCTGCAGAAAGTAGGTTTGGAGAGGTTTGCACTTGGCAGTCTCCAATCATGAAGCGAGCTTTCAACACTGAGCCATGGACCCATTTCTACCAGTGAATCAAAGTGAGGAGGTTGTGAGAAGTATCAGGCATATTTCCAATCCGTCATAACACAAAGGCTGGTGCCTTTGGGTGAAATGATGGCCAGCAACTAACCAACAGATTCCTGTTTTTTCTTATTCAGTAAGTGGAATGCATAGGATGATGCACCACATAGAAAGGTCTCTAAAACAGGGACTGTCATTAACTATGTAGCTTGGCACAGAGTAACACTATATCAGAGGAGGAATATTTCTTCAGGCAGACATCAACAAACTAATTGTATAGCTGTATGCTGGTAAAGGAAGAGAGGCCTAGCCTGTTAGAAAACTGATGATTCAGGGTCTTCTGCCCTGAAGTCACGTGAAAACAATCAGCTCCATCTTCTCCTTGATCTGGGAGCAAGACAGTTGTCAGCAGATGCAGAAAAGCTCCTTTACTGCAGGAGTTCAGGATCTGCCTTGGTTTCCTGCAGAAGGTGGGCTGCTGTTGTGTGTGCCAAGACCCAGCCTGGATGTGTGTTCATTGAGCATGTGTTCAAGACAGACCTGGTCTCACACACATGTTTTTTTTGCATGTGATCTGTTTGGAACTGAGGTCTTTGGTGTCAAAAAGGAAGATAGGAGACAAATGAGAAGAGGGAGTCAGATAGAAATTAGATTAGAGAGTGTGAGACATAGAAACAGGAAGAACAAAATGGACAGAACCTGAAAAGAGATAAATGGTCAGAAAGAGACCATGAAATAAGATATCACAGGGATAAGTGAGATAAATATACTGTGACTGTGATAAGCATAGGGAGAGGGACCGAGGCAGAGAGAAGGACAGGGAAAGATAAATAAGATATAGATAGATATTAGATAGATAAATGATAGTGACAATGACAGACAATACACAGAAACACAGTGACAGAGATAAATGTTGACAGACACAGAAATACATAAATAACAGGCACACCAAGATGGACAACTGAGGACAGAGATAAATAAGTGATTGCAAGATAGAGAGAAAGAGATGAATTATAGATAAATACATTAGAAGCAGATGAATAAATGATAGATTAGATAAAGGAAAAGATAAATGAAAGGGACAGGTAGATGTGCATAGGAAGAGACAGAAGAAAGGGG